>JALDNG010000210.1:0-478873 GCA_024349245.1 Neodontobutis hainanensis
TTTATTCCTAGTTTAGACTTGTTTAGTCCAGGTTTAGACTTATTTTAGACATGTAGCTCCTGCGTTGATGCTTAGCTTTATGTTTATTTTTCCAATCTAAAAGAGCATTCAAATGTTCACAGGTAATATTGTTATAGCAACATTTAAAATAGTTTCAATAGAAACACTTTTCCAAAATCATGCAGCCCTAGTAGGTTTGATTATTTTTTTTGCCCTGGTATTCCTTACTTAGAGTATTGTTCTAATTATGAGAATGAAGTTATGAGATTTTACACTCAGATATTGGCCATAAAAGTGAGTGAAATGTGCATGCTTCATTATAAAAAGCAGGTTTATCAGGTCTAAGTCTATGACTGAACCTTGTCCTCCTCCATTTTCTGCCGCCGCTTCTCCTCGACAGCAGCGCCTCTGCTCTTCTTTCACCCTTTGCTCCTCCAGCCGCTGCCTCCTCTCCTCCAGGTGCTTCTCGTAGTGCTGCCATGCTCGCTCCTCCTTCGCCTGCCACTGGGCCTCCTTGACGGCTGCAACCAGAAGAAAGATAAATACTAGTCACGTGTACAGGTTGACACATGTGCTCACATGCTCAAATTATAATACATAATCATATGCACATAAAGCACGTGGAAACACACACACACACACCAGCTTAAAGCGATGGGTCAGCTGGAGATCATGTGACTTGGCTTAGTGCAAAACAATTCCTCAGATGCACAATGACGGCTTCTTTTAACGAAACAATATGACACTTGCTATGTAAACGTGGGACACAATAGTTGCTATAACTCTAGCAATGTATGCTTTTCCTTTCTTTACAAAACTGAAAAGTGTGTATACTGCTACTTCAACATTCTTTCAGCACAAGCAGTCTTTGCCGTTAGAATATTGAGCCTCTTTATATCACAGTGAGAATAGGTTTGCAATATTCTTCACATTCAATAACACTGAAAAATCTTCCCTTATACATTCAAAAAACATTCACACACAGCCTTCCTAAACCCTGTCCCAAGTCCTGACTCATTATGTAAGGGTGTCGTGGCAACCGGGGCTCTGATGCCTGGCTCTGAGCTAGACTTTTATGCAACAACTGAAGCAACAGGCACCACAGCCACCAACCGACTACAACTTGAAGGAAAAGTCAGGTGGTGGAGAAACCACTGATGCATATAAGACAGTTGGGAAATACACACCATTCTGCTTCTCACGCTCCTCTCTGCGCTCTCGGGCCAGCCTCTGTCTTTCGTCGATCTTGTTGAAGAGCAGGGATTCTGCAGCACATTTTGTCAAATCAAACACCTAATTAATATATACATCAAACATTACATAACTGGCTAAGACAGATTGGCAAGTCCTACCTGTTTTGGTGGCAGCATTGTTACTGGGGCTGTTGCTAGTGGTGACAGTAGGAGTCGGGGTGGCTGTAGGGGTTAGAGTGGGAGTGTAGGTGTGTCCGGATCCAGAGGAGCCAGGCCGGGTGGCTGAAGACGGTCTGCCATCTTCCGATTTATACTGGGAGTAAGAGGCTGGAGGGGAAGAAAACAATGGGTTATGACAAACTTAAAAGGGGTTGCCTTGTCAAGAACAAGGGTTTCCAAACTTTTCGAAATGCACCCCACAAAATAATAATGCCCCCCATGAGTCATCTGAGATGGTTAAAATATACAAATGCTGCACATGGCATAAAGTCTATTTAAAAAATAGGCAACAACACAAAAACATGAACCTAACTATATTATCATTTTAGTCATACAAGAGTGGTGATAACATCAGTAAAAGAAGTCCCAGTGTAAAAACTGAACTCACAAGTGCACACGGTATGCAGGTAAAGGACAAAACAAAAACATCTTCGTCTACATTATTATATAAAAGTACCTGCTGAGTGTGTCACTGTGGTGCTGTAAACTGATGTGTGACTGACGCTGTCAATAATCTGTCGTAATCACCTCAGAAGCAAAACATTACATATTTTATATTTGCATGGTTTATTTTGGAATACACTACAGACATTAACTGAATACAATTTATTTTTAACAAGTTCTTGAAAACAACTCACCCCCTGTCTGGTTCTTGCAACCCCCCCATAGTGTGAATTATTACATCCAACTTGAAATAAGATTCTTCACAAAGAAAATGCAAAACAATGTGGAGGACAATGTATTGACATTTTATTGATGGTATAGTGTGTGAGGGGGCGTGTGGTAAATCCCCAAACAGACACAGGGAGTAACTCCAAACTCAGTTAACGTTTAGCTCTGCTGCAGTACAACCTGTCTGAAGGCAAAGTGCTGCAAAACAATATTAGATCAACTGCGTTCCCTATTTACTCTATTGTTCCCAGCATGGTGCAGTGTTTCCACACGCTCAGAGAGAGGCTATTGATTAATGGCACCATTGGGCTGTGGGTGACTCAGCACTTTCAGCTCAGTCACCCCTTACCGGAGCTAAAGTTTTAAAGCTGCCCATGTGAAGAACATGTCTGGTGCCACAGAAACCAATTTTTATGGTCTTACTTGGAAAAAAATAAGCTATAATAGGACACAATAAACATCTCAGTTTTCGTCAGTTTTAAGAATTGCATATGTAATAAATACAAAAGTTTTTTATTATTATTGTTATTATTATTATTATTATTATTTCTGCTACAGTCTATCCCAAACAAAAGCAAAAGAAGAGGAACAATGTGCTGTGGTCCAACACTATAAAAAGATAACTATGTCAATGAAGAACAATGAACACCACATTTAATCAGACTCCATCTTCAAATTAAAGCTTTCCGGTGTACTGCGTACAACACAAAGCACATTTTCAAGCTTTTCTTTTGTGCACCATGACTTCTTCTCAATGAAACAGACCCTCTGACATTTAGAGTGGACTGCACCACACGATAAACAAGCCAGTGGTGACAGGAAAAGGAGTTTCTCTCCTCGGTTTGACAGCTTTAACTGGGGCTCTTCATTGAAAATGCTCTGGAGCACACAAAAAATAGTTTCTAGTTTTAAAGAGTCTGGCTCTGGTTCACTGTGGAGAGGCAAAAACATCACAGTGGTCAGAAGAAGAAAAAATTAAATTTTTTTTCAGCACACACACACAAAACAATATAATGGCTAATTTGCATTATTTAGTTTTTTGACTGCGTGTTTTACTGAAAAAGAATTGTCACTTTGCTTAAATTCTATGTGTAACCCTAAATCAGAGTGGTTTCTTTGTCAATATGACGCCACTGTCCATCTGTTGCAGAGGTTATTAACCTTCTAAAATAGCCTCTTAAATTGCTGTCAGCCAACTCAGCGTATTTACTCTTACACACTAAACAGCTGTTAAAGATCTTCCGCAGAAGTTATATTGCTCTGCCATATACACCTCTAAAGAGTTGATATGATGGACAACCCAACATGTTCCTCGAAACCACACTAAAAGCCAAAGGAAAAAACAAAGAAGATTATAATAAAATAATACACTTCCATGTTTCTGAATCTCAATCACACAGAAAATAAAGGGCACACACAGGTCCTGTGATGTCCATAAAGTTAATTTTAGTGTTACCTTTTACCTAGATTTTTGTTCATGGTTCCAGGGGTCTCATCCTAGAAGGGGACCAGTTTAAACCCCTGGCTTGCGTCCCGCTCCGACTAGTCAGATGGGATGACCTGAATCAACCGTCCTACTTCCTGATAACATCCTATACGGCCAAAGATAATCTCTAATCCAACATCCATGGTTTAGAAAGGGCAACACAAAAGATAAAGGCAAAATAAGTTCCAAGAAGTTCCAGATGAGGAGAAGGCAGGCTGGGACAGAGAGGTCAGCTGTGGACGCCGTCACTGTTATTGAAAGCTGTGAGTGAGGGACAGGTTGTGGCAGCTCTCCAACCCCCATCCTTTGTGCATGTGTGTATTTAAAACAGAGACATTGGGAGAGTGACTGTTTAATCTGCCCCCTCCCTTTCTGTGTGTGTTCTGAGTGTCTGAGTTTATGCTCCCCACCCCCTGTCTCTATGCATTCACTAGCTTCCAGATTAAATGGTCAGAGTTTCCGATTAATGCCACACGGGCCTGGGACAGTGGGTAGCAGCGCAAACTGTGTGCTCCAGCCTTCGAGCCCCCAGCAGCATGAGAGGATTACCCGCTGCTAATGCTAAGCTAAACGCTAAGCTTGAGTCAGCGTAGAAGCAAAGGGGCAGGAGTGAAGTGCATGTTTCTAGGGTGAGGACAGGTCTCCAGGGTTAAACAGTACAGGACAGTAGGACAGTACAGCTCAGGAGATGGCAGTGTAGTACTCATGAAAATACAGCAACAACCATCAACATATTCTTCACATTCAATTGGTGTGCCTTCCTTGTGGCTCCTAAAGACTGTCTTTTCATTTTGATCTGGGCTCTGTCTAGTCTCCTCAATTATTTATAGTGGGCCACTTGTACACTTCCCTACCAGGAGGAATCAACAAAACTCTCCATTAAAGAATCCTGTAAGAAAAAAGATGTGCTGTGGCTACACTTACAACTGTATTGCTTTTTATTTATTAATAAACCTTTCATGTCCGTCATTATTTTAAGTTGATTTAAAAAAAATAAAAAAAATCCTACTGACTGCTGTGCTTACTGAAGCATTAAGACGTGTGAGTACGACTGTATTTTTTACTCTCTGAAATTGCCCTTGTGACCTCCTTCTTTCCTTGTCAGCGGCTTCCTGTCCAAACTCACACACACTGCTTCCTCATCAGACCTGTCAGCCAGCTGCTTCAGGATGATTGAGCTTGGTGGGCTAGGAGAAAACATCCTCAAAATGAAAGTTGGAAAGACACCGAAAGTGACTTTTTATTAGGGTCCAGTAATCCAAGCTAATTTTTTTATAAAGACCTATTTTAGTTTTTTGTCTCAAGAGGCTGGTCCTTATAACCCAGATTATGATGCCCTCGTTCAGTTGAAACTTTCTCTTCTTGTCTTGTTATTAAAAACTACATGCATAGCTTTATCAATGCATCTTAAATGGCACAGAGTTCTTTGATTAATCCCTGGATTTTCCTTCCCAACTCCACCTGTACCTTTTTTCTTCCTGCTGCTGGCGTCTCTCTGTCTCCGTCCCTCCTCTTCCTCTGTGATGGTAAAGAGTGCAGGGATGGCTGAACGGCTGCCTCCCTTCCTCAGCCTCCACTTGCCCCGCAGACTGCCGCCCACACCACCTTCTGTTTTTCCTCTTTTCCTCTCTTGCATTGCCCACTTTACCACATTACCTTTGTTAACCCTGGCACCTCTGGCTACCCCGCCTGACCCCTGGCCATCCCTCCCTGCAGCAGCAGCCGCGGTGGGCTGGGTGTCTCTCAGAACGACGACAGAGACACCAGAGAAAGTGGATGGGGTCACCTTTAAAAGCTTTTCTTTCTCATTAAGAATTGCCAGCTAACACGCTCCAGCTGCCCATCGTAACTGAGTCAACAAAAATAAACGAAAAGATGACTACGTTGAAAGATGTTAAAAATCTAGCTGCTCACAGTGCCATAATGCCAGTGGCAGCTGTGGCATGAACACAGAGAGATGAAAGAGGTTGCAGCGGTCTC
This sequence comes from Neodontobutis hainanensis, assembly GCA_024349245.1. Taxonomy (NCBI): domain Eukaryota; kingdom Metazoa; phylum Chordata; class Actinopteri; order Gobiiformes; family Odontobutidae; genus Neodontobutis; species Neodontobutis hainanensis. The sequence goes on from JALDNG010000210.1 coordinate 5,551, forward strand.
ACACCGGATGAGCTCTTGTAGTCTGGCTTACAAACTGAGACTTAATCCACAAGACTGGCTCCATCGAGAGAATGCAGGATTGCACTTCTCTTTCTCAGTCTAAGTCTCTCACTCCTGATGCATCCTTCCTTTCCTCTCTCTTCCTCCACTCTGAACAGACCTGTCACACCAATAACATCACACACACTTGTACTCTACACACAGATGGGTAAAGTGGGAGAGAGCTGTTGAAATATTCATATATAGAGTCGTGGAAAGTGAGCTGGTACCGGTGGAGGTTTCCCTGACGACAGCGGCACATGGACCACTGACGCATTAGAGCTGAAGGCAGACTTTCATCCAACACACATCAGTGTGGACGAACGGCTGAGCTCACACCAAATCAAACATTGCAGCAATGAGCTGCAATCTTGCGAGGCGTGGCCAGAAAACACATGGTATTAAGTCCCACCCACTTTTCCTTTTAAAGAGCCACAGGCTCATCACAGACAACAGTTCTCAGACCTCATGGTTTGAAACATACAGGTTTTCATGAAGGAGATTAAAATGGCTAATGCATTTAGGTAAAATATTGTTTCTGACAGATCTAGTGATAGTTCAGCATCTACCATCTGCTTTGCCCAGTCACTAGCTTGCATATAATGGAGTCTTATAACGCTCCCATTGCCTGATTGGTCTATACCTGTGGTTCCCAAACATTGGGTTGGGACCTAAAAATGGGTTGTTGCGGGAGATTTTAAAAAGTATCATTAAGTATGATAAAAACTACCAAAATAGCTTTAGAAAAAAATTGCACCACAAAACAGAATAAAACTAATAACAAATATCCAAACCACAAAAATAAAATTTCCGTATATGGGTCCCCTAAAAAGAATTTGGAAAACACTGGTCTATAGCACTTGTCAACATTGACACAATTGCAAAGAAAAATACAGATACAATTTTTTCTTACACACCAAAACAGAAAAATTAAATGGGGATAAATTATGGGCATGTGTTTAAGCAATGTTTAACTCAGAACTTTAACTCAGGCTCTGAACTAAACTAAATATTTAAAATGTATTTAAATATTTTGCAGTAGCAAATTTCAGTTTTTGATGTTGTGGGAGATCAGATTTTTGGCTAAACTCAAAAATCAGATTTTGTCTGGAGTTGAGGTAGTTCTCAATGTCAATTGTGATTTTTTTTTTTTCAATATGATCTTTTCTCCTTTTGTTAAAATGACCTGCCCACTTTAGATCCCAAATGAAGCTTAAACACTGGCTACACAGAAGTCTATTTATACTGCTTTAATGACCTTGATGACTGAGATAAATGCATCACATAAGCAACAAGCAACAGGAAGTGACACTGGATCGATTATTTGAATATATATTTATTTAAAGATTTTATTATATTTTGTTTTCCTAAAGCTCGAATGCAACCATTTTAGTAGTGGCTTTTTTTTTTTTTTTTTTTTTTTTAAACTTATCCAGCCTACTGCACCTTTCCATTTCAGAAAAGTAAAAGAGACAGTCAGGTGGAGACACAGGGACAAATTAAGCAAAAACCTAAAATGCTACAATAGCAACATCTGGAACATAGGCAGTGTACAAAAGACACACTAAACATCAAAAAAGCAATATACACCGATTATACTTCCTGTAAGACATTTGAAACACTGTGTGTGAAAAAACTAGGCGTGATAATTCAAGACATAACAATTGCTAAACGACTACTGGCCTCATGCAGAGTCAACTTCCAAAAGGAGATTTTGTGTGTTTGATACTTAACAGGATATAGGCTAAAGGAATTTGCCAACTCTTAATTGTTTCATAGCCCAGGGAGCGCACATTGTTCAAATAAACACTCATGAAAGGGCAATCTGATCTTTGTCCCTGCAGGATAGTGTAAGGCTGTAATCCTACACTTGAGACTTAAACCAGATACAGCTCCCCATCCACGCCCTACTCACACCTCCACAGCGAGCGTGTGAGAGCAGCACAGCCCACAGCAGGTTAGAGAGGGCTATCTGCTGAATCAATGAGAAAAATCGACAAAAAAGTTCAAGTGAAAGCAAAAGTAGTCGAGGAAAGGGGCTCATATAAAAATCATAGCCCAAAAAAAAAAAAACTGTTGTGCTGTTAAGGACAACAGGCTTGTATGAACAGTAGAGCTCCATACAGTTGGATAAGTCCAAATTCATTCATCTGTATTACCTAGCCTAACCTGCACGTAGCAGCTGCGAAAGTAGATCAGTAATTAGAACCCTATAAAACAATTTGTAGAAACAAAATATAATGCAAATGAAAAAATAAAAAAGACAAAGGGCTGACACTGTAGGCTTGGCATAGATGTGTGTGTTCTGTGTTTAGTCCTGAAGCTAACGCACACCATTAGCCTAATAATCAAATCATAGAAATGTACAACAAACAGCTCCGGTGCTAGTCAGTTGCAGAAATATTGGTAGGATAACTTTTTTTTCCTTCACAAATGTAAACTACACATGGCATTAAAATAAATCCAGTTCCAATCAAGATACTAGTTAAGTAACATTATTTTAACTACTTGACAATAGCCCACATGAAATTAGATGTTCAAAATTGTAAACAGCCTATTTGACTTAATAACAGTGACAGACAGAATGAGCTGAGCCAAAATACATCGGCCCATAGCCTATTCTAATGTCAAAGTTAGCCCGCAGGTATGCACTTACAGGCATAGACATTACATAACACCGAATAAACCAGACTATCGTGTTTCTGAAGCCTAAATTAGCGAAGTAGAACAAATTGCTAAGCACTTTAGCGCTTGCACACCTGCAGAGAGCAGTTCATTAATTCACCTGTCAGCCTCAGAGACAAGAGCTTTTACACAAGTTCACCAAATGCCAGCAACAGGTGTCTGTCTGGCAACGCAGGAAGAGCTCAAAATGTGTTTTAAATAACATTTTGAGCTCGTCCTACACTCTACATTTCCAACATAAAAGATAGATATAATGTATAAAGCTTGGAAGTTGAAATGTCGAGTTAAAATAACCGGTTGGGTTAGTCGGTAGCTTTAATCCTACTCCCGTGATCCGGCGGCTTTAACAGCTTGAGTACCTTTTAAAATAAGAGTCACCTCTCAAACCCGCAGGAAACAAAATGAAAGCTGTCCTCTTAACGGTGTTTTGTGTTTTTAAAAAGCTTCTTCGGTGTAAAAGTTTGACAAAGTTGAGTTTAGTTTCGGTAAAACTCACCTTGGGACTCAGGAGGAGATGCGTCGCTGCCATCCAGGTCCGCCATTTCTCTGACGTCAGCTGAGAGGGATCAGCGCTGGACCCAAAGAACCTGCCATGGTTCCGACAGGACACCCTCTGTGGACAAGGACTGACCATATTTATTTCAATAGCAGTAAAATACATTTAAATATATTCTGAACACAATAAACACATTTTACAAACCGGGCTCTGTGCACTTATTCAGACTAATGACTCTTTATTCTGACCCAACAGGTAGCCTCGCCTACTAAATGCTAATCTAAACTTTACCTTACCATACAGGCTAGTCCACGCGTTTTATACAGGGTAGGCAACAAGATGTAGCTACTTTTACCTCTGTGTGCCACTTCTTTTATCAGCATTTGAGTTTGACTGACATCTGCTGGTAGCTGTGTGTGTGTGTGTGTGTGTGTGTGTGTGTGTGTGTGTGTGTGTGTGTGTGTGTGTGTGTGTGTGTGTGTGTGTGTGTGTGTGTGTGTGTAACCATAAGACGTGTAAGTTCTCAGTCATCCAGGTAGTCATAGTGTTAAAACAAGGTTAGAAATAAGGCATCTGCACCTACTTTGGAACGGAAGATGTTTAGTTCCTTATTCAAGGGACTCTATCAAAGACTGGTCAGTGAGATGAGTTTATATCCTTCAGACGGAGTGGTTTTACCAGGATCTAATGCCCTGGTTAAGTCTGTTTTAGTCTTATTAAACAAGTGAATGGCTCATGTTGGTATTAATGGAGTTGTTTCCTACCTGAGGTTCATTAGCATAACTTGCCCTCTCTGAAGATGATGGCTTATTGTTGTGGTGGAACTGCCTCTGTCAGGGTTTTAACACACACTTGTAAATAGGTGACAGTGCCTCAGCCTTTCTCCTCTGTAAATTTGTTCTACTTTAACTAAAATGGGTCCTTTCACTCCACGTTTAAACCACCTGGCCTCCCTGGCCAATATCCGGACATTACTGTGTCCTCAAAGGAGTGAGCAGTACAGCTCCACTTGAAAGAGAGTGGTCACCCTGGTTTAAATCCTTCGCTCTGAGGGATATACACTTCTCTCACAGACCAGTCTATTTTAGAATTGACAAAGTCCTTTTGATGGGGGACAAAACGGTTTCTGTTTCCAAACTATGTCCAGATGCTTTCTTTTTAACTTTTTAGTGTGTAGTATCATGGTCCTCATCCGTGGCCTCATACTCAGACCACAGGGGGTGAATCAGAAACAAACTTTTGGGTGAAATTCACAGTGTATTTGTCAGTCAAGAATGAAATACTGTTTCATCAGTGATTTTGCTACCGACTTTAACAACTATGCCCAATTTGTTTTTGTAGTGTAAGGACAGTGTTCTGCCTCAGTCCTAAGTTAACACTCTACAAAACGTTTGTAAAAAGAAATCTTAGCATTGTACTATCTACATTAAAATGTCCTTTTTAAAAATACAGCCGTTGCTGGGCTTTTACAAATCTGACACCAGTTGGAGTTCCATGTCAGCTTGTTATCAATAATTGTACCTAGATACTTAAATTCAGGTACAATTTCAATGGTGGTATTGTTCAGAGTGGGAAAAGTGTGTAGAAACGTCTTTTTTTTTTTTAGATCATTGTCTTTACACCAGTTATAAAAACAGATCTCAGCTCTATAGTCAGCTCATTATTATTTAAAAGACCATCAACAGCTACATCATCTGCATATTTAATGAGAGAACATTTGCTACTATGTCTGTAACAGTTGTTGGTATACAATGTTAAACGTAAAGGTGAGAGGATGCAACCTTGAGGTACCCCAGTGTTTGTATTGATTACAGAAGAAGAACGACCATGTGTGCATACAGTAAAGAAGTTAGGTATCCCCCGATCAGATTGTGATTGACACCCAGACTGCTTGGTTTATCTGCCAGAAGGTCAGTTAAGTGGGTTTTTTTTGGACTTTAGTTTGTAGGCTATGTTGACTATGTAAATGGGACATCCAAAGTCCAAGTTGCTTTGTGGTATAATATTGATTATTTTGTCAAATGTAACTTAAAAAACAAGTTTCTTTGTAGGGGGAAATAGATTATTGCAACAACTTCAACATGTGTCTAGCTACCTGTCAGATCCTTTCTCCTGTAAGGTGTTATTGACCAGCTACACACATCAAAACAAATGACAAACAGAACAAACACATTTACATTAATAAAAAATAATGTTATCAGTATATTTTTATGAGAGTTTGCTATTTCAATAAATGTTTGTCTTAAGCTTGTCCAATCTTGAACATGAGGTTTTGTTTTAGACTACCAGCAGGGGAGCCCTCGTCACGCATTTAAAATCTTTGACTAATCAAAACTCCCACCTTTTCATTGGGATTCAATACCACAACCACATTATGCTTCACTGTAACATCAATTGTAATTTTAGCTTAAAGCAAGGCCTATATAAAAACATATGTATCAATGTGTTTGGATTAGGTCAAAACCAGTTCCCTGTTTTTATTTATTTAAACTGCTCAGTAAATAACATTATTGTGTCACATGTGCTAGAGAAAATATAAAGTAAAAATGTGTTCTTTTGTTCCTGAAGGAAAAGAAACAGCACAGTGATTTCTTTTTTTTTTTTTTTCTTTTTGCTAGCCTTATGATATTTGATTAAGGATTTACTGTTCTTGGCTAAATGTATGCTAATCTCCACTCATATCATTGCTATTTCCCCAGCTGCCTCACTCGCCTTCATAGACCCCCAATAAAATGGCTACCCATTGGTGCTTGGAGAACAGCTACCATGGCAACCAGCTGTTTGGTGGTTCTGCTGATGGAGGAGGTGGGGCGAAGAGATACTGGCCTGTAGCTATGTGCTCACACACACAGTTTAGGGCTTGGGTGAGTATACTGTAGAGACTGAGATTGAGCATAGAGCTTCACTATGTGTCCATAACCTTGCTTGTTTTTTTTTTTTTTTTTTAGTCCAGCCCCTTTCAGCCGAAAGCCACTGCTGCCCCACTTCATTGTTAAGTGTTTGTTACTGTTTTTGTCCTCCAGGCTGTTTTCCATTTGACGCTGAGGGGGTAAGCCATAAAGCCCAGGTTTGAGGTCAGAAGTTGTGTTTGCTCATTCACACTGCTCATGGTTGTGATGAAAGCCTCCCCAAACTGTCTGTAATTGGTTCCCAGGGGAGTGTGGATTCTTAGGATTCACCCTGCACAGAAACACAGCTTTGATGGTTCACCAATAAATCCATAAGAAGAAACAGACATGGTCAGACTTTACATTAGATACACCTGCGTCCACATAAAGAGAAGATAGAAGACTGTGCCTTCAAAGTAATAGTTGCCACTCTTACATTGAATTGTTGCTGATTAACGTGTAGAGCCCTTCACAATAGATTGATAAATTAAAGACCGTGGGTGGGTTGTTGAGAAGTAAGCAGGTCAAGAAAGAGATTGATTTTAAGGACAAGCACCCTCTGTGGTCCTCAGTGACTCATTTGGATTAAACAGCGGGCTAAGTGTTTGTGGATGTACAGTAAACATCAGGGCAGAAGGCAGAATCAGAAGAATCCGTTGTGTAGGGACACACAGCATAGTCAGTTTAGGCATTAATGTCTGTGATGGCAGGTTGAGTGAGGATGCACAGTTTTTTATTTTTGTCAAACCAAGCATGCACACTAGAAAGGAAGACATTTGAACAGCCTTACATTTGACTTTACAGCACAGTGGTTAGCACTATCGTCTCACAGGGGCCTTTCTGTGCAGAGTTTGCATGTTCTCCCGTTCTTGGGTAGGTACTCTGTTTTCCCCCTGAATTATCAAAAACATGTAGTCTCCGGTCTTTGGTTGCAAGTTTGTAAAGGGCCTATACAATGCAGTCCTTTTTTACTTTAGAGCAAGTAATGTAATTGTCTAAATTTCTTTCCCAACACTATCCAACCATTTACCACCTATTTGAGCTTAATATCCAGTTCTGGTATTAATATATTTCTAGGGTTTTGTGAGGAAACACTTTAGTCTCATGTAGCATATAAGATTACAATCCTATACTAGGTCGATAAAACATGCTGTGCTTCTAATCGCATTATTTCTGACAGCAATTAAAGCCCATCCAGCTTCTAAGTATGTGATGTAGAACAAGTGTAGGAAGATCCGAGAGATAATAAGGTTAACTGCACTAAGGCAGCAAAACTTAATTTCAAACACAGCTCAATGAGACTCTGTCACTTGTTACGCATTGCCATCAACAAGACTTAGCTTATTTACAGAAGCCCAAACAAACACATGTCGGTGCATATGCTACTTTTTCTGTTTGCTTTTCTGTCTGGTCCTGCCCCTTTTATCCTTATTTTACCTTGCAGCATAGCAACTAGTCACTTATTCGACAGATGACCCTAGTCTTTAGGCTAGATTGAGTTTATCATACAAGTAGCCAGCGTATCAGAGTCTTCCTAAATGTCCTAGTTTAAACCCTTTGGACCATGAGGTTTTCTCATACTAGTTATAAAATATTAGCCCCACAGTGTAAAAAGGTTCTTTTACTTGTCCGTCTCAACATAATCCTCCCGAAACAGATGGCATAAATGAGAATGATCTGCTCTCGCCCCCTGTAGACAGACGGACCTCCCACCAGGAACTCCCCTCGTGCCCTGCCTTGAGCACATACTACACACACAGTCAGCTGCAGAGTGAATGCTGTATCTAGGTATGAGAGCCAGCCAATCTGAGCCTGCTGCACATCCACAGCCAATCACAGCGAGGAAAAGCAAAGGCCAGAAAACAGGCAGTTCATCCACAAACAGACTAGTGGACATATGGTCGTGTGACCCAAGTAAATAGTGCTATTGATTCTAAATCCTCACAATTAATCCTGTGTTGTCATATTGTCTACTCTACAGTGTCTGAAACAGGGATTTACATATTCATGTGCAATTCAAAGGATCGTCTGTAGGTTTCCAGTGATCCTCAGTGGTTCTCAGTAAAAGATTGGCTCAGTGTCATCTGATGTGTTTTAAAAAAAAGTCTTGTATAATGGTTTTGCAAAGATCTTTTATGGCCTTCCTTGATCCTTTGCATGTCAAAATAATTCTTCATTCAGAGCATTAAATTAAAACGTGATGAAATATTATGTGTAAAGCAGTGGAAGTTAATCCTGATATTGTTTTTTACATTACAATTAAATTAAACTTTTTTTTTCCTTATCCCATCACCAGGGGGCACCCAGCATGTTTTTATGTTGGAGGGGAAAACCGGACTACCCAGAGAATTAATGCAGGCTATATTTTTTTTACATATGTTATGCTCATGCTCGAGTTTAACATTTTGCTAAGTTCTAACCAGATAGTTTTGCACACTGTTCATGCTGTAATAGTGCCAGGCACAAGTCACAACCCTTTTTGCTTTTATACCCACAGACTTTACATAAAGGGAATATGTCACATAAGACACTTAAGAGTCAACTAAAAATTGTTAAAGACTTATTCCTGACTTTAATAGTGGTAATAGAATAACACAGTTCAGTCAAAAGTGCACAGTGTCTGTATTTTAATAAAAGTGGTCAAGGTTGGCAACAAGAGTCTGTGTGATGTTGCACACGCCTACATGTTCTTATGCTTAAAGAGTATTTTTGTAACATTTATGTCTGGAGTGCTGAAATATGAATGGAGCGTAGTGAAATTAAAGACATTTCCCACAATGCTTTGTGTACGCATACACACATACTCTGGGAGGCTGTAAAAGTAGAGCACATGCCAGTGTAATATATACTATTTATAAAGACTGGTCCCTCAGATGTACTTTAGAGAAGAATCAAATATTTAACAAGTATCTGAAACTGTTAAACTTTGTGGAAATAACTTCATTTGACACTATTGCCTTTGAGCTTTTATGGATTCAGCACTTTTTATGTTCCTTCATTAAAATCAGATTGAATTTGTATTACATTGTTTTGTTTTTGACATTGTTTAACTACAGAGGGATTGTATAGAATATGGCAGTCAAAACAACTATTTACATTAAATCAAATATACCTTGCTAATTATGTGACTTTGCATAACCCCTCATGCACACTCTGTCTCTTGCTTGTCTAATTGGTGCTGCTGTGTGGCTGGATTGCCTGTCACATGAATGAATGAGCAGGTCACAGCAGCGTGACACGTCTCCCCAGCGTTGCCTCGATACTGCCGTCCAGTTCCACAACACGGCGGACGAGATGGGACCTATCTTCCATCTGAAAGGAGCAGTGGACAGGCTGCTGGTTGATGTCACGCCATCTCTCATCTCTCCCTTTACCGCCCTGCTTGTATACCGCGCTCTATCTGCCTGTCTTTCTGTTCTGTCTCTGTTTTCATGATGGATCACTTGGGAATGGGCTTCTCCTTTAGCTTATCAGAGATTGGGGATGATAGAGAGGACGCTAAGGAAATACACAGAATGGAGAAATTTAGAGGGAGACTGCATTTTGACATACAAAATGCAGTCATGTAAATCCTATGTCCTTACTTGCTGTCATTTGATTTTTGTCTAGTGTTTCCTAGCACATCCACACACATCAGGCTCAACAGTGACTGGAGGACGGTGCGGATGTGAGAGGGTCTGGTGTGCGGCCAGCTGACTGGACAGGGCATGCTGCTGGGTGAGGAGGAGGAGGCTCCCCATCTTTAACCATTCTCCTCACATTCACCTTGCAGTCCCAATTATTCAAGGCAGCGTGCACGAGCGTTCGCTGCCAGCCAATCATCCAGCTCCAGCTGTGAAAAGTGGGTCATGGAATTTAAAGGCACACTGCCGCTGTTGCGCTCAACACGCGGCAGTGTTTGTGTGTGGACGCACTCCTGTGTGTGGACGCACTCCTGCAGCGAAATCATCCATAAGGGCTGTTTGTGAATGTGTGTCAGTGAATCAGGTTTTCTTTAGCACGTTTTCCCTCTGGAAAAAAACAAAGACAGGTTTATCAAGTCTCCCTCTCTCTCTCTCTCTCTCTCTCTCTCTCTCTCTCTCTCTCTCTCCTCTTTTAGCTGGTCTATATTCTTCCAGAAAAATAAATGTATATTAATAAATACAATGAGGGTGACGTATACCCTCATAAATCAATAATAGATGTAAGATTAAGTGTTGACCTTTTCTCCATTCAAGGGTCAGAGTCATCTTCAATATCTGCCAGAAATCAATACAGATTTTCTACATAGCAACAAGCTACAGTAGGCCAGTAGGCTAATACATATGGGCCTAGACTTGCAGCAGAGGAAGGCTACTCAAGCGTATATTAAGCAATAATGTCATCCACTGATGTGCTTTACAGAATCAGACAGCGCACAGGGCTGTCCTACTAAACTCCAGCTTCAACACAGTGGAAATGGCATGTTCCACTCGTGCAGATACATAAAGGGCTGCTAATCTTCAAATCTAAAATAAAGCATTCAAATACACTGGAGAGACGTTCATTCAGACAAAAATAAATACACATATATGAACAGTTCAGAGTCATTCTGCATTTTATTATAAGCAGAAAACAACCACACACCACATTACATTTCAAAACAAAAATGCTTTTTGTGGATGTAAAATAACCCAATTCAGCTGCAGAAAAAAGAGCATTTTATAATATTAGGTATAAAAAGGAAAGTGTTCATTTTGTGAAAATAAAAAAAACAATTGGGCCAATTGGGTTTACCTTCACGTGCTACTTTTAAAAATACATGCAAAGCTTTCTAATGTGGACACTTTCAACACACTCTCCACACAAAATCCCATTAATTATAAAATATCATCCTATTGCCCCGAATAGTTTCTTTACAGTGAAAGTCCTATAGAGTACCATGACATGATTCCCGGGTGTACGCAGTTGCCTCTAAATGGCTTCCCTCTGTATTTCCATTTTCAAATCACTGATCTGGAAAACCTCTGAGCATATAAACAAATCAAAGTCTGCTCTGCCCAGGTGGACGGGAGGAAATGCAAATAGGATGCCACATTAGCATGCTGTATGCACTCGTCAATAAAGACAGACAACATTTCTCACAGACACGTTTCTCTGGCAACAGTCGAAAATGTTTTTAGAAGTAAAACTCGGGAAGAACATCAAAAACAGCACCATTGTTAAAAAATTTCCTGGATCTCTTCAACGTGATACCCACGCTGTTTCTACAAAACAAAAAGAAAAAAATCTACAAAGTCATACATGGAATCTAAAAAAATTTTTTTGCTTGATTATATTATCTCTACTCATTATCAGTGCTTACGCTCTTAGCATGCAAGATGGGTGTTAGTGGTATGTTTGCTTAAACATTGCCCTGCTTTTGTCTTTGGCAGCTCAGGGTCTTTCATACAACGGATTGGGTCAGTAGCTTCATTGGGATTAAATCTAAGCCCAATCCCATAACAGAGTTGTGATTGTACCAAAGCTTACATGTTTTGAGTGTACCGGTGCACACAGATCTAATATAAATAAATAAAGCCACCTCTTAAACCTGGGAATAAACTTATACTCAAACTACAATGGTCTAAAAATATCATTAAAACTTAATCTATGGAGTCACACAATTATTACCTTGAATGCAATACTCCCAGTTTTGGCACACCTTCCATTACATAACCTGACCAGTGAAGTGTCAAAGTGGTCTTCTGTTGAAGAAGTGGTTACCTTTAGGGTGTCTGCGCTGAGAAAAAGTAACTGTCCTGAATGTTCTTAAAGGCATCTTCTGCAGAGTTATGTGAGCCAGTGTTTGTACCTTTAAAACCTAAATTACAAACTGATATGTGTTTGAATGAAGCTGAAGAAAGAGCCACAAACAACACCACACAACATGATAAGTAGAAGGCTGCCAATCATACAGGTTTTGTAGTCTCAGGTAGAGAACTGCAACCCCCATCATGCCTTGCAGTGGTAACGTATTCTAGAAGAATGGGCATTTGACACTATTACAGCCCATTTCTAGGTTTTAATGTATCATTAAAATAAACTACAGCTCTCCCTGACTTAGCAAGTACTGATAGAGTCATGAGAAAGAGGTTGACTTGAGTATAATAGGATAATAAAACTGTCAAAGACCACATTTCAATCACATGAACAATAAATGGCAACATACAGTACAGTTTTTAAAGAAGTAACAGTAAACACCTCAGTAAAAAAATGAAACATGGAGCACTGTGTTTCCATAGTGCCACAGTAAGTTTTACACCCACAATTTACCACCTCCTTTTGAGATGCTCTGTATTTTTGCGTTTTGTATTGCTGTAGGGATTACAGCTTTGTCTTAAAAAGTTTACGTATGGCTCTGAGATGTTGAGTACGGTGGTAATGTTAAAGCACAGTTGCAGTTCTAGTATGCTCTAGGTTTGACTTGTGTTATGCATTATGACTTCTCTGAATGTACCTATTTAACAACCAAATATAATAACAGTTACAATAAAGGCCTAGTGCTTTGTAAATAGGTTTCATGGTGTGCGTTGATGCAATGGTGTAATGATCTAGTTCTTGTGACAACAGTCCTTTGGAGAGGGTGAACAGAACTGCGATGAGGGCTGATGGATGGCTCACACGACAGCTATTATAGGCCCTTTTTTGTCGGTGCGCTGAGTTTTCTCATCCCTCTTATCCTACAGAGCAACTCGCGGACAAAGACCTGCAGAGACACGAGACACACAGACAAAAATGACATTTACAATTCTAGTACAATTATCATTAATGAACAACACCTAAAAACTTGAATTCTCTCAATAAAACGTCCCAAAAGACCATCTATGTTGGAAAAATTGACAGCGTCACTATACTCAGTGAAATGGATGAAAAGAAAGAAAAGAAAACCCATGTGTGCTTAAAAGCAAGGGGTGTTAAGGTAAAATATACTAGCCCTTGTTGTGACCTAATTACTAACAGCGTCTCTTCTTCTGTATGTCTCGTCTCATTCTTCCTGTTGTTCTCACTCCTGTCAGCCATCTGCCTCTGGCCATCTTCATATACCTCTCTGTATCCTTTCCTCTAGAGCTTTTCCTATCCTATCTTCTTTGTTCTGCTCTGTTCCCACCTTTATCACATTCACCCTTTTCTCCATTTCCCGTCCTTCACTGTTTATCCCCTGCTGACACCTTCTTTGTAAGATTGAGTTGAAAATGACACCTGTCCCTGCTTGTGGAGGGTGTGTGTGTATGTGTGCGTACGTGCGTGTGTGCGATGGATAGGTATCACCGGCTGTTAACCTGGCCGGACACTGTGGTTCTCTGGCTACCAGTGACCTTGTGTAGTTGTCTTCGTCTAAACCAAATGCACTGACAGATGGGCGTCCTGGCTGGCTGAGGGTGCCGTATTCAGAACTAATGTGATGAACTGTAATCATTGAAAAATGCTTAACCCCTTACACTCCACCACAAACACCCATGCATCCAGACTGTAAGTGTGTCACTGGAGATAAATTAACCTACATACGAATGGAATAAAGGCCTCTATATGTTAACAATCAAACTTAGACTGTGATCAATGATGTCTGCAAACATACTGTAGGTCACTTCCCATACGTACTGCCATGACTAATAATATGTAGAGCGTTTATTGGATGCAAAGCTTTAATTTTAAGTTAATCCTTGGTGATGCATGGTGTATATAAAGTCCAGTCATTACTCACCTCTGTTGGTTTGTAGCAGTCTATTAGTGATTCCTGTGGAGTCAAGACCGAACACAGTTATTGCCAGATGTTTTTTGGACTTAAATCTACTGATATCTATGTTGGTCTACGCTGGAAATCTAACATACAAATTACATCTAATGTATTTTTCTTGTCTAACGTTATCTAGACATAGTTTTAACCTCAAAAAATAATTTATGGTTCATCTAAAGAGATTTTTGGGTTAGTTTTAATCAAATTTAATCTTGTGCCATACTTGGAGTTTGCTGGCTCTTTCATCGTCGCTGTTGACTTCCAACAGGTCATCGATGTCTATCTCCACCTCTGGCATCTCCTCCTCCTGAAAAAGACAAACATCTTACAATTAGTCAGCCGTTAAAAGTCTTCAGCTGTTGTTTCGCATCTTAATCACATTTATTTACTGTATATTCACAACTGTGCTCCTGCCTTATGGGCTCCTCCTGCATTTAGTTCAGGCACGGTATGGAAATGTCATTGTGCTGAGGGCTGGGTCGTTTAGTGGCTCTGTGGTCAGAGGCTGTGTACTGCTCAACTCCACTTCAAAAGCTCCACGCTCTATTTATGCTTGTGAAGAGGAAACATTTAGGGAGGCTCAACCCTTTCCTTTGTAGCTACCGCATTACGTATTTTTATAACTTTCTGAAATTAGAACATGGAAGAAGTGTAGGGTTTTCTAATGAACTGCAAAAACTGGCCATAAATATACTCAGGTTTCAAAGACATAACAGAAAGGCTACTGTACTTTTTTTCCAATCAGTTTCAGCTTGGACAAACCATACATTTTCATTTTGGTTGGTTCATTTTGGCTGACACATGCTGAGTAACAGTGCCTTTCCAACATTTCAAAACCCTGTGTGAAAGAAGCAGCTAATAATAAACTGGTGTTGTGTCGTGAGGTGGTTTAGTGAATCTTTGGATATGTGTGTCTTTTTAGCCCAAAGCGAGTGCTGGTATTCAGACACTGAAGATGCAGGATGGATGATTTGAGTTTAGCTCTCAGTCATTGTGATTCCACATTAGTGTGGGCGGCTGATGCTCACGGAGAGGAATTAGCTTACACTTTTAAAATCTACAGCAGCTTGCCTTAAGAAAAGGAATATGAGGAGTATTATGCTCTCCCTTCAAACGCTCTTTTGTCGCCCATTCTCCTTGATATCTTTGACATTTGCCCTGCTCGTATCTACATTTCTGAGCACACCCGCTTAGAGGCTTTTACCCTAGCAGAGTTTAAAGCATCTTCCAGGCGTCGTTCTACAGATAAGTGTCCCCTATGACCCGAAAGCTCACACTGTGTCTCACTCACTCTGAAAGAACAAGGCAATGAGGAAGAGAACATACTTATAAAAGCATATCATCTACTGGTGTCCCGAGGCATGATGCAAGCGCCGGTTCAAAAGGTCAGAGTTTAATGCAAATGAAGCGGCAAAGAAAATCTAAAAACGTTAATAAAAGGTGTACTTTCAAAAAAACAAGTCAAAGGTCAACATGTTTGTGTTTGACACCAGCTACCTGTAAGTTTAAAGATACATTTATGTTGTTGGTAGGAACCATAGACTTGATTACGTTTCCAAAACAAATATTGAGTAAATAAAATGAGTAAACTAATGCCAGGGAGCTGAGTGAAGTGAAAGCCTGCCGTTTCTCAGTCTGTCTGCGGCAAGCCCAGTTGTCAGCAGGCACTTCATCAGAGTCGGACACAGCTCCTGGTGACGACTGGGGCCAGAGAGTTCAGCGTGTCTGTAGGTAGATGCTCACAACATGAAGGTCTACACACGTAAAGCACACACGCTACAGTGTGTTTCGCACCATCAATCTTTGGCTCAGGAGTGCTCACCAAAGCTGTGAGAAAGTGCTTATTGCAGCAATGGAAACACACTTAACAAGCATCAGCTGTTGTTGTTGTCTGACCTAGTCATTGGTGATTGGACTAGAAAAAAAATAAGTTCAAGTCACACCCTAACCACCAGAGGAAAGTCATTTTCCATTCTGACAGCAGTGCAAGCCAGGAGACTGAAAGGCATGCATGCAGAATCTGAAAACAAACCTAATATAACCAGTAGTACTGGTATTGACAAGGCTGAGCAATATTTTATCTTCTCAAAACTGAGGATTGAAATATTATTGGTTGCTAAGTAAGTAATTTGTATACACAGCAATAGAAATGAATAGTAAGGGAATGTTTTTTTTTTTTTTTTTGCAGCATGTGACAGAACAAACCAGTATTTTTTGTAATAAATGCAACTTTGTGGAGACTCTAAACACAACACAGCACAGAGACCAGTGTGCGAGTTTTCACTGTGGTTCTTCCGGGCTGTGAAGCACACCTAATGCCCTGTGACTCAACAATGTTCCAGTCAAACTATCTGTCATCGGGAATCAGTCACTTCATTTGAAAAAAAAAAAAAGGGTTGATGATTTGAATTAGTCCTATTCAGAGCCTAACTAGAACAACCAGTTGTGTTGAACAGAAGCTTGGGGAAATAAACGTTTAATTACTGGAGGGATTTTCAGTTGCACTTTAGTGAGCTTTAAATACATGTGTCATTTGAAAACACACATGTACTTTGTGTTTGATAAAAAATAAAAATATAAATAGGTGCTGCATTTTAATCACTAATTTAGTGCATTATTTTATTGGGACAAACTAGCTCATTAGCAACAATTAGCTATCTCTGAGCTAATATGGCAAATACTTCTCTGATTAGTCCACATTTCTCTTAAATTTACCATTAATGTTTTGAGTCTTTCTAGTAAGTTACTACGTGCTAAAATGTTGAGGAAAAACTCAATGTAGTCCAAAAATTGTTGAAAGTGTCGTAAGTCAGACATTAGCCACTAACTTCCATGCTACATTTTTTCTCTTCGACACCAGTCAATATTTTGGAATCAATACTTTTAAAAATATTGCAAAACCACTGTGCTAATACTTGCAATATGTTTTCACATGTGACAGTTTTAGGCACAGATTTATGTGTGAAAACCATAGAATGTTGGTGAAATCCAGGATAAGGACCGGCACAGAAGTCCATGTCTGGAGTTGCTCTCCAGGAAGATTCATACCCCCAATCTCCTACACTAAAGTAACCTCTTCATCACGGAGGAGGACAAAACCCGGCCCAAGTGTATTTTAGATTATCTTCAACCTGATTATGGCAGCCAATCTGATGTCAGCCTCAGTCAAGCAAACAAAAGAGCTTAGCAGCAGCAGCACAGCCGCAGCATGGATGACCGAGGCCAAAGGTATTTTAGCATTTCTTTTAAGTATTTATGTCCATGAGTTTTATTCATAGTTTATATTGCCCTTGCAATAAAGTTAATAATAAACACTATGCAATCATATGATTTTCCTTTAAGGGACAGCGATAAAAAAGTACTATAAAATAATGGTATTGTGTTGAAAAGAAAAATCTTGGCATCGCCCATCCTATATATGACTTTGTATTTGTTTAAATGGCAACCTTGTCAACACCACTTTCTGAAACCTGGCACCTCTTCCTCTGCTGAATAGTCAAGATGGAGTCCAGGAGAGTATCATGGATGAGTTTTAATAACACATCTATGGTTAGTATGCAGAATGTATCTTGTTGCCTACATAATTCTACAACTGTTATGAGTAGACTGAGAATGAGTATACTACATTTCCTTTTAATATGAATGCACTTGCACTTGTGTCATTGCATAACATTATAAAAAAGGGCACAAGAAATGCATGAGTGATTAATTAGCTTGTGTTTGCAACAAAAAGGGAAAGTGACACTGAGATGTGTGCCAGTGCCACAAACTGCATGCCTCAGTGTCTTAATAAAAGACACATAATATGTCTGACACTGACTAAATAGATTATACACAGCATAAAAACGATTTAGCAAGTTTTTGATTACACCTTGAGGGCATGAAAAAAGAAAACAGGCAGCAGAAAGAGATAAAATGGAGAAATAAAAGGTGATATCAGTTGTTCCCACAGACAGACAGTCATAAGTGAAAAATGAATAACTAGAACACGATGGAAAATGGAGAAGAAAGGAAATATCGATGTAAGGATGACATAACTTGACAAATTGGGACTGTGTAAACTGGAAAGTAACGGCGCAAAGCGGATGAGAGAATAAATGTGTTTGTATGAAAAATGTAAATAGGAGACAGTCGCTAAAATGAAGTGACGAGACGGAAGAGCGCCGGAGATAAGTGGGTCACTCCGATGGTGAGACAGAGGCATAGGAGGATTGTGCAACACACAAAACTTCACTGCTCAGCTTTCTTCCTCTCGCTGCAGTGCCATGATGTGTCACATCAAAGTAAGCCACAGCACAAGGTGGGATGGATTTATCTAGAGAGCCAGGCAAGAAAGTACTACTTATGAAGAATATATGATGTGGAGCGTCAATGTGCCGAGGTGAAGAAGGTCGATGAGACAGGACTAAAAGAGGCCATAGTTCTCCTGACAGTTTGTAAGATACAGCAGCTTTTCAAAATAGTTTTACTTTTTTTTTTTACATGCTGCATCCTTCCCACATTTAGGCTTTTCTAGCGCTGCAGTTTACCAGGCCCATGGAGCATGGATGATGAGACTTCACTGAATGAAGTTAGCTGCTGCAGCAAAAGCTCTTTCTCACGCTGATTCAGCTGAACACCAGAGGACACAGTGGTGTAGATCACAGGAAGGAGAAATTAACATTAGTAGGCTGAAAATAATGGCACTAAAGCAAGCTTGGACTTTATTCTAATGCAAAGGTTTTAGGTTTTATGCTTCTGAGTTATCTTCTGCCAATGCAGATATAACTTCTCCTACTTTCTCTCCCAGTTTAGGTGCAAATCATGATTTTCTATAAATCACCTAGAATTTTTTATAACAATTATTATTCTTACTACCTCAGCTCACAGGCTCAGAACCTACATCTAGTTTCCAGGGACCCTTTATGCAATGGGTCACCTTTCCTTTTACACAATATGCATTTTTCATCTGTCATGTGCCTTGCATCTGACAGGCAAACTATTAGGCTGCATGTACAATTCCCTTTTTTTTTTACTTTAAGAATAATGTGTTGGGCACTAGTCAGTACCGTACAACAGTCCTTTGGTGGAATACATCATCCTGACAGAGAGTGAATCCCTTAGGGTCAGACAATAATGTGATTGAAAAATTATATATATATTTATTCACATACAATTCTGATTTGAGGGACTAGGCCTGGCTGAGATTGGACAGGCCAAGCAATGGGCAGCTACTACATAACCCCTTGGATAGTGTAATGTATTGGACGACCTCCCTCTCTTGACTTCCATTATATGGTGAGACAAAAACAACATACAGCATCATCAAATGCAGCTTTTTCTACTTTGGCCTGTGTACAATCACTCAAAGCTGTTCAACCGTTTAATCCAACTTTTCAGTCACTATTTATCTTTTTTCACAAAAGATATTGTCATTTTTTTTAAGTTTACTGGACCAGGAGTTCATTTTACTGTTTGTCCCAGGGTCTTTTATTTCCTGAGGCTAATGTATTGACAGCGGGGTCCATTTGCAACTTTGCCCTCGGTGCAGGGCAATGCTTGCAGCCAAACAGCACTGAAACGTCAATAATAACAAGGTCATAAGTGGTCAGTCAACCTCGACAATAACTGTCCTAAAGACATATTTTGATTTATCAAGTCAAACTGAAAGTAGACATTGGAGTGGAAAATAAACCTGCTCAACAGAAATTAACAACCTAATTCCCTTTAAGCTGTAAACTGACACCCACAACACACCCAAACTAAAATTTCAAATTCAAAACAATAATCCTCCTTAGTCACTCACTCTTTCCTTTCAGACGCATGTCAACAGTGTCCACAGTGTTTTCCATCTTTTTCTCGCAGCACCAGCCACAGTCAAGTATTTATACACTGGGAGTTTATGTGTCAACCCCCCTCACAATAAACCCAGTGATTAGCTGGATCATGTTGGAGAAGCCACAGGAAAACAAGAAATTCAGTGTGAGAGTGTGAAAAGTAGATGCCTTTGTGTCTGTGCAGCTGCTTCTCACTTTGAACTGCTTAAACACACAGTCTATTTAAAAAACATTATAAATGAAGTGCTGAGGAAATATCACACATGGATTGAACATTCATGATTATAACAAGGACTGTCACCGCCTCGGGGCTTTTTGACAGGAGTGACAATAAATGTGGACAATCACTGCATATCACAATGGCATTAAAACTGGTTCCCATAGCAAAAACAACTGCTAACAGTCTCTATTACAAATTTGTCAATAAAAGAAAAATCATGGTTCAATTTGTAGACATGTTTAAATCTGACAAAACAACACAATAACTTAAAAAGCCAATAGTCTATAGAAAAATACTATATTTCATATATTGTAATGATTTTTATGTGCCTTTTTAATGAATTGAATTTATCTGAGTTTAGTATTCACATCATACAGTTTTTTTGTCTGGATTTGCACTGTGTCTTGCATATACAATGCAGCATGATGTTACACTAAGTAGGACTAAGAGGAATTTGTAGACAAAGCAAAGCATTCAAATGGATCACAAAAAAATACCATCCAAGTCAATTTAGCCCTTAGTTTTGATTTTACTTTTGACACGTGACAACTTTATGCCACATATGTACTCACATCCGATATTTGTCACGTCGGATTTCTTTAGTGGCCGATGCATGTGTCTGCAGGTGCTGTGTGAAATCTGTCGACATGAGTCTCGAACAGTCTATTTCTGGACAGTGCAAAATTTTGATTGGCCTGCATCCAATAATGCTGTCCAAGCAGAGACAACACAGTGACCTTCCACATACGGGTCACTCATTTAAACAAACACTTTGTTGACAGGATCAATCTCCCATTGGGATGATTTGTCCGTCACTCCAGCTGGAATGATTGAATTAACTACAGCCTTTGTGGCTCACATTCTCTACGTACACACCATGACCTTTAAAAAAACACAACAATTGAGTCAACGTTGTAAGAGATTTCAAAATAACAAGGTAATTAGGCTTCACTCACTTTCTTGCCATCAATCAGAGCAGGACATCTATTGAGTGCTGAGGTAAAACTCATCTGTCAACTGTCAAAGCAGAAAATGAACAATTGAGTACATCATGTGTTGTCTATTCTTTTGTTCCTTACCGTTTGTCTTGCAACCTTCATGGAAACTGTCCATCTTTGTCAATGTCTATAGCTGCGCTATTCCTAAACCTATTGAACGCTGCTAATGACTTGGGCTTGAATTGCACTTCTTCTCCTCCGCTGCCCTGTGAGGTTCATATGATACATGGCCGCTCCGATTCCTAGCAAGAAAAACATAAAAGGCGAGCGAAGGGGGAAGATGTTATTGACAAGGTCACGAGAGAGGACTGGGAAAATAATATACTGCTTTTTTTCCATCCTTCAAAAGATGCTAGAGGAAGCCAGATTTATTCCATGACCTAAACAAGTGATGCCATGAGACAGACCCTTAACCAGCTGGCCTTGTTCTCCACACAGGCATCCATTTCCATTCATCTCCATGCTCTACTTGCTTTAAATATGTACAGTAATGTGCGTCTTAAACGTTAGCCCACATGCTCAGCCATTCAGGCAAAGAAGCCCAACTGTTCCATAGCCCATATCTGCAACAGAGCATCACAATGTCTTCAACCCTAGCCTGTAAGGCCAAAGAGCACACATCCATAGACACACAAAGCTGGAAGGCACAGCCACCAGTGTCTTTGCTCGCTCCCACACACAAATAAGCATCATTGAGCTCTTCTTTATCAACTATGGAAAACTAGGACATTACAAATTCTCCTTGTTGAATGCACCCCAACAAAACAGTCCTACAATGTGTGGAGCATTGACACATACAAGACTCGATTAATTATGGATGCTCAATTCACCTTAGATATAAAAACAAATAAAGCTGCCCTGCTGTTTTTTTTATTTTTTATTATTATCTCAAGAACATTTATTGATTTTGTCAGCACTTGTAGACAGGCAGACTTATCACAGTGGAGCTGAAACAATCTGCCTTTGAATCACCAAAACTTGACCTTGCCATAAATCTATGATCAGTCTAAAACACTAATAAGTAGAATTATTTATTGAATTTATAATGCAATATGCATTATTTTTCTGTTACAGCTAAATTGTCTTTGCAATGTAGAATTTGTAAAGCCATACTAACTGGACAAACAACAAACTAATCTAGACAATGGTCACCTCATTGGTCAATAAAGCGTTATGACAGCTAAAGATCTTCCAACAATGGAGATCAGTCATTGTTAAAAGAATAAAAAATAACATGAGGCACTAGATCAAAGGTTTTGACAGTAAAAAAAATGCTATAGAACTGAATGAACTGTTAAGAGCTGCTCTCAATCTTTATATAAGTCACCCCTCCTCCTCTCCTCTCTGTCCTTTGAACAGCCAAACGAACAGAGGCAACATATCCCAGGAGAGCAGAGGGGAATCTATCTCTGACAGAACTCACCTTCTGTAATCCTATAGCCATACAAAGAGGGATAGGGAGGTGGGGGTCTCAGGGCCATCAAAACACAATAAATACTGTGAAAACATGCACTGATGGAGAGCTATGACAGTGACTGAATTTGGTTTGATGATTTAGTCTTGAAAATAAGCCAGATGTTGTGAATATTAATTGAAGTTTTTCATTAAAATCTTGAGATAGTTTTAGGTATAGGTTTTTTCAAGCAATTAATTCATCTTCTGCCGCATTTATGAAAGAGGGGTTCGGATTCTTGCTTTGCAGCAAATATGTCATCGGTTCTCTTCCTTCCACCATCCAACAACATGCATGTATTGGCTAACTCTAAATTGTAAATGAATGTAAGAGTGTATAGTTGTTTATCAGTGAACATCTCTAACACATCTCTGTAATTCACTGGCAATCACCCAGGGGCGCTTGTCTCGGTGCTAGCGGCCGACGAGGCTGAGCGTACAACGCGTGCAGGACTCGGGGGTAAAAAAGGTGTTTCAGTGAATAAAGGGCT
This sequence comes from Neodontobutis hainanensis, assembly GCA_024349245.1. Classification (NCBI taxonomy): domain Eukaryota; kingdom Metazoa; phylum Chordata; class Actinopteri; order Gobiiformes; family Odontobutidae; genus Neodontobutis; species Neodontobutis hainanensis. The sequence goes on from JALDNG010000210.1 coordinate 28,371, forward strand.
GTAAGGTGCAGAGGGGACTGGGTGAGAGTTGAACGGCAGACAGGAGAGTGGTGAGGAGCTTTTAAACAGCTGCTATTTGAAGTGCAGCGCCTGACACAGCCGAGTGGGCGGAGCTACACTGTAAATATAAGCAGAGCCTGTTTAAATGAATTAGTGCTACTTGACGAGAGATGTGTCTCTGGTTTAGGATTGGGGAGTTCCAAGAGCAGTTTTACTCTTTAAAATGAAATCTATAGGCCAGTCATTAGGCTGTGTCATCAACTTCAAACAAACATTTTTAATAGCAATGATGAGCTTAAGTGATTAACCACTGGGTCGAGACCCAAAAGTGGATCACATCATGTTCTTTGTGGCGTCGTCTAGTGTGTGGCTGAAAAATAAGGTATTGCATTCACATAGAGTTTTGATATTTAGCTATTTTGTGAACAATTTACTAATGGTTTTGTAACAGCTATTCTATGAAATGTGTTAAGTTATCAATAGAAGAAATACGGATTGACTTATATTCATTTGTCCTTTTCAATTTTTTTTATATAATGCATGAAGGCCATTAGGAAACTATGTACAAGTTTACTTTAGAAAAATAACTTGATTGGAACTTTATGTTCAGGGAAAATTTGGGTCCCAACAGTTCTGCTTCAAACCCAAAGCCGCTGGGATAAGCTCCAGCCCCTCCGGCCTATAACTGGATAAGTGCAGAAAATTACTATTCAGTCATTAAAATTGTACTGGCCCAAACAATTTAGGGGTCGTTTGCCAAATCCGCAATGATTCTTTTGCAGCTAGGACTCTCGTTTACACAAAGCTATTTTTTTCAAACCTCAAAATTACAAACTTTTGAATCTGGCCAAGAGGTGTTTTCATTTTGCTGCGGCTGCCGGTTTGAACTGCAAGGAAGGCATCTTTTCTGAAAAGTATGCATTTTTCTGACCAGAGTTATTGTGTAAAGGTCCCTTATTTTGACCAATTATTTACCCCCTATGGTGTGTGATGAAATTTTCAGTATTCATTGATCACCCGTCTCCATTTTAGCTCTGTTATTTTTGACCTTCATTCATCGTTTCTATAAGATGCTTATGTTTTGCTTTACAGGGGATTGTAGAACATTCCAGGTGACGTGGTTGCATGTCACACAGTCACCCTTAATCACAAGGCAAAGACTTTGAGACATACACTGACAAACAACCATACTCTTAAATTCATTATGGGCAATTTCGATTCATGAGTTGACTTATACATACACGAGAACAGGAAGTACATGAAGACATCCAGTTTGACTCTTCCTTTATCATCTCGTTTTTATTTATTCGTAGTGGTCTTCCAGCTGTAGCATTATGACAGTGAACATGATCTGTTGTATTACAATTGATATGGTGTCTTGACTTCATACTGAAATACATTCAGCAGTAATGAGATATTTAGTATCAAGTTTTTTTTCCATGAAACGGATACAGAAGCTGACCTTTAAAGCTGGACCAACTGAGGCCATTCAGCCGTCTCTTACTCTCATAACACACATCTATAGTCTACTATAGTCATCCTAGGTGTTAACAGCCATCACGTTGATGTCACTTCCTGTTCGGGGTTGTATGATTTGACACAGTCAGTAAACGCCACCTGTTCGAACATGGTTATCATCTGTACCTATCCATTCACTGTTAAAAGGAGCATGTGCATGGATGAAAACATGGATTAAAAACAGTGTGACACAATGACATAGTGTCAAAAAAATAACAGGCTGGATTCATTACCGAGTGTCCTCTACAAAGACTGGAGCACTGCCAACATCTCTTAGTGTACATTCAGTCAACACTGTTTAATCCAATACTGCAGCTACGACAGAGCGCACCACTGGCTTTTTAAATTTAGTGTGTGGATGATATTAAAAACGGAGGTGCTAAGAGATGTGATGAAATGCTGTAGTAAGCGAACACCATACCTTTATTTTAAAGTGAAAAATATGTTCCGATGAGATCTAAGTGAACGTTTGCAATAACCAAATCACATCTGGAAATTCAAATCTCGATCAAAGAAGGGGAAAGGCAAATCACTTGAAGGACAATAGCACCTGGGATCAGCGCGTCAATCAGACATCAGACGAGTGTAAGCATGGGTCGACTGCACGCACACCTGCTGACGGACATGAAGCCTAAAGCCCAGAGCCCGGCTTTGAAATGTAAACCAGTCCACTGTCAGACGAGGTGACACACACTGCTTTGTAACTCGAGTAAGAACCACGGCAGGAGCTCGAACGCAATTAAACCCCTGCTCAGAGTAAAAAAAAAGACTAACTTTTGGTAATACCACATGATTGGATTAAGCAATTGGGAGCTGACAAGAAGCATTTGAATATTCCTAGAATGAATTTGGCTTCAGTGGGAAAGACGTATTTGCATTTGTTTAGCACAGGGCAAAAAGTGAAGTAATTACTTTAAGTAATTAGTCAAATGTAGTATTTTCTTTGTCCTATCAGCTTTTAATTTTTTAAAGTTTTCTTAACATTGGTCGATTTGGATTTGGTTTTAAAATGATTAATCTTATTGAAAGGACATGATCTTTTTCTGAGAACTTCCCAGATTTGAGTTCAACATCTGCAGTGGCAACAATGCAATAATGTCTTATGGCTGCCTGGTGTTGGACTAAGTATTTATAGTCTAGACAACAGCACCAGAGAGTCTTGTACCGTTTTATATCTATATCTCTTAAGTGTCATACTAGTCTGGTCCAGTGTACTCAATCTTTGTAACAGCACTAATGAATAAATGCTCAACACTGTATATCTTTGGTGCTCAGGCTCATGTGTGGATACATGTGGTACTACTCCCTCTTGTCGCTGATTGGCTGTTTGAAGTCACAGACCTACTGTATGTGTGTATATGCCTTAGTGCAGCCCCTCGGCTCAAAGGAAGGGGGTCAAAGCCACAGAAGGTGATTGGCTGGTGAAGGGAACCACAGCATCAGCACATCCTTAACCCAGTGCCCTTCTTTCTCCTGCTGCCCCCTCCCCCTGCTCAGCCTGGCTCCGCTGCGGACATACCGTGCGTGGCAGCCACCGAACACATTTTCTCTCTGCACCCTCCTTTTCTTTTTGCACAAACATAAGCCCCCCTGCGCCCCCCTCCCCTCTGTAAACGTTAAAACATGCGACTTGTGTGAACGTGAGGGTACAGAATAATTGGGTTGTCAATATCGTCTGGCGACCGATCCTCCTGCTAAAAGGTGATAGGACCTTTGATTCATGGGCTTTGGGAGGTCACAGAATAGATGGAACACAAAAGGGAATTGCATCAGATCAATGTCAAGGACGTTGAGGTAAATCCTCAATGGGCGCTTTTTCCCCCCTTTTTTTAATTTGTTATTTTTTTTAATGGACTATCTCTCACACCTCGTTTTGTCACAAAGTCGCATTGGGCCGTGCAGAGTCAAAGTCAGCGGGTGAAGCACAAAGCATGTTTTCTGCCTCTGCAAACCGCTTTGATATCCTGCAGTTACAAAGCAGCAAATTGTCGCTCACTTACAGAGGACAATGAGGCGCCATAGACACCGCTACAACCGCTAATATCTCATAAAACTCAACTAAAAGCAATTCAACACAGTAGCTATCATAAACTGGTCGATCTCCAACCCTTACCTCACAGTCGTACAACTCGCTGAGCTGCTCAATGATCCACTCCTCCAGATTTAGTCTCTTCCTCAGCTCTTTCCTGTCGTATTTCACGGTCACTTTGCCTTGTTTCTTCTGCACCGGGTCGTCTGTGGGGATGGGGCCTGAGCTCACGCATCCCACGCCGGGCGCAGCCTGGAAGAACACCCGGCTCCCGGCGGTGGGGAGCGGGGCGCTTGTCTCGGTGCTTGCGGCCGACATAGCTGAGCGCACAACGCCTGCAGGACTCGCGGGTAAAAAAGGTGTTTTAACTGAATGAGGGGCTGTAAGGTGCAAAGGGGACTGGGTGAGAGCTGAACGGCAGACAGGAGAGTGGTGAGGAGCTTTTAAACAGCTGCTATTTAAAGCGCAGCGCCGGAGACAGCCGAGTGGGCGGAGCTACACTGTAAATATAAGCAGAGCCTGTTTAAATGAACCAGTGCTACTTGACGAGAGATGTGTCAACGGTTCAGGATTGGGGAGTTTCAAGAGCAGTTTTACCCTTTAAAAGGAAATCTATAGGTCAGTCATTAGGCTGTGTCATCAACTTCAAACAAAAGATTTTAAAAGCACCAAATGACTTTTTTGCAGTGTACATGCTCATTTCCCTCAATGGCAGTGACATGTATGAGCACCACCCGAGCACCACCAGCTTTTAAAAGACCTGTGCACCAGCAACTACACTCATGCACTACTGCCACCCCGTGTTTATTTTGAGTTACTGCTTTAAGAAAAGCCCCAAAACTCAAACAGTGCTACACGCTCTTACAGTATTAAAGATTCATTGTGGGTTGTGGCAGTAGGGCAATAGAAAAGCTGTAGTTACAGTTCCACTTTTTTCACCTAGGATGAGAAATGAGGAAAGGTTAAAGCAAAGGCAACTGGACTTAGTTTTTAAGGTGAAGACATTTTTAATTTTAAGAGACTTATTCAATTCTGAGTTTAACTGATTTGAGGCTGAGCTTTACCCTGTTCATCAAGATAACCTGGATGACGGATAACCTTCACAGATAGGATGAGAAAAGTTATGTTATCTCACCAGGTAAAGCCACACTCAAGTGCAGGTGTGAAATGAAGAAAACATACGGAAAACAATGTTTTTAAGGTCGGGCTGACATTTTACATAACCTCAAAGTCAGAAATCATGATCTCAGAATGGAATAGCCCACATTCTGTCTGAAGACAGCATGAGGATTGGTTATGTTTTGTCAGTATAACTTCTTTTTAAAACAATGTAAATACTAATATTTCTGAAACATATTTTATGGTGATCACAAATTTTATTGATGTAGCAAACTGCTTAAACTCTGGCAACAGCTTTTATCCCAAAAATATCTATTTGACTTATCTGAAAATATTAAGCCCAACCTTCTCAGAAGTCAGTAGAAGATTAACTTCATAGCATGCCACACAGCATGGGACTTTGTCATTTAGTCTTTTTATGTTGCGCATGCTCTAATTGTGATGTCTGTCTATGCATTTTGCATTTTTTATGCATTTTATTTTCATAATTTTTGTATCACCAGTTGTGCACTAACATGTGGTTTTAAGAGAACCAGTCGCTGGGTCCAGGCCTCTTTCCAGCTGAACAGTTGTCGAGGAGTGGGCTGGACGCCTCGTAAAGACCCACCCCAGAAAACAAGAGTATTTTGTAACTCTAGTCTGAGGTGGAGCATATTCTCTCGAGTCGGCTGCAGCAGGCATGGCTCTTCTCTCGGTCCTGACTCCTGTTTTGGCAGTAGTCCTCTGCATAGTTCTGGGATTTATGTTTGTTAAACCCAGAGAGACAACAAACAAAACTAAAGGAGAGCCTAGAGCAGACTTTAGACCTTGGGTGGACCAGGACTTACAGGATAATACCGAAGTCAAAGCAGAAGAAGACAGTAAGTGAACTCTATTCCACTTCAGATCTTTGAAGTGACTTTGCAGAATTGTTCTTTGTTTGGTAATTTTTTATGTGCTGTTCATCACAATGTGCTTGCCATGTGTTCTGTCTTTCACATACATACATTTTAAGAGTAATAACAAAAACTTAAAACTTTCCTTACGTAAACCTGTCATGCCGTAATGTCCACGAATGTTACAAACACTTTATTGTGCTAGTAGGGGGCTTGAAATTTAGGGGGATTTGGAATAGATGATGACATCAGGGAAGACTTTGGTGTCTACTGAGTTTGTGTTCCATTGTAATAGAAGTTTAATATATGTTTTCAGACGATGATGATGACTGGGAGGACAGTGTTGAGGAGGACGAGAAGCTTGCACATGTTCCCTATTCACCACTGCGCTACCCAGAGGAGGCCATGTTGGAGAAATCCCAGGACTTTTACACTCTAATGAACCAGCGGAGGAGTGTGCGCTTCATCAGCCCTGAGCCTGTCCCACGAGAAGTCATTGACAATGTCATCCACACCGCAGGCAAAAAAACCCTAATACTTTTTAAACTTATTTTTGAGCTGTGAACAAGATGTGTTTCCAAATCAAAGTCCATTCTCACAACCTCATGGCGTTGGCTTGCAATTGGTAAAAACAGCAAGGAAATTTTATACATGAAAAGAAGATCTTAATTTTGGGCTAGTGAGACAATTAAATCTATCATATTTAAGTAAAGTTGGTCTTAATTTAAGTTAAAGCGGAATAGCAGTGTCTTCAATTTAAAGGCAATTTCACAACCATTCTGTCCTCTTTTACTTATGCAGGCACGGCTCCCAGTGGTGCACATACTGAGCCCTGGACATTTGTTGTGGTCTCAGACCCAGAGACGAAGCACCAGATCAGACTCATAGTTGAGGAGGAAGAGGAAGTAAACTACCGGCAGAGGATGGGCGACAAGTGGGTTCATGATTTGGCCAGATTAAAGTGAGTATGTATGATATATTAGAACATTTAAAAGATAGTTATTATGATTTTTTTACTCAGTTATTCACCTTTATATATCTATATATGTATATACCTTTACATCCACAAAGTTCCTGCACATTTTTCCCATCTGTTTCCAACTGTTTGAGGTCAAGCTGTTTTTTATTTTTTCACTTTGGGGTTGCCTAACACTGCCTACAGAGATTTTCATTTTATTATGTTACAAATAACTGTAGTCCAGGTCCATTTCAAATGCACTCCAATAGACAGAAAGGTGCTTGGGAAGAACTCTGAAAAAGGTTGAAGAATAGTTAAAAAAATTCTGTGTATTTGAAAAAAAGTGGAAATAAAATGTGTGTAAACCCATACTAGTTGATCAAAATGCAAAGAAGAATAACCAGGGTCTTTAAAACTTGAATCATTTATTCATACTCTCCAGGACAAACTGGATCAAGGAGTATTTGGATGTGGCTCCATATCTAGTCCTCATCTTCAAACAAACCTATGGGATTTTGCCAAATGGCAAGAAAAAAACACACTACTACAATGAAATTAGTGTGTGCATATCCTGTGGGATTCTATTGGCTGCACTGCAGGTAATAGTCATTATCATTCAATCGTTCAATTGTTCCTATGTCTTATCTTTGCTTTAATTGTTTTTTGTCATATGTATTTATCAGAATGTGGGACTAGTTACTGTCACCACAACACCCCTCAACTGTGGCCCACAGCTCAGGCAGCTCCTCAAACGGCCGGCCAATGAGAAGCTACTGATGCTTCTTCCAGTGGGATACCCTGCTTCTAATGCCACAGTGCCTGATCTGAAACGCAAACCTCTCAATGATATTAGGGTGCATATTTAAGAGAATAAACTTTTTATTTTTATGGTGGTTATGTATGTGGTGTAAGTTTCTGCTATGTTCATTAAACTTCCTCTGACTTGGCAGTGAGCTATTTCTATGGAACATTTTAACAAACTATATATTTTGTTATTCTCCCTTGGTAATGTTGAAAGCACTAGTTTTTATTTTTAGGAGATTATCTGTAGCAGAAACAGTTGTCTAATTTGTCATTGTTATGTCATGCTTATTCTTGTTAGTTAGTCCTCATAGTTGTAATTTCAGAATTTTATATACTGTAACAACATATACATAACCAATTAAACTATTTTAGTAATGGTAAATGCTCATCAATGACCGTTAAAAAAAATAATTATTTTGTTTCTCTCTGGGTTGGAAATAATTTGTGTTGTAGCATAGTCTGGCTAAAGATGTCACTAACTCCAACCAAAAGCTCGTGAATGCCTGAAATGCCGCAGAAGAAGAAAGGGCGCACTCACTGCACTGCGCATGCGTACACCACGTACACCGATGATCCCGAGCCTGCTTGTGTTGCCAGATGCTAGCTGCTAGCTAACGTTCTGTCAAGTTACACACACTGGGCTTGAAGGGGGAAGCGTAGCGGTGGAGAAGAAGGGCGACTCAAGCGCCGCTACGAAATGGCTGGACAACAGTTTCAGTACGATGACAGCGGCAATACATTTTTCTATTTTCTTACGTCCTTCGTCGGACTTATTGTGATCCCCGCCACATACTACCTGTGGCCCCGGGATCAGAATGCTGGTAAGGCCCTGCTGGTGATATCTAGCTCACCACTAACTTAGATCATTAACTAACTAAAGCCAGGGATTTACAAAAAAATAACCAAGTGTTGCTGGTTAGCAGTTGTCAGTCTGTTAATCTGTCTTATTTATGTGGAGAATGTACCAGCCAGTAGTCCCAGAACAAGGCTACGATGCGACTAACTTCATGTAGCGTTATGCTAATTAATGTTACTTCATTGTGTTTACAGTGGTTTCGGATGGTCTCCGTTTCCCTCAACGCTTTTCCTAAATCTATGCCTACATACACTACCTAAACATTTATGCAGTGTCTTGTATAGTCTGTCCTTTCACCTGCCATCAAGACATTGCACTGAGCAAATGTACAATAAGTGTTGGCTAGTCTCAGCACAAAAGCAGCGTCCTTCGAGTTTACTTTATGTGCATTATCCGTTCACTTAACATTTTCTTGAGCTGCTTGTCAATAAACGGTAACTGCACAGCATTACAGTCCAGCTCACTTTATCAGCTGTTAGTGTTTACTCAAGGATGTAGAATATAGTACTGGCTTAGTTTATATCTGAGTCACCCTATAATTAAAAGTGAGATTTTTCAATTGAAATTCGTTGTGTGCTGATGACCAGTTATCATTGCCTTGTTTTATTTCATTGTCATTCTTCCAGAACAACTGCGTCTCAAGAGCCTACGGAGGGTACATGGCAGGTGTCTGTGGTACCGGCTGAGGCTCATGAAGTCCCAGCAGAGCGTTATCCCAACACTAAAGTAAGTAATGTGCTTCTCTTATGGTCAATTACCTTGCACGTCAAGATTTCACACACACACACACACACACACACACACACACACACACACACACACACACACACACCTCCCGCTGGTGATCATGTGACTTTCCAGGCTTCCTTTCCAAGAAATCACCCCACAATACCTTACAGTAGGTCTGAAACGTGAGCATGTTCTTCTCAAGTGGACTATTTAATAATTCACTTTTTATTTGTCAAGCCCAAGTACACCCTAAATAAATGTATTGTGGCTTCCTCCATCATATTTGATCAACTTTTTGTTTTATGGATGCATTTTGCATTTAAGTTAATTGTAGTATTAAATCAGTCTGATGTTGGTGCTGCAAGATGTACTTTTTTGTTTTCTGCTGAATTCTGCTCAGCCTTTCACTGACTCATTTCTTTTGTCCTCACACAGACTGAACTGTGGAAGTGTGTCTTTAATTCTCACACTTCCACAGTTCAGTCCCACCACTTTTAATACTAAGATATTAAATCTCCATCCAGCCTTGTCTCATACATTTCTTAAATCTGTTGCTATGGTCTGCCCTGATAGTGTTTATAGGGATGAAAAAAAACGCGTCTCTTATCACAGTATCGTTTTCCACTTTGCATCTGTATCATGCACAGCGTTTATTGCTTGCAAACCATCATTTATTTTCTCGTTTGAACCTCTTTCCGACAACTCAGACTAGTGAGTTGTTGTCGTGGCAACAGATGCTGCTGAACATTCTGTGGGGTTTTTGCCATTGCCATAGAGACCAAATCGGCTTCCATAAGGACAACAACAGTGCTCATCGGTGCATCTTCTGATTCTATGCATCAATAAAATGCAAAACAGCAGATAATTAAAATGGCAAAATAAACAAGCAATTTTTTTTTAGGAAGAGTAGTTATTAGGACACAAGATTTACAATGTCATAATATTAACATTGTGTTTCATATAAAGCAGGTTGTTTTTCTGGAACTTTTCTTTTGTCTTTACCTGTAGGAAAGCTGCATTGTTATTTGGCTGGGTGGTGTTCTTGTTGCTTGCATACAAAGTATCCAAACTGGACAGAGAATACCAGGAGTATAATCCTTATGAAGTCCTCAACTTGGATCCAGTAAGCACAGACAAAGCATACACAGCATGTCAATTGAATAATACTCTGCTGTATGACACTCTATAATACTTGCTTACTTCAGGGAGCGTCTGTGTCAGAGATCAAGAAGCAATACCGTGTATTGTCTCTCAAATACCACCCTGACAGAGGAGGCGATGAGGCTACTTTCATGAGGATTGCCAAGGCCTATGCTGCGTGAGTTGGCCATTCAGTTTCATTCCAGGCACTAATTGTTTGGTTAAAATGTTCAATTGATTTGGCAATCTTTTTATATTTTGAAATAGATTGACCAATGAACAATCACGACAGAACTGGGAAACCTACGGAAACCCAGATGGTCCTGGAGGTGAGTAATTTTTGTATATATACATTGATGTATTGTTGACTGCTTACAAATGAATGTGTGAAATAAGAACACATCTTAGAAATATAATACCTTTTTGGTTTATTTTTTGTAGCAACCAGTTTTGGTATTGCTCTGCCGGCCTGGATTGTTGACCAGAAGAATTCTGTGCTGGTACAGTTAACTTTATCAATGTGACTCTTAATCCTGTCACTTTACTCCATTTTTATACATTTCACTGGTTAATTGTTCTTATGTCCTTCTCTGTAGGTTCTTTTAGTATATGGATTAGCCTTTATGGTCATCCTTCCTGTTGTAGTGGTAAGTTATCACTGTGGATTCATAACAATTATAAGTGTCTTTCATTTCTTATTTTGCTGTTGTGTTTCTAGGGGACGTGGTGGTACCGCTCCATCCGCTACAGTGGAGACCAGATCCTTATCAACACTACCCAACTTTTTATGCATTTTATGTACAAGACACCCAACATGAACATGAAGCGTGAGTAATAATACATGCATCATAAATCAGCAAATGGGCATCAATGACATAATATAGTGATACTTGGCGTTACAATTATGATTGTTGTGATTCAGTGCTGTTAATCTTTTGACTTCCAGGCTTAGGCATGGTGTTAACCGCAGCGTTGGAGTTTGACCCTCGCAACAATAAAGAAGCCACAATACGACCTACAGACAACATTGTGGTGCCACAGGTGATAATTGGGACAATTTTTTCTGAGAAAAAGATATTTAAAGGTTAGAGTCTGAAATGTGCCATGTGTTTGTCTTGCAGCTGATCCGAGAGTTAGGAACTATCAATGTAAAGAAGAAGGAGCCTCCTTTCTGCTATCCTTACAGTCTGAAAGCCAGGGTTTTAGTTCTTGCTCACTTGGCTCGTATGGATGTTTCTGAAGAATTAGAGGAAGGTAGGATTGATGCACAGTTATTTAATTTGTTATGTATCCTAAATGTCAGTGTTATTTATCCACAATTATACAACATGGCCTGTGTGATTTACTTTTTCAGATCAGAGGTTTGTGGTCAGAAAAAGTCCAGCTCTTCTTCAGGAAATGATCAATGTGGGCTATCAGCTGACCATGATGGCCAACAGCAGAGGAGGTACAATTATCAGACCACTTTCTTTAAATAAAGAAATGTTTGATATCTTATCTTGGGACAAAGTTCTAGTAATTATTCTGTTTCTAGTATTTTTTGGAGTAATACTTTAGTGTGGGTCTCTAGGTTTTCATGCTCCTCGGTTGGTAACCATAGAGAACTGTATGAAGCTGACCCAGATGATAGTGCAGGGTCTGCAGGAGTCAAAGTCACCACTGCTGCAGCTGCCTCACTTTGAGGAGGAGCATTTGCGCTTCTGCATCTCAAAGAAGGTACTGTTTCTCCACAGCGTGTGTTTGTTTAAAGTTAAGACACAAGCTGTAAACAATTTTGAGAGAAAAAATGTCTTGTTCTTTTTCTAGTATAAAGTTCGGTCACTTCAGGACTTAGTGAGCCTTAAAGATTCAGACAGACGCAGCATGCTGCGCTTTTTGGGGGAAGAGAAGTATGATGAGGTTATGGCTGTGCTCGGCAGCTTACCTCACATCACCATGGACACCAAACTGCAGGGTGAGTCCTACAAATGTACACACACGTAGTTTGGCACCAGCTGTCCTGTGATATCTCTGGAATCACTTCTGGTACATATATTTAAATTAGTTTTTTTTTTAATGAGTTTTTTACTTTTCAGTGCCAGTTCTCCAATGAACCATATGAATGTTGCACAGTTACTCCAATCAAACTGCCATTTTATTATTTTTTAGTTCTTGACGATGAGGACAGCAATAACATCACTGCAGGCTCCATTGTCACAGTTACAGTCACACTAACAAGAAAACGGATGTGGGTAAGAAAGAAATGCAATAAAATAAAAAGCTATACCATAAATGTAATGCATTACAATGTTTTACTGATTCATTTGTCTTTCATACTGTTGTCATCCACATGTACTTCCTTGTAAGACCATTAGAGTGTGCTAGAGACTGTATAAAGATAAATGAACTGTTCTTTGTGTAGGAGGTTTTTGAGAAGGAGCAGGAGTCCACACCATGTCCAGGAGAAGAGGCTGCCAATACAGAAGAAGCAGTAAGCAAAATACACACTACTTTATTTAGTGTGTAGTCTTTGGTAGTATTTGGTCTTCTGTTATTAGTCTTCTTTTATTAGTATATTTTTTCATATATACTGTCTTTTTTTTTTAGCAGGGAGAAGCAATTAAAGCCAAAACCAAAGTGTGGCAAAATAAGAACAAAGGAGCTAAAAAGACTGCCAAATCCAAGAAGAAGAAATTAACAAAGAAGAAAGCCACTCCTGCAGCAGCTAAAAACAAGCAAGCTAATGGCAATGTGGCAGGGAATGTAAGTCACTTCTCAAAGCTGTGTTTTTGATAAATCTTTGTATCTGTTGTGTTGTTCTCAACAAATTACTTTATAACTGCTCACAGGAAGTGGTAGCAGCAGCATCTGCAGCAGCCGCAAAGGAGGATGAGGATGAGGCGTCGGAAAAGGGCAGCGAGTCAGATGAGGGTGAAGCCAACAAAGACTCCCCCAGTGAGAGAGATGAAGACAGTGACAAACAAAGCGACACAGAGGCGGACGAGATGGGTGGTGACGATGAAGAGGTCAGATAATACAATATCTTGTATGTGTGTGATTTTAAAACAATGCTGAAGGTACTCATTTGCGCTTTACTTGACGTCAGGAGTGGGAGGCGTTGCAACAGAGCATCCAGCGGCGAGAGCGGGCTCTGCTTGAGACAAAATCCAAGGTGACCCACCCCGTTTATAGCCTCTATTTTCCAGAGGAGAAGCAGGAGTGGTGGTGGCTCTACATCGCTGACCGCAAAGATCAGACCCTTGTGTCCATGCCCTACCATGTCTGCACATTAAAAGACACGGAAGAGGTTAGTTTGTCTTCGCTCTCCGCCCATTGAATACCCTTAAATTATTTAAAGTACACTAATTTGATATTACATTTAAGGCTCCAGACCAACTGCTAATATTTCTCGTCTAACTTTTTTAAATAAATGATTTGCTTTTATTTTTTTTTAAGAAATACAACTTTAGAATTATGGTTAATACCAGTTTATCTTCTGAGTTGATATTGATAGTATAATCTGCCTCATTATAGTGCCGGTTTCCTGAGTATAATACATTGTCACACGTGCTGTTGCTAGGCAACCTAGTATCATTATTCCTTTGGAGCAGTAGCCTGTGTATGTGTTTGAGTTTGCATGATTTGCACCTCTGGTCCTGGAGTTGTATTGTTGACAGTGAGGTTTAACAGCAAGCTCAAAGCTTAATGAGGCCAGTGTGAGGGCCTGCTGTTTCCTCTGAAGTAATACAATCACAAGAGGTGACCCTTGCGTGTTTAACAGTTCACTGACTAGTGATCATTTTGTAAACAGTCCATTTAGTTGTTTATGTTGTGTGACTGTTGATCCGCTGCATGTTTGACAGAAGTGTTATTTGGGGAGGGTAGAAGGCCTGCTTTCATTAACCCCACAGCTCTTTGAAATGCTGCTGTGTTCACAGCTCCTTTTCTGCTCAGACACTGAATAATAATTAAGCTGCTGCTGGTAATTAGCTGTTCGCCATGTGAAAGTGAGCAACCTAGTAATCACAGCCTAGTAATCCTAGTCTAACGTTTACATTTGGAGCCCATCATTATGTGGCAGTAGCTCAGTGGGTAGAGCGGTCGTCCTTCAACCAGGAGGTAGTGGGTTCGATTCCTGCTCTCCCCACAGTTCATACTGTTGTTGTGTCCTTGGGCAAGACACTTAACCCAACTTGCCTCCAGTGGCTGTAACACTGGTAATTACTGTAGAACAATGTAAGTCGCTTTTGATAAAAGCGTCTGCCAAATGAATAAATGTAAATGTGGCAGTCTCCCCTTTACCTACTGCAGGCAGGTGGCTAATGTCATTAGGATCATCCAATGGTTGGATGTAAAGTAGCAACAGTACAAATCATACATACATACAAAAAACATACATACATTTTTTTTAAAATGAAAATGTGTTTATTTGTTCATTTTATTTACGTTCAATAATAATTTCTTGGCTTGTAAGTGATAGATTTTTGTTTTCTTTTAACAGGTGGAGCTGAAGTTTTCAGCCCCCCCCAAAACGGGCAACTACCAATATTCTGTCATCCTCCGTTCTGATTCCTATCTGGGACTGGACCAGATCAAACCACTGAAGGTAACAACAAACTGGTATTTAGATAAACGGTAATCAAAATAAATGGTTCAGAATGTAGAGAAGACATTTAACCTTCCAAAGCAGCTGGAATAGTCCACAGTCTAACACTGCCAAAATGGACCAGAGAATGTTCAACAGTTTACTGTAGACAAATATAAAAATAAAATAATGGCAGCAATAATAATAATAATAATAATAATAATAATAATAATAATAATGGATTGGATTTATATTGCGCTTTTCTCCCGAGGGACCAAGGGTCTCAAAGCGCCTACAGGCCGTCCATTATTCATTCATACACAGTCACCACTACACTACTCTACCACTGAGCCACTGCCGTCCCAGCAACATTTATTTCTGACTAAACGGGAAGAAGCAGGTCGGCTTCTTAAATAAATAAGAATTAAGTAAAAATAAGAATTTATAAGAAACATTCAATGCAAAAAGCACTTCCTCAAATTCTTTCTGTGTCTATAATTTAGGGATGGACGATAACTATCAATTTCATGAGCTTTAGCCAATGACTTAAGTCAATATTTTGAGCAGATACTGCTTTTACTCCTTCAATTTACATCATAAAAATGATGACGAAATCATGATAATTACAACAAATGTTTACAAGTTCCATTTGGTTAGATTTTCCATTTGGACGCACAGACTTACTTAGCTATACAGTCCCTGACAAAAGTCTTGTCGCTTATCCATTTTGTAGAAACAAAAGCTTATAACCTGACTAAAATTAATTGATTGGTTTTAGAAATGTCTCATATGAAAGCTAAAACACTCCCAAATTATGCTCAATATACTAAAATAAATTTGCTTCACTGAAGAAAGATTGATCATTTAATGAACACAGAAAGGTCAGACCAGTCTCCTGCAATATTTGCAGCGGCTGTGATGTAATTCAACCGAGGATTCATCTGAGAAATCCACCTTCTGCCACTTTTCCAGTGTCCATCCTTTTAGCAGGCTGTAGGCCTTGGCAAATGCCACACGGTTTTTTAATTGCCTTTTGTTTAGTGCTGGTTTCTGTGCACTGATTCGACCATGGAGGCCATTTCGGGCCTTTCAGAATTCTACAAACTGTTCTGGTTGACTCAGGAACTTGAGGTGACCAGGCCTGGTGGAGCTCTGCTGCAGTGGAAAAGGGGCTGGCCTTGGATTTTTGCATCAACAAACGATCCTCCCGAGCAGTTGTCTTGCGGGGTCTGCCGGACCTGGGCTTGTCAAAAAAATCTCCAGTCTTTTCATATCTTTTTCTTATTCTTTGTACTTGATGCTGAGACACATTGAATGTGTCAGCCACCTCAGCAGTGGATCTGGTCTTCAGCCTCTTGATAATTAATGCTTTGGTCTCAGGGTGGATCTTAGGCATGTTGTCAGAGGTCTGGTGTGCTGGGGTTCTTTTTATACACTCCCACTAATTGATTGATCAGGAACTGATCACAGGTGAGGCTGTAATCTAGGATTGGGTGCATCATATGACAAGGCGACAAGACTTTTGTCTTGCCAAAATCTGACCTTTCTGTGTTCATTAAATGATCAATCTTTCTTCAGTGAAGCAAATTTATTTTACTATATTGAGCATAATTTGGGAGTGTTTTAGCTTTCATATGAGAGATTTCTAAAACCAATCGATTAATTTTAAAGTCAGGTTAGAAGCTTTTGTTTCTACAAAATGGATAAGCGACAAGACTTTTGTCAGGTACTGTAGTTCATACCTGCAAATGGGTCTGAAAAAGATGACTACTACTATTTTTTTCTCCGAAAATATTGGTTAAATATAATACTTTGCACCTCGTTACAATTTTGTCTGCTGACTGTAGTACAACATTTCATTTCTACTAAATGTAGTCTTTTGGCACTAATGAATGTGATTTTATTTACAGGGACACATCACCTTTTAGGCATATTTAAATTTTACCTGATTGAACATAATTAGTACCTGAGCTAGTGTATCCCGTGCTGGGGTCTGTCTGTCTCTCCTCCTCCGTTCATCTTTTGTGCAGCTTGTTATCGGCCAAACTGCAAATATCACCCCGATATTTCGGCCAGCCAATATATCAGTTGATTATTACCGATAACTATCGGCAGATAATGGGAAAAATTACGATTAAAAATTAAATTTTTAATCGTCTTGATAACTAAATGTAATCTGATAAGTAGTTAATAATATTACAGGGCTTTATACTCCGCTGTCCACTCCCAGCGGAGGACAGAGGATGAGTAAAGTAGCTTTAAGTGCAGCAATGAAGATCCAGTCTGTTTTAGATGAGGTGCTGCTGGGGAACACTTTGGCACAATGCACAAACGTGAGCAGAGCTAAACGTTTTATGAACTGTTTATAGCTAATCTTGACTAGATAGCAGGTGTTTACTTTGAACATGGTTCATGTTGAGCCATGCACAGGGCTCCACAATGAGAACAGATCCCTGTGAAGTTCATAAGACGTTCAGATCCACAGCATTAGACTTAAATACAGTCCATAAGATGAGGTACAACTTGTGTTAATGCCCTCCTCAGATAAAAAGAGCAACAGACGTATGTTTAATCTACTGGTTATTACTATTATAACAAAGCATTGGTAAATAATGAACATAATGATGAACCAGGTAAAAACTATGGTCTGTGGGTTGTAGCCTATAACACCTGTAACACCTGTCCAACACAAGGCCCAGGGGCCATAGCTGATCTTCTACGGTTTATCTGCCCCACACAGGCTTTAGGTAAAAACAGTTGATGTGAATATACTGCAGGTAGGCTACAGAATTTTAAAAGTCAAACTCCCACTCAGCTTGTCCAATGCTCGTCTCAGCTCCGGGGACAGCTGTCCATCCTGCCCCATTTTAATTTCCCCATCAGCTGCCCCAACAGCCACAGATTACTCTAGCTCTTGGTGTAGCTACATATGAATATATATAAAGAGGAAAATCTGTTGGCCTCTGTGTAGAGCTGGGCAAGGCAGCCATTCGCAACGTCAAGCTTAAGTACGAGTAGTGCTGCCGCTTGCATTAGTTCTTTTCACGGCCCCCGCCCATGCTACACACCAGGGGCACTAGGAACGATGTTATTAATTGAAAAAGTGCTATTAAATGTCTTCTTAAACAATTTAATTCAGAAGGATACAAAACTACATTTTAGTGAGCAAATGTTGACGAGTATTATCATTTATTTGTTTAATAATCCATTAATTCTTTACAGCTTACTCTGTTACCTCAAAATAGCCAGCATTAAACTGATAAGTACGTCTTCTTTGCCTTTTCTTTAGTTGGAAGTGCATGAAGCCAAGGCAATACTAGACCACCCACAGTGGGACATCCCAGACACAGAAGATGAAGACGAGGAGCCAGAGGAAAGTGACGGCATCGAGGACAGCGAAGATGACGATGAGGACAATGATTGAATGCATACAAACATGCACACTCTCAGTCTCACATTCTGACCCCGAACCACACTCAAGAGCAGGAAACAAAAGGCTCAAACACAGAACGGCCAGGGCCAGTTTCTAAAGAGTGAACCCTCTTCCTACATCATTTGACCTTACAGTAATATGAACTGTGCCCTGTCCCTCCATTCCCCTTTTCTACACAGACTTTTTCACTTTCCTGTCCGCTGCTGGTGGAAAATATCTGTGAATACTACCAGGCCCATGTGTGAGTGAGGCTATGAGTGTGACGAGAGAGGGTGTGTGCACTACAGAGTGTTTGGTGTGTGTTTGTTAGTAACCTTGTATTTGTACAGGTATGAAAGGTTGACACACTGTGGACAGGAGGACCTATTATTATGAATCTTCTTCATGGAGAGAAAAGGGGATGTATTACAGCTAATTATGATAAACAAAAACACACAACCTCTATGTAAAAAAAAAAAAAAAAAAAATTTGGTGGCTTATAATTTCTAAATCTCTCTGCACCAATGTTTTCCACACCAATGATGCTTTCTCTGTAAATGTACCTGCAGAAGTGCAAGCTTTAGCCCTATGTCAGGGATCGCAACAAAGATGACCATTGAGATGTTTGCTTTTCTCAGCACATGGTGTTATTATTATTTTTTTTTTTTTTATATTCTCAACAACATTGTCACTGATGGGATTCTACTTACACTTTGCCCAAAGCAATCTCCTTTATGGATAGATTCAGATCAGTTGTCAGATATATCAATACTCTTTGCGCCTTTTCATCCTGTTCCTTATCTCTTTTTTCTTATATTGACCAATTAGGAAAAATGACTAAGCATTTAATGTTAACATTTATTTAAATGAACACTGAAGAGGTTTTTCTGTTTTTAAATGGTTCAGATAAAGTTACATACTCAAATCCTGTATACATATGTTTTCAGAAATGACTTTCTCTCATCCAACTGTAGCACATTCCAGTTATACTTATTGTTCAGAAAAGGCCTTATTACTATAATACACCAACATACAAGTAAGCACTTGCTTATGGGAGTATAGAAAAACTATTTGTTTTAAAAACTGTATTTTTTTCTTTCTGTTTAAGTACCTTCTTAGTTCGGATACATATTACTAGACTTTCTTTCATAAAACCTCAGAGTAAAAAAGGAGTGACACTCATTTCTATTTGTTGAAAGACTTGGCAGTGATATGACTGTCAAAAATGATTCAAATGATGAATCCAGATACAGAACTCTTAAAAAAACTATAGGAAGTCTGTCCAGCACCTTTTATATTGGACCATTTCAAGCAATAGGAGTTTTGTAATTACAACTGCCATTTCAGATGGGCTTTTCTTCCATAGTTTGGTCTGATATATACAGAGCATTCAGGTTAGAACTCTCAGCTCTCTCCCAATTAATTAGTTTTTCTTATTTTGTTGTAACAAATATAACTTGTAAATCCTTGTCTTGTTTTGATCTGTTCTAACCTTGGTTTTTACAACTGAAAGATTCCTTCCTTGAATCCCTCTGTAGGCTCTCACTGCATGTGGCAGATTTGACAGTTTATTATTGAGCTTAAAATTTTTCACAAAAAGTCATCTTTCTTATAAAATTACTATTTTACCCAGATACTTATCGGTCTACGTGGGACGGATCTGGAGGAAGGGATAAGGCTGCTCTCTATACACAGGCACCAACACACACACTTTACCTTCTTGTTATTGTGGTCAAAGCAGGTGTATGCTAACAGGTAACATTGTACTCTTGAGTATTTATAACTCTGCAATAGAAGGTAGCATCAGTGAGTTTAGCGCTTTGTTGGAAAACTGCAGTGAGGTCAAATACAACACCATCTTTACCGAACACGCCTCAGTGTCCAGGCTAAGGGCCAGAGGGCCTCCACTTTGTACAAAATACCCAACAACTATCTGCCACTTTTGTTTACAAAGGAACTGTCATTGTAAATGGAAAAATATATTATTTGTATTTAAAATCATTTCAAATAAAAAAAAAAATCTTTTAAATGATGCATTGATTTTTGCTTATTGACTATTTTCTGTAGTTTGTTGGACTTAAAAAAAATCCCCTCTGCTTACGGTTTGTATAACAGGTTTATGATTTATAATTTAAAAAGAAAAACAATACAAATATTGATGAACATGTTTAACCTTCACCAAGCCCAGTTTTCTCTGACTGGCCAGTGGGAATTCTGTTATTGAGCTGCTCTTTTCCAGAGCAACTACCCCAGACCACACAGGGCCTAAGAACTTTTTTTTTTTTAAGTTTTACGCATATGCTTCAAATCTCACTGGGCCTTTTTAGTCCTGCACATCACCATCAGAGGTGTTGGCTTCGTCAAGGGAACATTCACTGGAAAATTAGGTACAAATGACATGACTAAATTTCCCGTTGGAACACAATCAGAGTATTTTGGTGAGATGTTGTGGGACGGGGGGCTCAACATTTTTTACCGTTCTATCTTTGAGCTAACCTAGCGCAGGTAAAAGACATGCTAGGTTAGCGATAAAAAAATAGCGAGTGGCCATTTTTTTGTTGACAACTTGCGCTTTTGTAACAGGCACAGTCAAACCCCCCTGTGAGTGTCGGGACGGTTTATTCAACTCAACTTGGGGGGGTGTTTCTGGTTTCCCAATCCGCCTGCCGCTGACTTCTACAGTCCGCGATGTCCGCTCTCGTCCCTGCCGTATGTGCAGCGTCGAAACGCGGACAGTGTGGTGCGGCTTCATGCTCCGGGTTAAGCCCTCCAGCCGCCTGTAGCCTGTACTGGAGACATGGACCCCCGCCGCTGAATCATCCAGTGCCCACAGGTAAACGCGTCTCCATCTGCAAACACAAATAACATAAGCTTACTCACGTGCTTTGTGCATTTAAGAGGTCACAGTCAACTTACAGTAGGCTATAAGCTAGCTCTACCCACTACACTGTAATAATTTGACCTTGCAGTGGATAAGCCTCACTTAAGGCATCCAAACTGAGCCTTACAAGACATTAAAACACAGTTTAGGGCCCAACATGCACACACCACTTTGCCTTTAGTTATTTGGCCTTAAAATGTGAATCAGAAGGGCTACATTTCACTTGGATATACTAAACTTATTGAGGTGACCAATTAGTAAAATAGTGTTAGATGCTCTTTGGCTACTTTCAATAATTATACTCTTTTTGCTCTTATATCGTACAGATAAAAAGGGTCATTGGCAATTTTGTAGTTAAAAAATAAAATCAAGCCAGAGCTGATAATCAAAGTGGATCTTAACGTTTCATTTGATTGTCCAAATATATTAATATAAGTGTAAATGGTACATGTCAGACAATTCTTTTGGTTAATTGTTATGCAAGTGAGTTCAGACACATGCCATTTTTACAGGTCAGAATAATGCCACAACCAGAAAATGGGCAAAATGTTTCCTGAATGGTAGCTCACAGTCACTGCAACTGTAAGTACTCTGTTATTATTATTATTACTGCCACAGAGTACTGACTATACATTATGAAAAGCAGGATAATGCACAGACTAAAACACTAAAAACACTGAACTGTGATAAATCTGAAGCCGGGGCCTCTCGGGTGGCTCCACATGACTGCTTCCACAGCTTATGGGAATAAACAGGAGCCGTGGGTCTGCTTGATTTTGTTAAAGACATCTCTCCCATAGAGACGCTGCTGGCGGGGTTCCAGGCCACAAGTGTTTTGGTAAAGTGGCAAGATAAAGCAGTCCTGGCTCTCACGGGACCAAGAGCCTTTCAGACAGAAAGAAGAGTGTGTGTGAGTGTTGGCTGGTTGACTTGATTACGTCAAACTGTAACAGTTATTCTGTTGTGATAGTAGTTTGTGAGTCTTCAGACAAAATATTTTCTAGATCACTGTTGGTTGTTTCATGAGGTTTTGTCAATTTAAACCTGTATTGTTTTGAGTCAAAAAATTGTTTACGTATAACACTCAATAAAGCCATGTCATTTTCCCTTTATTCAGAACACTATTAAAAACGTCTTCGTTTTTTTCAACATATCAAAGAAAATGAAAATGACCTACCTCTGTGGGTTAGTTAGACTGACAACGAAATCTCTGACAAACTCTCCTCAGTAATTTATTGCTAGATATAATAACACCGAGCGCACACACAAAAGAGCAGCTTCAGGAGAAGGGATAATGTGAATATTTCCATCAGCTTCCTTCTCCTCAGTTCACAATCGCCTTTGTTCATTCTCATACAGAGGAGACTAAAAGCTTAGTTAGCGCCAATAATCATTTAATCCAGCACCCGGGAGGCCGAACTAAATTTACTTTACAACACAATAGACACATTGTGCCCAATACTTTTATCATTAGCAAAGTCATAGTCTGCCATTAGCATCCAGTTTATTCCTTTGACCTCTGAATGCACACTGATCTAATTAAACAAATGTCTCTCCCATTTCTTTTTCTCTTTTAAGCTGCCACTAGTCTGCGTGTCTTCTCAGTCTTTTTCTTTTTTACATTAGTTTGCGTTTATTCTGAGGCGTTTGGAGGTCTGAAATTAATTTGTATGGAACTGATTAATGTTGAGAATCAAATTATACAGTTCTTGTCATGGTCAAAAGGTGATAAAGATTGAAAATGAATTCTAATATATATAATTTTGATATTCACAGACTGATGTGTTTCATCGGCTAATGGAACATGAGACTGGTCTAGACCGGCCCCTCCCTTGCCTCCTGTGTCTTGGTCACCAGCCGTCCTCACTGAGGCTGTTCGTGTGCGCTTGAGACTGGATCGCCATAGAAACCGTCTGTTGACACCTGGGGAAGTCAACTGGGCGGAGACTAAGGAGTCAGGGTCTATTTACCTGCACAGGTGAGTTTGCAAACATGAATCTAAACCTGAGCATAGTAGTGCTAACATGAGCTCTACTTTGGGTGTAGAAATAAAAAAGAAACATCAATAAAATGCTGAAAAATTGTGCAGTCGTTACCTCTTTTTCTATGTGACTGCAAATGATTACTATGTTTATTATTATTATGGACGATTACTTTTCAAGCTTTGTCCAAAGAGTTTGACTCCAAAAAGTATACATGAATATATTTCTTTTTTCTCCTCATAACTATTAAAAACATAGCCTTGTTTTGTGTACAGCTGAAATTATGTATTTTGAAACAGACGCAGAGGTTAGGTGACACCCTCCACGTGTCAAGAAACAGACTCAAAAATGGGGAATGTAACTTTGCAGACCCCTGGTTGGAGAAGAGTGAGTTTACACAATGGCTGAAGCCTGTTGCTGAAAACAACCGGGCTGTATCAACGCTGTCGTGTTGAGTTTTGATTGGTATTTTTATTCACCAAGTTGTTTCACAAAGTTGTGCTTTTGAACAGATGGGTGCTGCTCTTTGTCAATTAAGGTACATTTTTATAAACCTTGCCTTTTGGTTTAATTTATTCTTTTGAGCGTATCTAAGTTCTCTTATATGGTTGTGCTGTATAGATTTATTGTTTTACTGTTTATTATGTCCAAGGTTTGTTGCCGATCACAAATTGAAGTGGATATTGAATAAGATTCAGGATAAATTTTCTGATGTTTGAATTGAAGGATGATTAAATTAATTGAATATACTGTAGTTTAGCTGCTTATTCATCAATTTTAATAATAGTGTTGTAGCTTGTTGTTTACATATGGTATTGAAATAAAAGAAGCGTGACATATTACATTTTCTCATTGTTTCTCTGACCCACAGCTGATTAAAAGAGCAGAGCACTTCACCTTTGCTTTTTTCCACAGAGTGTTGTGTTAAGAGGGGCCTCGGCGGGGATGAGGACGAGCAATCAGTGTGGGTGTGTGTGTGTGTGTGTGTGTGTGTTCTGTGTATGTGTGTGTATACGTGTACCAGCCTATTTAACACTCACACTGTTGCTTATGCGTTATTTATTTCCACCTTGCCACATGACTTTGGCGCAGGATCCGATTTCACCGTCTGTTACCATGGCGACGCCCTGCCTGAGCTGTAAATAAAATTCAGGGGGGTTTGTTACAGTGTTACATTGATTAGACGGAAAACACAAATGCACACTGACTTCAGTGTATTCTGTTTTTTCCGCGTCCTGGTGGGGAGTGCATTGATGTTTCCTGTTCCAATGAAATTATTTTCAGCCTCAAAAGCAACTTGTGAGAACCACTCAATGTTTCTGCATATTTGCGTGTTCAGAGGCAAGCGTTTTACCGAGCCATTAGCATAACTCATTCCAATGCACGTTCCCTCCTCATAAGTGAAAAACAGATACAAATCTCCATCCCCTGAAGGCAGTGATTAATTTATGCTAATCATTGTTGATCATTGCTGCATTAGTGTGACCATTACTACAGCTTCCAACAGATTTCAAATGATTTACAAAGTATGTTAGCATTGTGTCGCATGAAACTGAGTGCAGGGGTTCAGTGAGCGCTTAATTGTTTAATTAGCCATAAACAAATTAGGTTTTAGTCCCAAATGTATTGTGTTTGGGTGCAGCGCAGTAGTGCATATCCTTCCCCCATTTTTGCCTCCAAAAAGATCACACTGTGTGGGTTTGTTAATGGACTTTCCTTCTCATACCCTATTCTTTTTAAGTAAAAGATGATTATCTGTGCTGTCTGATGCAAAGGGACTGATTTAGGAGGGACATGGGGATTAATCTCAGAGAGTAATTACTTTCATGATTTACGACTTTATTTATTTATTTATTTTTAAACACACAGACCTCTTGCTTCACAGTCAGCTGAGAATAAACCATGTTCTAATGCTCACAATTGCTCCATGATTGTCCTGACCTTTCTGTTTATTGTACTTTTTTATCATTACGAGCAGGCTTCATGTAATGAAATGCTGCAATTTGTCTGGCCTGTCACATCAGGTGGTAAAAACCGCCTTCTACCGTCGTCTCTTGACAAATCTCTTTACATGCCGGCAGCAGTCATGAGCGCGAGCCGGGGCACACCGCGCCGTTTGATCCCACCTTTGAAAGGTTAACCTGATTTTGATGGAGTGTTGAAACCCACAAGCGGGTTTTCCTTTACCGCAAGCATGAGCAACCTGAGCAAAACGAATCGATATGTTGCGGTGAGGAAAAGCTGGAGTTTACACTTGTAGACTGTGAAAGCAGAAATAACAATATGGAGCTGGATTTCTTCTTTCCAATATTGGAACACCTCAGTGTGGAAAGCACTTTCTTTGGTTGGCCTTTTTGGAGTGGCTTTACACGGCAAAGCTGCACTCTTTAACTGACACAAGGCAGGAACACTATAAATAAGGAAACTTTGACATTATTTTTGATCTTTCCTCACCAACTAAAATAGAAGTGTTATCCTGCAGGGCGAGTCCAGACCCTTTGATGTTTCAGGGAAATCGATTCTTTCACCTGTTTGTGAAAATATAAAATTCTATCCAAAGAAACAGACTTTTTAAAATTGTTGCCTCTCAAACTTTTCACACAAATCACCAACCTTAGAAAACATTTGGCTCCCCAAGTACCACCATTTTTGGGCTTATGTATATCACCTACCACTTACCATTGCATGCATAAGAGACAATTATTTTCCTTTACGCAACTCAACAAGAAAAACGTATACTTGACTGGTACCCTGTCCCGCGGAGGAAGGTAAAGATTCTTCTCTGTGCTTTTTTTATCCACTCGCAAAAAAACTGTTAAAGTTCACAGATAAAGCATGCTTTCATAATCTCCTCCAAGACTTTCTGCATCCTTGTTGATCGCTACACTTTTTCTAAGCACAACAATGTTCCTGTTTATTTTGTGCATGCAGTAATCCCCCCAACATCAAAAACATGCTGGGCGCCCCCTTGTGGTGGCTGCCGACCACTACTAGGGGGCGCCACTTTGTTACCCCCCCCACAAGGATAATAAAAGGATAATAAAATCAAATAAATTTAAGTGATTGTGTTGTGTAATGAACATGTACATACTGTTTTCATGGTAACAACATAAACAATATTGCAGCATTGCCGAGTTGGCAAATTGCAGCTCTTATGTAGGCTAACCTACAGATATATTTATCAAAATGGTCTTTGGGGAAAACTGGGACTGTGTTTATAATGCTAGAAACCAATATGTTTTCATCTCTGTTTATAAAAGCTCTCATCAAACGCTACAATAAGACAATAAAACTTAAATGTGAACTGCATCAGCAAATATACAATGCTAGTGAGGTTAATGTGGATATTGGAGGATATTATACCTTTGAATTATATAGGAATTGTAACATTTTACTGTCTTTCTGTTTTTGAATTTGCTACAAATACAAATAATAAGAATTTTGCAAAAAGCATAAACTCAACATACAAGGGCAGCATCTCTCCATCTGAATAACCTCAAATCTAGCACAAAATATGTACCTTCTATCAATATTACAATTAAATCTATGATATATTGCAAAACCCAAATTCAATTCAAGTCCTTTTTTTTTTAATTTAGAGTAGAGATTACAGTGTGTAACCTCAACGCTTGTAACACAAAACACAGCACAGCTTGAATCACTTGTCACTCGGCTGAGCTTTTCTTTTTTTTTTTTTGAAGACAGAATAGAAAAATCCTGAGCTGCGGCAACTGTAATTACATTACAGTTCTAACCACACACACACACACACACACACACACACACACACACAGCTTTGAGCACAGCACGTCCACTGGCTGCCGCGGGATGTTAGAGGCGTGTTGCTATGACGACTGAGAGGGGACACAGAGGAAGGGGGTTAGGGGGCTGGTGTTTTCGGAGGAAAGATTGAGGAGGGAGGAGGCAGAGTTACCGGTGTCTTGACAGAGTGTGTAGCAGCAGAGAACAGTAGCAGCAGAAGGGAAAACTCCTAACGTCAGGGGGATACCGTGAAAAAGCTGCTGCTGCTGAAGAGAACTGACTGAGACTAGCAGACGGCTGTGCAGGGTAGGCAAAATACTCATTCATTCATTCATAATGGAAACATGTAGCTATAAAGACATATTCACATTCTGTCTAGAGGAATTTCTCTGTAAAAAGGATAACAGTAACAATCTTAACTGTATCCATCTAGACAAATTTTTGATTAGAAATTAAAGTATTTTAAGGATTAGCAAAGAGTAAGTGAACAGTCCAAGGGCAGTTTTGGTAGTGTTGCATGAACTAAACTAGTTTTTGGCATGCAATATAAAAGTCATTTGATTTCTGAAGGATAACAAGGCAAGCACTGGTTGGTGCTTGTGTGACTTGATTGATTGTTGATTGTGTCGGAGAAGTGAGTCTATGTGCTTTGTGTCTATGTGCAGTAATGATATTTATTGCAATCTTTGCAGCTGGTGAAGGGGGAGGGGTACAGCAAAGTACAAAGCTTTATGTGGCTTTGTCTCTTACTATTTCCTTCATAGTTTCAGTTGTCTTTCCGCTGCAGATGAGACATATGACAGACGCAGTTTAAGTTCGCCACTTCCTGCTCTTTTAAATGACATCTAGTAATCTCTTTCTACCCTCTCTTGAAGGTCAGATGAATACGGTTTCTGCCAGCTCAGATATGCAGACCCCGGCTCTCGGCACACAGTTTTTGTTGAGCTCTCAGGGTAAAGTGCCTGGTAGGAAGAGAGGAAGGCCTCCCATCCGAAAACTGGAGTTTCAGAGCTGCTATGTAGAGCCACTGTTACCCGTCAAGGTCCCCAAGAAGAGGGGCAGGAAGCCCGGCTTTAAGGTGAGTCAGTCACACATCATTTGGTGACAGTTTCTTAATAATGTAGCATTTCTACACTGACCAGAAGTTTATAAACTCTACATTTATAAAACAACATGATAAAGGATCAAAAATGTTTCTCATTGGCATCTATGCAAAATAACCTTAAGGGCATAATGTGCAGGATGTAAAAAGGGACTGTTTGGTTTTAAATACACTTTATCCTCCTGAAGTTCATTTGCCTCCTCTTATATACGTAATACTGGGCTGTAATTTGCTGAGAACCACACACTCCTTTTCATTTAGTTAAATAGGTGAAAATGTTGAAATGTGAGCAATATAAAAACAGTGTTCCATAGTGATTATTTAGAGGGTTTTTTTAGTGTTCAAATCATGCATATTACAAGTGGACACTGTTGAAACTGTCAGAAAAGCAAGCAGGATCTTTTTAAGTCATTTTTCATAATTCAACCATGAATTATAATGGTATCTGTTATTTACTGTTTTTTTTTTTCTGCTTTTTGTTGTTGAGCACAAAAGAACCATTGAACATTTATCTAGCACCACAAAGCAACGCATGCATAATGTAAAAGATATATACTGAATAGAAGCGCCTTTTCACTTTTCTTTTTCATGAACACTGTTGATTTTCAGTTTTTTCACAATAAAATATTTATGTGTTCCTGTTGCTTTGTGTCTGAAAACCCCAATAACCAGCAGTATGATTTAGTCTAAAAAGCCGACTGCTGACAGTAAAGCCTTCTTATCTCATCTGATGTATTCATATATGTGTGTCTTTGTAGCTGAAGCCTCGGATGGTGATGTCCCCACTGGCTAACTCTCCTCCTAACAGCACACCAGAGCCTGAGATGGGCTCCATCCCACAGGACGCTGCCATTGTGCCTCATTCTGCCACACCGCAGGTCCTCACAGGTGATTACAAGCACAAAAGCGCCCTACACTCTTTTTTACTAATATGTGGAGGAAAAAAAAAAGTCTGTCCTTGAGAATTAAATGAAAACTGATTTAAAAAGATGGAATGTTTAATTTAAATTTCAATTAAAAGTGATGAAAGTTGCTTACATTCCACACCTGTAGCTTGTCGGTGGTTTGAAATCTGATTTTGCTTCCTGTGTTTGGTTTTTGTCATGTCCTCCCTTGATGCTGCAGTCTAACTGGGGCTTGTATTTTGTTTTCTTACTTTGTTCTTTTAATACACCAGTGACAAGCTCTCTGTTAGAGAATGCTCTTTTAGATGTGTCTCTGCTGCTTTACGTTGCATCAGAATCAAAACTAGGGCCTCTGGGGTTTCTGTTTACATGGTATTGAAGATAATACACATTCTAACATATCAGTCTTCTTTTTTACTTTCTGAATAGTCTGAATAGACACATTTCTATTGAGGCTGTGGAGAAAGGGAAGCTTTTTATTTTATTCTAAAATACATTCCTTTCATATATTCTTCATGTCTCCTCTCTCCACGGCCCGCCCTGATATGAATAAGCAAATATTTAAAGATAGCTCTAAGAGTATTTGAGATGGAGCTGGTAATTTCATGTGTCAAAGACCAGTGCTTGGTTCTTTGTTCTGAGAAAAAAAAAAAATGGAACTTTTGTTGTGAAAATGTAGATGTACAAAAAATAACACAGACAAATGTAAAGCAGTTTGCTCCCTGTGGTGCCACCCAGGAATTGAATGAATACTCTCATTGTTGGTAAAAAAGAAGTAAGAAATTTGCTATTTATTAGATGTAAACATTAACAATATGTTTCAATGGTTGTTTTTTTAAGAATATGAATTTCCTATAATAAAGAAAATACATTGGTCCAATATTAAAAATGTTGAAAGGTCTAAATCATCTCTGTGGAGTATTTTCACTTTATAAATTTGTCATCAGGCAAATCCATAAATGCCTAGATCTAGCACAACCAGCAGGCAAATGCATTATTGACAAGTTGAGATAAAACTGGCACAAAGAGGGAACACTGAGTAAAATTATTCATAGAACTACAGGGCTGCATATTAAAGTCATTTTTTAAAGAGCATGAAAACTTAGCTATTAAACTCTTTTAACTATGCACTAATGTTTATATTTTTCGGTGTTCTATTGCAGCAGAAACAACAATGCCGGATGAGTATTTATGTGACCCACCGGTTGACTCCAAACGCTACGCAGTGGACCCCAGTGACTCCGCCTTCAATATCATGTCGTCACAGTTCAACCCGAAGCGCGCCTATGGTTACCGTAGCAGCAGTTGTCCCACTCCCATGCCTTTGTGCAGGCAGGCTTCAAGTCCAGGTCGTTTTAAGGAAGGACACAGGAATGGTGAGGGATTAATTATTCGCTCATGTTTCATTCACTTCCTGATTTGAACATCTACAGGAACCCAGCAGGGACAATCAGTGGTGTATGAACACATCTTGTAGAAATGGGTCAAATGTTGAGTTTGCTTTAGAGATTTAAAAAAAATATAGTGAAGCTGTTACGGCTTTAAAAAGTAATATGAGCATATTAGCTAATCTAATAAATGGTATATGTATAAAGGGCTCTTGTTTGGCCACAAAACTTAATTGTTTTTTATTCATACTTTCTATTTGTTTTCTTCTTCACAGGGTACAGCTCAATGCTAGAGGCTGGAGAGAGCAAACGTCCAGCAGGGAAAGACCCATCCAGCTGGGGTGTCGAGGAGGTGGTCTGGTTCATCAAAGATGCTGACCCACAAGCCCTCGGTCCACATGCGGAGGCCTTCAGGAAACATGTGAGTCCTGCTACGCTACTATTATCTAATCGCAACATAACACACTGAATGAGATAACAAACTAGAATGGTGTGCGATAGAGCGTATCAAGTTTTGCCGTAGAAAATCATTTTGAGGATTTGTACAAAAACACACAAAACAATCATTGCTCATCCTCAAAGTGGTATGTAATAAGGATTTTTGCTGCGTTTCAGGAGATTGATGGAGATGCTCTGCTCTTGCTGAAAAGTGAGATGATGATGAAATACCTGGGACTGAAACTCGGGCCAGCCCTCAAGCTCTGCTACCACATCGATAGGCTTAAACAAAATCGGTTGTGATTTACGTCAAAGAGGTCAAACCCTTAATCACTAAAACTGTGCTGGTGCCAGTGCTCGGTCAATTAAAGGGTATAGGTCCTCAAAGGGGCCGTTCATCACAGACACTTTTAGACCAGCATTGAGTACTTGATGGTTCTTTCTGCCAAAAAATGTCTGCACTTATTGGACTCATGGACAACACATATTAAGAAAAATGGTACTTACTCACTGGGTACTCGAGCTCCAAATGGAAAGGTGTCATGTTGTCTGATACCATCTACATTCACCAACTGCTGAATCTGTGCAAACAAATGGACATATCAATACCTCAGAGCTACAATGTAAAAAAGGAATAAGAACATGAATGGTGCTTTAGGTTATTGACATATTTGTGCTTAAAATATTTACATTTAGGCATTGTGAATACAGTTCTTTGTAGGTTATTGGGAAAAAAAAAAAAAATGTTTTCTTGAACCCATTTCTATACAGTCACTGTTTAATGCTCATGAATTCCATCACTAAAATGTTTACAAAGAAATATTTAAAGAACCCGCATTAAAATGTTGTACCAAGCCCTTCAGAC
Organism: Neodontobutis hainanensis; assembly: GCA_024349245.1. NCBI lineage: Eukaryota > Metazoa > Chordata > Actinopteri > Gobiiformes > Odontobutidae > Neodontobutis > Neodontobutis hainanensis. The sequence continues at coordinate 59,698 of JALDNG010000210.1, forward strand.
ATGGGTTGAAATTACCTAAACTTTTGCAATGTATTACCACAAAGAAAGAGGAAACTAATTTTCTCACAACTGTGCACGCTCAAAACAGGAAGTTCTCATGATTTTTTCTTATGATCAACCTTAATACTCTCTGCAACTTAAATGATTCATGAAAATGAAAATGCATGAATTTTACATAAGTCTTTTTTAAAACTTTTTGTAAATTATTCACAGTTCTAGCATTACATTGTCCTGGTATACTTTTTTAAAATATTGTACAAAAACCCGCACAATTTTGACAAATTAACATATGGTAAGGTACTGTAATTACATGATTCTTTACATTTTCTTTTTAGCTAATAATGTCTGATGTGAGTCTGTATGGAACAGACTACAATGCAGCATGTATGTATAGGTTTTGTATGGTTTCTTATGACTGTCTTGAGCCATTGAAATTATGTGCTGTATTAAACATTCACATCTCATTTTCAATTAGGCCTATCTAGTTATTTTTTTAAGAACCACGAGAAATACAACAAAGTAAGCTACCTTGAGTCTTCGTTTAAAAAAAAAAAACTTCCCCAAAAGATAATGTAACCAGAGGTGAAAGAAAAAAAAATCTTTTATTTGAAAAAAGACAAATAATCTAAAATATGATTTACCTGCCATTTGTTGACATATTATTCAATTTATTTATTTACTATAATTTTGAAGGATAGCATCTTTCCTTCGTAATGTTACATGTTATTTAGTTTAGTAGTAGTAGTTTAGCATTTAGAGCTACCGTTATGATTAAGACTTCGAGAATAACGTTTCCTCTCGCGACACTACTCACTTCCTGTTTGAGGAACTAGCCTGATTAGTTTGTGTGGCGCTTACAGAAATGCGAGCATCTGTCAGACAGAGGTGAACATGGCAGAAGTCTCGGAAAGAACACTTAAGGTCGCGGTGGTGGTCTCCTTTGTTCTGGGCTTTGCAACTGGCTGGCAGGCCAACAGGATGAGGAGGAAGTTTTTGGACTGGAGGAAAAAAAGGCTACAAAACAAACTGTCCGAAACGCAGAAGAAAATAGACCTGGCTTGAAGGGTACTTTTCCCATGTGTACGCGGAATTATAGGCCTGCTGTAAGTGTAACAAGTTTGTCTAGGATAGAAAAAACTTGTTCGTTGAAGAGACTTGAAGTTGAAGTTAATTCTTCTAATATCAGTCAATATAGGCTATTGCTCAACATAATTTTCTTCAGTAGCATGTTATTTGTTAGGGATCATTCTTTACTTTTCCGTATTAAGCATTTTGTCTTGATTAAATGTGTATATATTTTATATGACCTGTGTGTCCTGTTTCTCACCTTAGGTCAGATGCTGTCTGTTTGTATGTGGATGGTGTTTCCTGTTGGTCCATGGACCCTTCAGTATATTTGTGACAGTGGAGAAACTTCAAGATAATTCTCCAAAGTCCCACATTGGCTACACCTGTCATTACTTTTTAAATGAAGACACTAACATTTCTCTGTCTATGTGATCTATACATCCCTTCTATTTGCAGACACTACACATTTTGAACTCCTGTTTAATATCCTGTCATGTCTATTTTATAGCAATAATGTCAAATAAATTATTTTTTGAGTTTTTTTTTTTTTCTGGTATGGTTTTATATTGCACCTCATCTTCAGTAGCTTGATTAAATAGGCTTCCTCTGTTAGTGCATAAACTGTACATCACTTGTATTTAAATAAAATAACCAACTATTTTGAATGGAGGCACCTATAAGCGTTAAAGTTGGGTTGGTGGCGCCCTCTGCTGGGTGAATAGGATTACAACAAAGATTAAGACGCATGTATTTTAAGGAAATTTAAAACCTGTGAAACCACGTTTTCAGCAGTGTATATTCACATAAAAAATAAATATATTTTTTAAAGTAGAAGTTGAACGCTAAACTTAAATTACTTGTTCCTTTAACTGTAATGTGTTAATTTACCACCAGATGTCACCAAAGAAATAAAAAATACACACCCCACTTTAAACCATAGTGAAATAGTATGTGCTGCCATGGCTTTAACGAGATAACACAAAATAAAGTTACACTATCATACCGGTAGGAGAATTCATGCTCTGCATTTAACCCATTCATTCCAGCGTTACAGAGCACCCTCTTCAAATCTTGGACAGATCATGGTTACAGACTGGAGGATTAGTCTATTGTGTGCGTGCTTTTGAGGTTAGTCAGGGAACTCACGCCGCGAAAACCCACCTGAGCACAAAAAGTACATGCACACTCTGTTAGGCGACAGTATTAATACATAATTTATATATATATATATGTGTATATATATATATATATATATATATATATATATATATATATATATATATATATATATATATATATATACCCTTGTTTGCATCTGTAGCCCTGTAGAGAGAGAGACTGAAGTTAACTAGGTTAGCACTGCAGCTTTACATTTCCGTATTCTGTAGTTTTATGTGTAAAAGGTTTGTGTTTGATTTCAAACAAAATAAGTCATGTTTTATGCTCCGTGTTCTTCCAGCTAGATACCCACCTAATATATAGAGTTACTGTGTGAACGTCACAACTACAAAATATGTCTTTTAATTCAGTACCTTATAGAATTGTTCTTTATCTGGCTATAATCTTGCTGAATATAATGTGAGATGTAAAACAGATGACCAGACCACACAAAGACTTATTTCAATAAAGACACAAGAGGCAGTTGTAGATTGTACCAATTTGTCAACAGATGGTGCTACTGCTCTGTGACACTGCAAAGCATGTTTATGCCTACAGCAGTCAGTGCTTCTGAAATTAGATCCTGTGTAATGATCGCTCTTCTGAGGCTCAGTGGCTCAGTGGTAAAGCGCTCATCCAATAATCGGAAGGTTGGCGGTTTGATTTCTGCTCTTCTCAGTTCACATTGTTGTTGTGTCCTTGGGCAAGACATTTAACCCACCTTGCCTCCAGTGCCACAGATCTGGTGTATGACTGTGGTGGTCGGAGAAGGCTGTGAGTGCCTTGTGTATGGCAGCCCCCCTCTCCGTCTGCCCCAGGTGTGAATGGAGTGAATGGAAGCATCATGTAAAGCGCTTTTGGTGCCCATGATGGGTACAAAAAGCACTATATAAATGCACACTATTTACATTTTTCTATCTCTGCTGTCAGTCTCATGAGCACATTAATACGCTGGACAGGGACCTCCAGACCTACATTTTCATCAAGTACTAAGGTGGAGAGGAGGAGTGGCAGAGCTTGAGATGACAAAACAATAGATAAAAGTCTGTTTTTTACTGCACTCTGAATGTCTGAATGGAAAGGTCAAACATTTTAAAGCAGTTCTCAAAAGCTGAGACTGAACTGACTTGCACTAAACATATCGAAACACCTTTTGCCCACGACAGAAAAAGGTAACATTTAATGTCCTACTGCCAAATAGTCAAATGTGGCGATAGAAACACGTTAGCTTGAATTAAAAAGTGCCAGAGACTGTGTTGACAAATGGAGGGGGAAATGAGTGTCATGGGAGGAGAGGTGTTTGCCGTTTGTGTTTGGTAGAGAGGCTGTGAATGTCCCTCGGTGTCTAATGCTCAGGCTAAATTGTGATGAATAGCTTGCTGGAGTGGGCTCTGTGTCTAAACTGTCTACCCCCCGTTTATTTTTGAAACGAGCTGCGTGTGATTGTGTGCAGCTGAATGGGATGCCAAGGAGTATTTTCAAAGGGACAGACAGTGACTGGAGGAGATAATGTGCAAAGCTGCGACAGGGAAAAGATTGGGAACAAGGACAAAAAGAGTAAAACGGAAGAGAGTGAGTTTATGTCCACAGCCTGTGATTGATCCGATTTTCCTAATTGGCACGTAGACCTTAGACGCCTGTGTCCTTCGCCTGAATTGAGTGTGCTCAGTGAGTGTCATGTTTAATAAGCTTCTTGATTGGCTTTCTATTCGTGTGATTGTGCCCTCTGGCAATTGGTTTACTGCAAACAGAGATGAGAAGAATAGAGAAAAGACTTTTACTTGCAAAAAAAGACAGTAAAACAAAACTTACAAATATAACACTTCTGAAAAGGGTTGAATGCTTTTATTATATTTAAAAATAAGATACTCAAGATACAGATAATGAGTACTTGTCATTACCTGAGCCTCTTCTACGTTTGACCTTCTCAGATACTTTACTCACTACAGTCTTTGTTCCTTCTTTTTCTAAATAGCGCTGTTTGGACATTACTGTAAAGTACTGTTTGGGTTAAAATTCTTTTAGCCCTTTAAGTGGGTAACATTACTTTTTTGCATTTTGAGCTCTGAATAATCCAGTTGAAGGAGCCGTTACTTCCTGTTCCAGAGCAGATAAACTTAGCGCTGCTGGAAAAGTGCATCTGTGTTTCTTTTTTAACACAATCTTGCATTGAGATATTCATGAACTAAATTTATTAGACTTTTATTTTTAGATGCAGACACAATGTCCCTGCAAGGCTACCGTAGCTGCTCACAGCTTCTGAAAAAAGAGGGGAAAGGAAATGGGGCAGAATTGCTCTCTGTAATGTTTACATTTACATTTATTCATTTGGCAGACACTTTTATCCAAAGTGACTTACATTGTTCTACAGTAACTACCAGTGTAACAGCCACTGGAGGCAAGGTGGGTTAAGTGTCTTGCCCAAGGACACAACGACAGTATGAACTGTGGGGAGAGTGGGAATCTAACCAACTACCTTCGGGTTGAAAGACGACTGCTCTACCCACTGAGCTAATGTTGCCACACAATAGCATCAAAGACAACACACTGCACCTTTAAAAGAATGTGATATACATATGTTACTTCAGTGTTTGACCCATAGAGAATGTGACGTTAAACGTTTAGAAAAAATATTTTATTATATTTACAAAGTGGTTATTATCTTGACCTTCCACTTTCTGCTTCTCATACAAAATAAGAACATAAGGAACAATCATCCAAGCTTCAGTTTAATACATCCTAAATGCAACTGAACATTGACTGTGCTGCCAATGTTTGGAACAATATGCTGTGTTGATTTCCATTTAAATGCTGATGTGATTATTCCTGGCTGTACTTAAATGAGCATGTTTCATAACATCTTTTTTAAGGCTTTTATGTAAACCACCTCCAAACGCTCATACACAAAAGAAATATGCAGAGAATAGGCTTTACCAACAACAAGTGTCTTGAGCCAATACATTTATATTTAAAATGACCCTTATTTTGTTTCTTAGTGATTTTGAAATCCTCACCATTAGACAATAGGGTTTTATAAGCTGCAACTAATAGCTCTATTACACACAAAGCATCCATTGTAGAGTGGACACTTTGATTCACATTTTCTGTCTGTCCGGAGCAAAGTGTCACATTTCAACAGAAATAGGATCCGTGGAAAACATATTTGGCTCTGTAAAGCAGTAATGGTTAAGCGTGGTACTGGTAGCATTGCAGGGTTAGAGCTTAATTTCCCACTGGGAGCGTCAATACAAATAGATGCACTTAAGATTCTCTGGATAAAAGCAGGAGAATGAATGGCGTACTCTACAGTATGCTAGTACATGCTGTCTGCCCCATAACGTCTGTTTTTAGACAGAGTGAACTGAACAATCTGGACTGACTCATGGGACCTGTTGTGAGTTGTTTATGCTCTAAAATAAGGACGTAGGCAAGATTTGAAAGCCCAGTGCATGTTGAAGGTTCTTGGTTGGAAGAAGCCAACAGGACAACATCATATCATCATACACACACACATCATACACAATCATCATACACAAAAGGCAGAGATGATATCTTGATAACTTGTGGTTCCCAAACAGAACTCCCTCCGGCCCAGGGCAGTCCTTACAACTTCTGTCCAAAAAAACAGAATCAGAGACATCAACTGGGAACAGCTCTGATTTAATGATGGTAATGCAAACCTAGCTCCTGCTACAGTTGTACAAGGAACAGACAGCCCTTAACAGAAGGCCCTGGACCCCATACTCTCAAAGCACCCCCCTCAGGATGCCACAAGGGACACCCTGGAGAGGGTATATCTGATCTAGTGTTCCACAACCAGCACAAAAACTGCATTGTTCCTCTTGGATCTGAAGTTCAACTATAAGCCAGTTTCTCTTCTCCAGTACTGGCATAGATTTGCCTGAAAGGCTAAGGAGTGTTGCCAGACCAGTATAATGATATTATTAAATATTATTGTAAAATGTTACTTTAGAAAGTTCTCCTTTCTTCACCTCACATACTTCCTTTTACACTGGTGCTTTCTGCTCATCCTAATGCAGTCATTACAACATGATACAGTGTAGGCACAGATCTGACATAAGGACAGGATGACAATGGCTGTTCCTCAGCACAGCTGGTCAGAGACAGAACCAATCAGCCTTGTGTCCCGCTCCAGTTTAACTGCAGCTAATGTAGTCGGACGGAAACACAGTCTTCCCCCTGAGGAAAATCCATCATATTTAGTGTATTCAGTATGCTGTATGTGTGCTGCTGTGTTACACATTTTTGCACATTTGGCACTTTTTGCTTTTAGAGAAAGTTGCATTTTGTGGCCTGGCTGTAGCCTTGGTAAATTACTTCAGGCTTAGAATCAACCTTTTAATCCGAGGACATGGTGTGTGTGTGTGTGTGTGTGTGTGTGTGTGTGTGTGTGTGTGTGTGTGTGTGTGTGTGAAAGCTTGTTTTTATTTTCCTCATAACATTAAACATGCGTCACACATAATGCTGGCTCGTCAGTGGAAACTGCTTTTTCCAGCTGATGGAGTGTATAATTCCAACATTGGAATAGTAATGCTGGCATTGTAATTCAGATGGATAGAGGAGAAATTAGATACCAGCCTCTTCTTGAATATTGTCATCATGGAGTTCTGCACATTTCTCTCAGTGAAAGCGACATTAATTTACATATCTCACGCCTTCTAGAAATATGTCAGTGTGCCTTAGTTATGCCTTGAAAATTAAACAGTGAGACCACAGCAGTTGACGTGAGAGATGCATTAAGTGGTCTGTTCGAATCTTACCTGGGAGCAAATGGTTGCAATTGCGTTATACACCGCCACAATTACACCGAGAACAAACAGAATTTCTCATAATGTCACCTCACAGCACGCTCTAATTGTGTGGTAGAAAATCACTCTTGCTTTGACAGCACAAAACTATTTTACTATTTATTTATTACAAAGTTATTACAAATAACCAAAGTGATTTTCTGATTCTTTTTCTTAACAATGGCATACCTTCACTGAAATATTTAGGGGCTCGATTTTGTTTGGCCCATTGTGACCTCAATATGTAGGTAATGTACTGTTTTAGGACATTCATTCATTCATTATCTTCTGCTTGATCCCGTTAGGGGTTGCAGGTGACTGTGGCCTATCCCGGCCGCTTTGGACCTGATGCGGGCCTGGACAGTGGCCAGTTAGTCGCAGGTCTAACACTTAGATGTAGACACTGAAAGACTCATATTCATTCACTAGGGACACTTTAGAGTTGCCAATTGACCTATATATGCAGAGAACCCACAGTAACACGAGTAGGACATGCAGACTCCTCGCGGAAAGGCCGGAGTTGGCCGAGGATGTTCGAACTCACAGGAGCTCTAACTACTCTGCCACATGCACACCTGTTTTAGGATTTCAATAACTGAAATGCCATCTTTTTTCAGAAAACAGTTGAAAATATTCTTTGGCTTGTTATGACTAAATGGATTAGTGTGATATTTGACATAAAACTACTGTGCTGCTTAGAGACCTAAGACAGAGGTGATAGTGGAAGCTTGTGGGCAACAACTGCATCTTTTATGTTTGCTGTGTGGATTTTGAGAGCTTGTCTTTGCCTTGTCACATAACTGCACGGCTATTACTGTAAACAGTTTCCCATCTGTCCAGCTTTCAGCAGCTTTTGAACCTTAATATCATTTCAAGGTGACCGGGCCTGCAGAAAAGCCTGTTCAGTTTCTGTAAATGGACTTTGTGTAATGTCTCTGGGCCAAATGCTTGAATACGTTTGGCGTAAGCTTTTAAGACTGTCGGCTTTGCAAAGGTCAAAGGCAATTAGCTTGCTGCCGTTTCACTGGGAAATGGGTGTTGTCAACTCTGAATGCTCTTTTTGTGCCGTTTACTATCCAATATTTCTAGAAAAGGGACTTGAAAGTGTGTTCCATATTTTAAATTTAATAACACAATTGTTTCAATGTAAATGACTAGCGCTGGGGTGTACTTTTACATTAGAAAAAAATCAATTTTGGGTGATCATTATACAGATTTCTGTGTAGAAATGAGCATTGGTGTCAAGCCCACTCAAACTGAGACCAAGATATAATAAGCAATAATAAGCAAACAATAGAAATGAGCAATGTTCTCGTCTGAATTAAATGAGTTAATGCCAGAAAACATTAATTTATCTTATAACGTATAATGTGCTAGCATCCATTGCTACCTCAAGCTAAGGTAAACAGGATCAATACTCACCGTTACCATTAATGCAATTTCCGATTAGCAACAATCTGATAATGTCAAAATGCAAACAGTAAGAATGAATCAATTACACCTTACAAAATTGTACTTGTCACGTACAAAAATAGTTAAAACACAAGATTAATGATTTTCCTTTCACACTTTCTGTCCCCCTCCATATCCCACTGTCTCAGTTAATGTCCGTGTTACTTTTGCAATTGTTTAGTTGGGTCATTGTTGCATATAGAAGGAGAAAAAAGAATTAATGAGCCTCAGGGCAAGTAAATTGATTTTGGCATTGGACTCTGCATTATGCTCCCCGTTTCACTGCGGTACTGACAGTTTAATCAGTTCTCCATTTAATCATTTAATCAGGCTTTTTAAAGTATTTTTCTTATCCAAGCTGATCTAGCCACTACTTTTTTCCCGTCCATTGTCCACATTTAATAAAAATAAAAAAAACACCCTCAGTTCAGCTAATCAAAGACCTACCTAAAAGTTGTGGACCAAGAAGTCAATTAAACTAAATAAAAAATGAATAAATAAATTAACATATAAAAAGTAAAAAGCACTGAACAAGTTTTTTTTTTTTGTGGAGCATGTTCAGTATTAGTTGAGCTAATATAGCCTATGAGGATTTGCTTTAGCTGGTGTAGCCTAAATGATTTAGTCTAAATTTATCATTTCAGACATTATAGGCTTAAATAAGCCCTGTCATTCAATACATAACACAACTATGCTTAATTTACATTAAAATAAGTTAATTTACATTTTAAAGTAGTAAAACATAAGCCGTCTAACATGAAGTTCAGTTGCCAATCTTTTGTTAGCGAATTAGCAGGCTAGCAAACTTAACATTTAACTTCCATAGTACTAGCTGCTAATGGCTACATGGCCTTACTTTACACCACTAACTACTTAACTCTTTCTTTTTACTGAAAACACGTCTTAATGGTGTTTTGCAAAATAGCCTCTCCTGGATGAGACACAATGAAGTCAAAAGTTGCTAATGCCTTGCTGCAGTGGCAGGAAAATAGCTCAAACTATCGTCCTTATTGGCCTCTTTCATCTTTTCGTCCCTCATTGCTCTTACCTTTGATCCAGCATGTCTGACTTGTCGTTGCTGTTCGGCTGCAGTACTTACACCTGTGGATGAAAATGGAGAAGAAAAGTGTAACGCGTTGACTGAGAAAAGGCGGACACTTACAGATTCGTACATGTCCCGTAGCCACAAAAATACATAGGCAGTATCTTCTGTGGAACATCTGTTTGCCATCAAAAGTGGCATCAAAGGTCGCTTGTTACATTGGATTGCATTAGCTTTCTGATGTTTTTCCACCTTTGATATGGTTCTGGTGCACTGCCTAAAAACTCCTGTCAATACTAGCATTTTTCTGGCTGTCTGGATAATCAAATGAAGACAGATGATATGCCAAAACTCCGGCAAACATTTCTTTTTCAACTCCCTGAAGTTAAAAGCTGTGTTGCTGTGCTTAATTCTGCATGCTATTACAGTTTGTCCCGGTTTTTCACAAGAGAGTGGGCTTGGTTTTTGCTTATCAATACTGCCGACAGACATTAAGTTTGTCTCTTCACTGGAGGAGCTCAAAGGTGTTGGTGAGAGATAAGTGGAGCAACAGATTTTTTTCTTTGGGGAATCGCATCAAGTCACTTCTCACGGAGCACATCTGTAATTTGTAGCTGTTTACTGCCAGTCACCATTAGCGAAACTCAATTGGCACTTACGTATTTTAAGAGGATAGAGGCTGACACTAATTTTATTACGCTAAAATTGATTCATTAGCTTCTCTAGTAGTCATTTAGCAGTTACGGCAAACATTGACTTTTGCTATTCAGATCCAGGTATGTTGGGAAATGATTCATCAAATACAGCTGTTGTCAAATTAGGAACTCATTATTAATTAAATCATTCACATTTCATAGTTCATTTTTACATTCGCTGTGTGAGATGGCATTCAGGCTAATTTGTTAATAATATTTCAACAATCCTAAAGCATTGTAATGAGTGGAAATCTTTTTAAATGAGGTTGTTTTATTAAACATTTATTTGCGTTAAATTTGCTGCCCTTTTCTCTATTTAATTTTTTTTTTTTTGTTGTTGAGCCTTTTTGCTGTAATATAACAAGGTTTTAGAATGAATAACCCATTTCCTGGTTTATTTTGTTGTTGACGTCAGTGTCAACCAATAGAAGTGCTCCTTTTCACCAGAAGGGAGCTGTGATTTGCCAAAATTCCACTGTTGGCTGATCATTCTCATCTTTTAAAATCCTTAATCATAAAGCCTAGATTACGTCTTAAGGTCAATTTATTTTCACAAATGACTCCTCTTAATGAGCTGGTAGGTGATTAAACTGTGAAACTGTATGCAGAGTAAAAAATTAATTAATTCCAATTTAAATTCTTTTGAAAAAGATCAAATTCAATGTATTTAGGAAATAAAAAAGCGTGAGAGCGTGCAAACACTGATTACAAAGTGGTTATAGCATAAATAAATCGTGTGCGCATAATAAGCAGATCTGTCATATTCATTTTTGATTCCACTCGCACACACTCAAATAGTGCTCATATGTTTGCAAATACCTGCGTCCACTGGGACTGGAGTGACGCCTGTGATGACATGTGGTAATTACATGCCTCTCAGCAGATGTTTACTTTTACAGTACTATTTCCAATACTGGCATGAGCATATACACAGGCCGGCCTTTACACATAGTGCTTCGGTTTGCTCTTGGTCAGTCAGTGCAGGATTAACATCATGTCTTCATTCTCTTGTCTTTGTCTTCTGCTAGTGGCACACAAACGGAAGGAGTGACAGACAAAAAGTTGAGGTGTGGAGGGGGAAGGGGGGGGGGGTCATTTGTTTGTGAATGTTTTTGACTGTTCAGTAGTACTTGTGAGTGTACAACTGCTTTTAGTGACTCCACTGGGTTTTCCATCCAAGGCAATTCACTGACAGATCGATTGAGAAATCATTTTGCAGATTTAAATTATTTCCCACACCGCTTCAGAGAAGGCTCCTTGTGGATTTGTCCCGTTTGAGTCTCTGTGTGAAAGCTGATTAGTTCAGTTTGAGTCTAACAGGTTCGGCGGCTGAAATCCTTTTTAAGAAAACAAGAGGAGAACAGTTTAAAGGTTGGCACAAATTAAATAGCAAAACTAATTACATGAAAACGTAAACAGTCCTTATTGCTTTGTGAATCACTTTCTAATGTTCCTTTAATTGGGTGATTAGATTTCTTTTCCAGCCAGAACTGATATTTGTTTAGTGAGTTACGCAGATTATTTGTTGTGTTTAGATGAAATTCTAACTTGGCCTGAGTCAACCTTGAGTCAGCAAAAACAAAATAAAATAAAATGCAACTCAAGAAACTACAAACTGCTTTTCATTCTGTTTCTATTAAGTGATGACAGTTACTATATTTTAGCATTATGGAGACGGTGTCAGGTCTAAGGTGTAAGGATTTTTACTCCATTGAGTCCAGTCAGTGTTTTTATTATGAAACAAGCAAAAACTGAAAGCGAAAACTCCATCCTCATCCTGGTTTAGTCAGCTTTTACCAGGGCATAAATTATCAGGGTGAGACTGTTAAAGGGGCAGACCAGGATAGGCCTCATTATGTAGGATGTGACTATGTGACATTTTGTTGTCACAAGTCCACTTTGCTTTTGTAAATGGGTAATAATTTCCCATAAATAGAAAGGAAGGAGCAATTGCAGAAATTAATCACTGCACAGAAAAAAAACAGTAGCTAATAACAGCAGTAATAATCAAAATCCTGGCAGGTCAAATCCTGCAGGCACAGCATCTGCAGGCCTGTCCTGGGGGTTGAGTGCACTGGTTTCCAGTGCTGAAATGAATTCTTAAACAGCTGCACCACATCAGAGCCGAGCTGACAGTCAGCACTGGCAGCAACTAAACCTGAATATTCAACAACTGCTTCGACAACAAAGGAAGCAATCTCTCTGCACAACGTGATCAAACTGTATCCCAGAGTAGAGTGAAATCTGAATTAAAAAAGGTATAATATACAGTATAAAATGCTGCGTCAGCCCTCTCATCACATAATGGAGACGTTTGGGATTCGAATGAGACATTAGGCAACTCTTACTTAACTTCTCCAACACACTTTACCGCTGCAATTAAAAATAAACAAGAACAATCTGTGGCCCCACTGTCAAAACCAGAGAGGAGCTGATGTTACTGCAGTGCTGCCCCAGGACAGACCTGATGTTTGAATAAAAAGATACAACAGAAGTAGATTAGGAATAGATCAATGTAAATCTTATGTATGAATGTTATGTGGATGTTTTAACAAGAGAGAGAGAAGCTGCTGTTGGTGTGTATATTCAGACCTGCTGTTTTCCATTATCATCTAGCTGCTGTTGTCATCCTGCAGATATGCCCACTATGAGATGAATAAGCCGTCAATAAACAATCACTGCAAGCTGTAGTGAAGGCTTTTCACACTCAGCAGTAAAAGATGCCCATGTTTGGACATACGCCAATAACAAACTTGGATAATCAAGATTAGGATTAGGACTAAATGAATAAATCTTCAATGTTATGATATAAATTAATTTAAAACCAGAGATATGTTGCTAACACCTGAATCCTGTTTATTCCCATTCTCCTCTTGCTCTCCTCCATGCCCCTGCCCTCTCGCCCAGTGAATTGCGCTGGATATTGATTCTCCCTCAGGGGATGATTAGCCCTAACCTGTGTCAGAGCGCCGAGTCAGGCCAGTGATAATACCTTTACTCAATGCACAATAACAACTCAGGTGCCCCAGGAGCAAGTGCTAGCTGCTCGGCACACGCTAGCATGTTAATTTGCAGGGACTTGTGATAAATACATGCTGTCATTCCCCCTGAACAAAGTCAGCCTCTCAGCAGAGCAGCAGCGAGGCCGACCCGATAAGCTACATCAAACAAATAAGACGTAATGGGATTGGTTACTGTGTACCTATACACAATGCAGAACAATACACAGCGTACGTATGGAGAGATACACAGATTTTAACATTTTTATCAACTTTAAACAATGGAACATGATTTTGCACATTTGCAAACTCACAGTGCTTAACAGTCTGTAACCAAACGCTAAACATGTGACACCTCATTAGTCTTTATGTTGTCACCAAACCTGCTCGGGCCCAGGTTGTAGCTCCAAGTCAAGCTGTCCAAACACTACTCTTGGAAGCCAGCACCAAAAATTCACAATTTTCTTCAAGCTCCTTTCTACCGCGTTAGAATGATGCATCAATACACAATGCATTTTGCAATAAAAGGAAATGTTATGCTGATGACTGAAAGAACACATCTCTCAAAATTACAACAGCATTATGTCATTATTGTCCCAACGCAAGTGAACACTGAGCACTATTACACTCAAAACCCTTGTCTTAACGATTATTGTTCAGATTCAATGCTTTATAAAAATGTTCTTTTATTTACATATTTCTGTATTTTGATTAAATTAATAAAAAATATGAATGTCTATGTAAAACTTAAGTTGATTTTTAAAGTACCATATCCTTAAAATTAGTGCCTGTTTAACATTTTTATCTGATCATTTCTACAGTCAGTGACGGCTTATTATTGTCATGGTAAATGTTACAAGGTATAGTTACATTTGAAGTGGTATTTTCTGTTAAAAATAACCCCCCCAAAAACAATAGTAAAATCAATTTTCTTTGGGTAACATCAGAGTTTTAAGTTGTCACAGTATAACTATTAAATGTAATATAACTTCAGTCAGTTATAAACTATTGAATAAATGCTCCGTTTCAGTATTACGTGTTTAACGGGCTAAAATATAAAATAATTGGTGAATTTACTTATTCAAGTCATCTTAATAGGATTTAATAAAATCTTTTGGACTCTACAATAATTATTATTGGCAGCTGCACTTAAATTATTCGAGGCAATTGGTTTACGGAAGCTATTTAAGTTCAATTAACTTTTACAGTAAAAATTAAAATTCAAACACTATGTTTTTAAAGGTTTTTAAACGCTTCGGTCATAAAAAATGTATTTAGTTTAAAAGAGCCATAAATGCAGTGAGTATTCCTTTTCCCATTTAAAATATAAAAAATCAACAGTGACTGTGTAACCTTCAGCAGGCATTAGTTACCCATGCATTACTTACAAAACACATTACCATCCTCTCTCAATAAGATACTGTTCAAATTTAATAACAGCTTACATGTAAACAACCGCTTAATGCTTTAAAGCGCACTGACAACTTTGGATTGATATGAGCAAATTTGCAGCGTGTTCTCTGAGAATGACAAGGACACAAATAACTGTAAATGAGACGCTGTACAGAAACCACGACAGGGTCAAAGCAAGGTGACTAGAGGAGTTTGTTAGTTTCTCTTTGGAAATTTAGAAGATCATTTACTTCACATGCTTAGTTCACATTGTTGTGGTACCACATTGCATAAGAAATATCGTTGCCTCAAATCATTTTGCAGATCTTGTTTCTTGTATAGTTAGGACAGGACAGGATATGATAGGATAGGACAGGATGTGCTGATGAACTTGCAACTTTTGAGCATTTAACTTTGCAGTGGCCATTACAAGACCCTGACCTTCTGACTCCAACAGACACACTTTTCTTTTGCAACCTTGCAAGGTTATTGCAAGCCACACTGCAATACACATTTAATGGCCATCAATCTTGTGCAGTATGCAATAGGAGCCCTGGTGGATAGCAGGCAACAAGGCAAGTCAGAATTGAGCCAAAGTTCTTGCAGAGTGTTAAACTATATTTAATGAATAAGCCAATGCACTTTAAAGTTAGCCTCCAATGAAGTCGCTGGTTTTTAAAAGTTCTGGAAATGTTCAAATGACAAGTTAACAATTGAAGTAGCTTTTCCTTTTTACATTGTCCATGGTTATGTCAATGGCTGTGTGTTACTATCTGCAAAACTGTACTACATTAGCTACTGCATTTGGACATGTGTTCCAAGCATTTGTGCAATAAAGCGGTGGTGTAATGGGCAAATACCGAGTGTGGGTTTTTGAACAAAGACACGCAGAACAAAGAGGATCTTTTGGCAGCACTGGCACTTAGCTTCAAAAAGGAAGACGGAGCAAAGCTTCGGAGAGGAACTTGTGATCCCTCTTGCTCAAACAAAACAGCACGAAAAGCCCCACGCAACAGACAACAGAGTGCATTATGTTGGGGGGAAAAACACCCGATTACACCTTGTGAAGTACGCGCAACAACTGATCAGTGGGTCGCTTCTTGGATTGGCTCACAAGTCTGCAGTGAGACAAAGAAGAAAGAGGTGGTGGAGGGGGAGAAAAAGCAGATTTAGAAGGATCTGTTCCAGCACCACTCAGCAGTTTTATTCTCTGTAGCCCCAGTGATGCTTTGCAACAGTGATACTATACTCATCGGCTTACACTCACTGTTGTACCAAACAATCAGAACGCGTAGCGCCATATTTTTCTGGACATCCTCATGACAGGTGATAGGTAAAGATAATAACAGGTGTATCTCATGGTTGAGGATATAACCAGACCTGTTGTGTGTCCTCATAACTTCCAGATGTGTGATTGTTTCCAGCTCCTGTTTAACCATTGTTTTTGGTCACAGAAAAAGTTGCATTTTAGCCAGTCCCTAGGGTTTTGTAATCTCCAACACTTTGCTCAGTTCCGTTGTCATGACTAAAAAATGAGCCACAAATGAATACACCCACTCACACAACTGCATCTTCTCTGACTTTTGACTTTATCTGTTGACTTTATCTGCATGATGACCTTTTCATCATCCCCCTAAAAGAAAAAGAAAAAAATGACTGCATTGCATTTGTCCTCATGTTGAAACAAACAAATGTTAATAAAGAGCTCTATTTCATTCAATTGGTGCGATGATGTCAGATGTTGGATGTGCAAAGTCATTCATCTTACAGATACAGACCAATGAATAAAAAACTGTTCTTCTGAATCATTCACCTCAGACCAAGTGCCCCCCTTAAAATTGAAAGATTGAATCAGTGGCTTTGAAAGTTCTTTGTGCAACACTTTTCTAAACTCCTCAAGGCATGTTCAGGGACACACTTAAGCATGCGTACATTCACAAGTTGTATTTTTATAGTGTGATCCTGGTGTGAAAATGTGAGCTCAGACAAATGTAGCACTGAATTATCTGAAGATCATACTGATTACACTTTTATTATCGGATGATAGCAAAGAATTATGTGTTCCACCATAACCAACAAGTAACTCTTTGACAGTGTATACACAGATTACAGATACATATATGCTGTTCCAGAGACAAACTACACAAGTGCCAAGTGTTATGAGCTTAATTTAGCTAGCATCATACAGAACGTTATTCCTGTTATGGATGCTGTCAGGAAATATTCTTAGATATAATAATCACTGGAAATGTATATGAAAAAAGTGATTTAAATGCTCCAGAGGAATGGTATCTTGTTTTTGTGCAAATATAACGGTTCCTTTAAAGTTAGGATTATGTCTTACAGTATCTCAACAAGGATGTAACAAGACATTGTTTAATTGGCTATGATTTTACACTGACTTATCTGTATTATTATTTTTTGTTTAAACAAGTTGTGTTCTGTACAAAACCAAAGTTTTATGTAAATTGGGTAAATTATGTAAATTGGGGATTCTAAATTGGCCATAAAAAAAATAGTTTTAGTATGAATGGTTGTCTGTCAGTGCTTCTGGTCCATTTAGAGTTCAAAGTAGCATTTTCAGCTCAGGACCAAATGACACAACAGACAGGAGCTTTTCCCAAGAAATACACTAGATGGCGCTGTTAAAGGGAATGCATAAGGTCTCTGAGGTTAAAATTGGAATGGCATGATGGCTTTTTTAATGTATTCCTATTGTTAGTCATTCTCACAACACTCAACTTAAACTTGCACCTAACAGTAATAACGTGACATTTTATCTCCTCATTGTTTCACGTCTGCTATCTGGTCCTTTTGTTTTAATCCAGCAGACTTTGTTCCTCTTGCTCTCGGAAAGATTGTGTAATTTTATTGTCACATCTTGTCACGCTCTTTCTGCTTTTGGTAGGTTTAGATGGCTGTGTGGCGTTTGGCGTTTTCAATCACATTTCAATCAAACTGTTCCAGAGTTGAGATAGAAGTGAATGTTAACATGGCAAAATTTGCACTTAAACTCAAACTGTAAAGGCTAAGCAGTAGAAATGAGAATGAAAAACTTGAGTAAAAGTCACATTATTAGGCCCGAGCCGGTGATAGCCGGGAGGGCCTATTGTTTTTGCTCGGATTATTAGGCCCGAGCCGGTGATAGCCGGGAGGGCCTATTGTTTTTGCTCGGATTATTTTTTTTTTTTTTTTTTTTTATTTTTATTTTTTTTTTATTTTTATTTTTCTGCAAAATGATCCTCAATTTGACCCAGTGAACATGCGCGAAAAGTCATTTTTATTTGGCCCAAAGTTCAAGATCGGCGAAAAATTTATGTATTTGAAGTCGCCGAAAAAAAAATATGAAAAATTACTCAGTGGCGACCCCTAGAAAAGTCAAAATACATTGGGCCTATGGAAAGTGAAAGTACATTTTTTCCAATGTAGAAATACAAAACTTGGTACATCCATAGAACACCTCAGGGCAAACAGAAAAGTCTATGACAGCCACAGTCTAAACTCAACAGGAAGTCCGCCATGTGGGGTGAAAGTCGCGGCCACCTAAATCGCACCCCTTACGCCAAAAGATTCAACTCATTGTTTTTTTGTCTAAATGGCCCCAATTTTGGTGAGTATCATCTAGACACATGTGCCAACAAAAGCTGTCATTTTGTTTTTGATATCTTATCGGGTGTGGGTGTGGCAAGCCTGTAACGAGGCGCCATTTTTGTGGTAATAAATTATCCGTTAACTCTCAAACGCCTTCTCGGATCAAGTTGGACTCAAAAGGCGTTTGTGCACATTCATGACCTGAACACAAAGATATGTAAATAAAAGGGTTAGCTTTAGAAATGGCCCTCTAGCGCCACCTACAAACTTATAATGGGACCCAAGAATTTAGTATGTCATAGAGACATAAAATTTGGCACACACATCACTTATGTCATGACGAACATAAAAGCTAATGACAACCACCCCTATTTATAAATGTGTTGCCATAGCAACGCAAATATGTGGAAAAAGTCAATGGGAAGGGAAAATTTTAGTTTGTCCTAGGCAAATGAAACTTGGTACACACATCCAGCATGGGCTTATGAACATAAAAGCCAATGGGGACCACACCCTATCACACACGCGAAGGCGGCCATTTTGAATTGAAAATGTGAACCGGGTTAGAATACACCTCATTTTTAAAAATTGACAGAAAATAGCCGCTTCATTCAAGAAACACCAAACTTAGGCAAAATGAGCTAAACACTTGTGTGCAAAATAGACAATGCCTTTTCTTGTTGTTTTTGCTCAATTTATATTTTTATTTAATTTTTATTTTTCTGCAAATTTTTCTGCAAAATTGTCCTTAATTTTTACCCAGTAAATGTGCGCAAAAAGTTAATTTTATTGGCCACTAAACTTAAGCCTGGCAAAATATTGATGTATCTTAAATATTTGAAAAAATAATAAAAAGAAATGACTCTGTGGCGACCCCTGGGAAATGAAAATACATTCGGCCTATGGAAAGTGAAAGTAATTTTTTCCAACGTAGAAAAATGAAACTTGGTACATCCATAGGACACCTCAGGCCAAACAGAAAAGTCTATGACAGCCACAGCCTAAACTCAACAGGAAGTCCGCCAGGTGGGGTGGAACACGGGACCACCTAAATTGCACCCCTCGGGTCAAAAGATTAAACCCAATGTGTTTTCATCTAAATGGCCCCAATTTTGGTGAGTATCATCTAGACACATGTGCCAACCAAACTTGTCATTTTGTTTTTGATATCTTATCGGGTGTGGGTGTGGCAAACCTGTAACGAGGCAGCCGTTTTTGTGAAAATAAAATATACCTTAACTCTCAAATGCCTTCTCGGATCAAGTTGGACCCAAAAAGGCGTTTGTGCACATTCATGACCTGAACACAAAGATATGTAAATAAAAGGGTTTGCTTTAGAAATGGCCCTCTAGCGCCACCTACAAACTTATAATGGGACCCAAGAATTTAGTATGTCATAGAGACATAAAATTTGGCACACACATCACTTATGTCATGACGAACATAAAAGCTAATGACAACCACCCCCTATTTATAAATGTGTTGCCATAGCAACGGCGCAAATATGTGGAAAAAGTCAATGGGAAGGGAAAATTTTAGTTTGTCCTAGGCAAATGAAACTTGGTACACACATCCAGCATGGGCTTATGAACATAAAAGCCAATGGGGACCACACCCTATCACACACGCGAAGGCGGCCATTTTGAATTGAAAATGTGAACCGGGTTAGAATACACCTCATTTTTAAAAATTGACAGAAAATAGCCGCTTCATTCAAGAAACACCAAACTTAGGCAAAATGAGCTAAACACTTGTGTGCAAAATAGACAATGCCTTTTCTTGTTGTTTTTGCTCAATTTATATTTTTATTTAATTTTTATTTTTCTGCAAATTTTTCTGCAAAATTGTCCTTAATTTTTACCCAGTAAATGTGCGCAAAAAGTTAATTTTATTGGCCACTAAACTTAAGCCTGGCAAAATATTGATGTATCTTAAATATTTGAAAAATAATAAAAAGAAATGACTCTGTGGCGACCCTGGGAAATGAAAATACATTCGGCCTATGGAAAGTGAAAGTAATTTTTTCCAACGTAGAAAAATGAAACTTGGTACATCCATAGGACACCTCAGGCCAAACAGAAAAGTCTATGACAGCCACAGCCTAAACTCAACAGGAAGTCCGCCAGGTGGGGTGGAACACGGGACCACCTAAATTGCACCCCTCGGGTCAAAAGATTAAACCCAATGTGTTTTCATCTAAATGGCCCCAATTTTGGTGAGTATCATCTAGACACATGTGCCAACCAAACTTGTCATTTTGTTTTTGATATCTTATCGGGTGTGGGTGTGGCAAACCTGTAACGAGGCAGCCGTTTTTGTGAAAATAAAATATACCTTAACTCTCAAATGCCTTCTCGGATCAAGTTGGACCCAAAAGGCGTTTGTGCACATTCATGACCTGAACACAAAGATATGTAAATAAAAGGGTTTGCTTTAGAAATGGCCCTCTAGCGCCACCTACAAACTTATAATGGGACCCAAGAATTTAGTATGTCATAGAGACATAAAATTTGGCACACACATCACTTATGTCATGACGAACATAAAAGCTAATGACAACCACCCCCTATTTATAAATGTGTTGCCATAGCAACGCGCAAATATGTGGAAAAAGTCAATGGGAAGGGAAAATTTTAGTTTGTCCTAGGCAAATGAAACTTGGTACACACATCCAGCATGGGCTTATGAACATAAAAGCCAATGGGGACCACACCCTATCACACACGCGAAGGCGGCCATTTTGAATTGAAAATGTGAACCGGGTTAGAATACACCTCATTTTTAAAAATTGACAGAAAATAGCCGCTTCATTCAAGAAACACCAAACTTAGGCAAAATGAGCTAAACACTTGTGTGCAAAATAGACAATGCCTTTTCTTGTTGTTTTTGCTCAATTTATATTTTTATTTAATTTTTATTTTTCTGCAAATTTTTCTGCAAAATTGTCCTTAATTTTTACCCAGTAAATGTGCGAAAAAGTTAATTTTATTGGCCACTAAACTTAAGCCTGGCAAAATATTGATGTATCTTAAATATTTGAAAAAATAATAAAAAGAAATGACTCTGTGGCGACCCTGGGAAATGAAAATACATTCGGCCTATGGAAAGTGAAAGTAATTTTTTCCAACGTAGAAAAATGAAACTTGGTACATCCATAGGACACCTCAGGCCAAACAGAAAAGTCTATGACAGCCACAGCCTAAACTCAACAGGAAGTCCGCCAGGTGGGGTGGAACACGGGACCACCTAAATTGCACCCCTCGGGTCAAAAGATTAAACCCAATGTGTTTTCATCTAAATGGCCCCAATTTTGGTGAGTATCATCTAGACACATGTGCCAACCAAACTTGTCATTTTGTTTTTGATATCTTATCGGGTGTGGGTGTGGCAAACCTGTAACGAGGCAGCCGTTTTTGTGAAAATAAAATATACCTTAACTCTCAAATGCCTTCTCGGATCAAGTTGGACCCAAAAAGGCGTTTGTGCACATTCATGACCTGAACACAAAGATATGTAAATAAAAGGGTTTGCTTTAGAAATGGCCCTCTAGCGCCACCTACAAACTTATAATGGGACCCAAGAATTTAGTATGTCATAGAGACATAAAATTTGGCACACACATCACTTATGTCATGACGAACATAAAAGCTAATGACAACCACCCCCTATTTATAAATGTGTTGCCATAGCAACGGCGCAAATATGTGGAAAAAGTCAATGGGAAGGGAAAATTTTAGTTTGTCCTAGGCAAATGAAACTTGGTACACACATCCAGCATGGGCTTATGAACATAAAAGCCAATGGGGACCACACCCTATCACACACGAGAAGGCGGCCATTTTGAATTGAAAATGTGAACCGGGTTAGAATACACCTCACTTTTAAAAATTGACAGAAAATAGCTGCTTCATTCAAGAAACACCAAACTTAGGCAAAATGAGCTAAACACTTGTGTGCAAAATAGACAATGCCTTTTCTTGTTGTTTTTGCTCAATTTATATTTTTATTTAATTTTTATTTTTCTGCAAATTTTTCTGCAAAATTGTCCTTAATTTTGACCCAGTAAATGTGCGCAAAAAGTTAATTTTATTGGCCACTAAACTTAAGCCTGGCGAAATATTGATGTATCTTAAGTATTTGAAAAAATAATAAAAGAAATGACTCAGTGGCGACCCTGGGAAATGAAAATACATTCGGCCTATGGAAAGTGAAAGTAATTTTTTCCAACGTAGAAAAATGAAACTTGGTACATCCATAGGACACCTCAGGCCAAACAGAAAAGTCTATGACAGCCACAGCCTAAACTCAACAGGAAGTCCGCCAGGTGGGGTGGAACACGGACCACCTAAATTGCACCCTCGGGTCAAAAGATTAAACCCAATGTGTTTTTTCTAAAAGGCCCCAAATTTGTTGAGTATTATCTAGACACAAGTGCCAACCAAAGTTGTCATTTTGTTTTTGATACATTTACGGCTGTGGTCGTAATGAGCCTGTGAAGAGGCAGCCATTACTTTGGGAAATAAATGCCATTTACAAAATGCCAGGATCCTTCCTTTAAAGGACGCTCCTCCAGAGCCAAGACTAGAGCCTTGGAAAGCTCTTCAGAATCTTTTGGAACTCCTAAACTTGTTTTTTTAGACAAGTAATATTTACATTTTTACTTTTTAACAGGCGGGTGCAGCGATTTCTGAGCAAATCTCCAGTCAGTATTTTGTTTTTCTCGCCTTAGCCCAAACATAATCTATTATTTTTATAAGTTCAGACAGATCCCAGGAAAACCAGGGAATGTGGAGACCTTTAACTCTAAATACAAGGTGGTGTAGCAGGCCCCAGCAGTAGCACAGGCCCGAGATGATGAAGCAGGCTCCAGCCAGAAAAAGATTCAAGCAGAGGCACAGGCCCAGTTATTTGACATTACTGTGAAGTTTACGCTTTAAAGCACGAAATGCATTCCTCCGAATACATGTGTCCTCGCGGTCGCAAGGGTGGCGAGGGCCTTTATCGCCGCTTGCGGCTTTAATTTTTTTTTTTTTTTTTTTTTTTTTTTTTCTGCAAAATGATCCTTAATTTGACCCAGTGAACATGCACGAAAAGTCATTTTTATTGGGCCCAAAGTTCAGGGTCGTAAAAATTTATGTTTTTGAAGTCCCGAAAAAAATATGAAAAATTACTCAGTGGCGACCCTAGAAAAGTCAAAATACATTGGGCCTATGGAAAGTGAAAGTACATTTTTTCCAATGTAGAAATACAAAACTTGGTACATCCATAGAACACCTCAGGGCAAACAGAAAAGTCTATGACAGCCACAGTCTAAACTCAACAGGAAGTCCGCCATGTGGGGTGAAAGTCGCGCCACCTAAATCGCACCCCTTACGCCAAAAGATTCAACTCATTGTTTTTTTGTCTAAATGGCCCCAATTTTGGTGAGTATCATCTAGACACATGTGCCAACAAAAGCTGTCATTTTGTTTTTGATATCTTATCGGGTGTGGGTGTGGCAAGCCTGTAACGAGGCGCCATTTTTGTGGTAATAAATTATCCGTTAACTCTCAAACGCCTTCTCGGATCAAGTTGGACTCAAAAGGCGTTTGTGCACATTCATGACCTGAACACAAAGATATGTAAATAAAAGGGTTAGCTTTAGAAATGGCCCTCTAGCGCCACCTACAAACTTATAATGGGACCCAAGAATTTAGTATGTCATAGAGACATAAAATTTGGCACACACATCACTTATGTCATGACGAACATAAAAGCTAATGACAACCACCCCCTATTTATAAATGTGTTGCCATAGCAACGGCGCAAATATGTGGAAAAAGTCAATGGGAAGGGAAAATTTTAGTTTGTCCTAGGCAAATGAAACTTGGTACACACATCCAGCATGGGCTTATGAACATAAAAGCCAATGGGGACCACACCCTATCACACACGCGAAGGCGCCATTTTGAATTGAAAATGTGAACCGGGTTAGAATACACCTCATTTTTAAAAATTGACAGAAAATAGCCGCTTCATTCAAGAAACACCAAACTTAGGCAAAATGAGCTAAACACTTGTGTGCAAAATAGACAATGCCTTTTCTTGTTGTTTTTGCTCAATTTATATTTTTATTTAATTTTTATTTTTCTGCAAATTTTTCTGCAAAATTGTCCTTAATTTTTACCCAGTAAATGTGCGCAAAAAGTTAATTTTATTGGCCACTAAACTTAAGCCTGGCAAAATATTGATGTATCTTAAATATTTGAAAAAATAATAAAAAGAAATGACTCTGTGGCGACCCCTGGGAAATGAAAATACATTCGGCCTATGGAAAGTGAAAGTAATTTTTTCCAACGTAGAAAAATGAAACTTGGTACATCCATAGGACACCTCAGGCCAAACAGAAAAGTCTATGACAGCCACAGCCTAAACTCAACAGGAAGTCCGCCAGGTGGGGTGGAACACGGGACCACCTAAATTGCACCCCTCGGGTCAAAAGATTAAACCCAATGTGTTTTCATCTAAATGGCCCCAATTTTGGTGAGTATCATCTAGACACATGTGCCAACCAAACTTGTCATTTTGTTTTTGATATCTTATCGGGTGTGGGTGTGGCAAACCTGTAACGAGGCAGCCGTTTTTGTGAAAATAAAATATACCTTAACTCTCAAATGCCTTCTCGGATCAAGTTGGACCCAAAAAGGCGTTTGTGCACATTCATGACCTGAACACAAAGATATGTAAATAAAAGGGTTTGCTTTAGAAATGGCCCTCTAGCGCCACCTACAAACTTATAATGGGACCCAAGAATTTAGTATGTCATAGAGACATAAAATTTGGCACACACATCACTTATGTCATGACGAACATAAAAGCTAATGACAACCACCCCCTATTTATAAATGTGTTGCCATAGCAACGCGCAAATATGTGGAAAAAGTCAATGGGAAGGGAAAATTTTAGTTTGTCCTAGGCAAATGAAACTTGGTACACACATCCAGCATGGGCTTATGAACATAAAAGCCAATGGGGACCACACCCTATCACACACGCGAAGGCGGCCATTTTGAATTGAAAATGTGAACCGGGTTAGAATACACCTCATTTTTAAAAATTGACAGAAAATAGCCGCTTCATTCAAGAAACACCAAACTTAGGCAAAATGAGCTAAACACTTGTGTGCAAAATAGACAATGCCTTTTCTTGTTGTTTTTGCTCAATTTATATTTTTATTTAATTTTTATTTTTCTGCAAATTTTTCTGCAAAATTGTCCTTAATTTTTACCCAGTAAATGTGCGCAAAAAGTTAATTTTATTGGCCACTAAACTTAAGCCTGGCAAAATATTGATGTATCTTAAATATTTGAAAAATAATAAAAAGAAATGACTCTGTGGCGACCCTGGGAAATGAAAATACATTCGGCCTATGGAAAGTGAAAGTAATTTTTTCCAACGTAGAAAAATGAAACTTGGTACATCCATAGGACACCTCAGGCCAAACAGAAAAGTCTATGACAGCCACAGCCTAAACTCAACAGGAAGTCCGCCAGGTGGGGTGGAACACGGGACCACCTAAATTGCACCCCTCGGGTCAAAAGATTAAACCCAATGTGTTTTCATCTAAATGGCCCCAATTTTGGTGAGTATCATCTAGACACATGTGCCAACCAAACTTGTCATTTTGTTTTTGATATCTTATCGGGTGTGGGTGTGGCAAACCTGTAACGAGGCAGCCGCTTTTGTGAAAATAAAATATACCTTAACTCTCAAATGCCTTCTCGGATCAAGTTGGACCCAAAAAGGCGTTTGTGCACATTCATGACCTGAACACAAAGATATGTAAATAAAAGGGTTTGCTTTAGAAATGGCCCTCTAGCGCCACCTACAAACTTATAATGGGACCCAAGAATTTAGTATGTCATAGAGACATAAAATTTGGCACACACATCACTTATGTCATGACGAACATAAAAGCTAATGACAACCACCCCCTATTTATAAATGTGTTGCCATAGCAACGGCGCAAATATGTGGAAAAAGTCAATGGGAAGGGAAAATTTTAGTTTGTCCTAGGCAAATGAAACTTGGTACACACATCCAGCATGGGCTTATGAACATAAAAGCCAATGGGGACCACACCCTATCACACACGCGAAGGCGGCCATTTTGAATTGAAAATGTGAACCGGGTTAGAATACACCTCATTTTTAAAAATTGACAGAAAATAGCCGCTTCATTCAAGAAACACCAAACTTAGGCAAAATGAGCTAAACACTTGTGTGCAAAATAGACAATGCCTTTTCTTGTTGTTTTTGCTCAATTTATATTTTTATTTAATTTTTATTTTTCTGCAAATTTTTCTGCAAAATTGTCCTTAATTTTTACCCAGTAAATGTGCGCAAAAAGTTAATTTTATTGGCCACTAAACTTAAGCCTGGCAAAATATTGATGTATCTTAAATATTTGAAAAAATAATAAAAAGAAATGACTCTGTGGCGACCCCTGGGAAATGAAAATACATTCGGCCTATGGAAAGTGAAAGTAATTTTTTCCAACGTAGAAAAATGAAACTTGGTACATCCATAGGACACCTCAGGCCAAACAGAAAAGTCTATGACAGCCACAGCCTAAACTCAACAGGAAGTCCGCCAGGTGGGGTGGAACACGGGACCACCTAAATTGCACCCCTCGGGTCAAAAGATTAAACCCAATGTGTTTTCATCTAAATGGCCCCAATTTTGGTGAGTATCATCTAGACACATGTGCCAACCAAACTTGTCATTTTGTTTTTGATATCTTATCGGGTGTGGGTGTGGCAAACCTGTAACGAGGCAGCCGTTTTTGTGAAAATAAAATATACCTTAACTCTCAAATGCCTTCTCGGATCAAGTTGGACCCAAAAAGGCGTTTGTGCACATTCATGACCTGAACACAAAGATATGTAAATAAAAGGGTTTGCTTTAGAAATGGCCCTCTAGCGCCACCTACAAACTTATAATGGGACCCAAGAATTTAGTATGTCATAGAGACATAAAATTTGGCACACACATCACTTATGTCATGACGAACATAAAAGCTAATGACAACCACCCCCTATTTATAAATGTGTTGCCATAGCAACGCGCAAATATGTGGAAAAAGTCAATGGGAAGGGAAAATTTTAGTTTGTCCTAGGCAAATGAAACTTGGTACACACATCCAGCATGGGCTTATGAACATAAAAGCCAATGGGGACCACACCCTATCACACACGAGAAGGCGGCCATTTTGAATTGAAAATGTGAACCGGGTTAGAATACACCTCACTTTTAAAAATTGACAGAAAATAGCTGCTTCATTCAAGAAACACCAAACTTAGGCAAAATGAGCTAAACACTTGTGTGCAAAATAGACAATGCCTTTTCTTGTTGTTTTTGCTCAATTTATATTTTTATTTAATTTTTATTTTTCTGCAAATTTTTCTGCAAAATTGTCCTTAATTTTGACCCAGTAAATGTGCGCAAAAGTTAATTTTATTGGCCACTAAACTTAAGCCTGGCGAAATATTGATGTATCTTAAGTATTTGAAAAAATAATAAAAGAAATGACTCAGTGGCGACCCTGGGAAATGAAAATACATTCGGCCTATGGAAAGTGAAAGTAATTTTTTCCAACGTAGAAAAATGAAACTTGGTACATCCATAGGACACCTCAGGCCAAACAGAAAAGTCTATGACAGCCACAGCCTAAACTCAACAGGAAGTCCGCCAGGTGGGGTGGAACACGGACCACCTAAATTGCACCTCGGGTCAAAAGATTAAACCCAATGTGTTTTTTCTAAAAGGCCCCAAATTTGTTGAGTATTATCTAGACACAAGTGCCAACCAAAGTTGTCATTTTGTTTTTGATACATTTACGGCTGTGGTCGTAATGAGCCTGTGAAGAGGCAGCCATTACTTTGGGAAATAAATGCCATTTACAAAATGCCAGGATCCTTCCTTTAAAGGACGCTCCTCCAGAGCCAAGACTAGAGCCTTGGAAAGCTCTTCAGAATCTTTTGGAACTCCTAAACTTGTTTTTAGACAAGTAATATTTACATTTTTACTTTTTAACAGGCGGGTGCAGCGATTTCTGAGCAAATCTCCAGTCAGTATTTTGTTTTTCTCGCCTTAGCCCAAACATAATCTATTATTTTTATAAGTTCAGACAGATCCCAGGAAAACCAGGGAATGTGGAGACCTTTAACTCTAAATACAAGGTGGTGTAGCAGGCCCCAGCAGTAGCACAGGCCCGAGATGATGAAGCAGGCTCCAGCCAGAAAAAGATTCAAGCAGAGGCACAGGCCCAGTTATTTGACATTACTGTGAAGTTTACGCTTTAAAGCACGAAATGCATTCCTCCGAATACATGTGTCCTCGCGTCGCAAGGGTGGCGAGGGCCTTTATCGCCGCTATGCTTTAATTTTTTTTTTTTTTTTTTTTTTCTGCAAAATGATCCTTAATTTGACCCAGTGAACATGCACGAAAAGTCATTTTTATTGGGCCCAAAGTTCAGGGTCGGCGAAAAATTTATGTTTTTGAAGTCCCGAAAAAAATATGAAAAATTACTCAGTGGCGACCCTAGAAAAGTCAAAATACATTGGGCCTATGGAAAGTGAAAGTACATTTTTTCCAATGTAGAAATACAAAACTTGGTACATCCATAGGACACCTCAGGGCAAACAGAAAAGTCTATGACAGCCACAGCGTAAACTCAACAGGAAGTCCGCCATGTGGGGTGAAAGGCGCGCCACCTAAATCGCACCCCTTACGCCAAAAGATTCAACTCATTGTGTTTTTGTCTAAATGGCCCCAATTTTGGTGAGTATCATCTAGACACATGTGCCAACAAAACTTGTCATTTTGTTTTTGATATCTTATCGGGTGTGGGTGTGGCAAGCCTGTAACGAGGCGGACATTTTTGTGGTAATAAATTATCCCTTAACTCGCAAACGCCTTCTCGGATCAAGTTGGACCCAAAAAGGCGTTTGTGCACATTCATGACCTGAACACAAAGATATGTCAATAAAAGGGTTAGAATTTAGTTTGTCATGGAGACATGAAATTTGGTACACACATCACTTATGTCATGACGAACATAAAAGCCAATGACAACCACCCCCTATTTATAAATGTGTTGCCATAGCAACGGCGCAAATATGTGGAAAAAGTCAATGGGAAGGGAAAATTTTAGTTTGTCCTAGGCAAATGAAACTTGGTACACACATCCAGCATGGGCTCATGAACAAAAAAGCCAATGGGGACCACACCCTAACACACACAAGAAGGCAGCCATTTTGAATTAAAAATGTGAACCGCTTAGAATACACCTCAATTTTAAAAATTGATAGAAAATAGCTGCTTCATTCGACAAACACCAAACTTAGGCAAAATGAGCTAAACACTTGTGTGCAAAATAGACAATGCCTTTTCTTGTTGTTTTTGCTCAATTTATATTTTTATTTATTTTTTATTTTTCTGCAAATTTTTCTGCAAAATTATCCTTAATTTTGACCCAGAAAATGTGCATAAAAAGTAAATTTTATTGGCCACTAAACTCAAGCCTGGCAAAATATTGATGTATCTTAAGTATTTGAAAAATAATAAAAGAAATGACTCAGTGGCGACCCTGGAAAATGAAAATACATTCAGCCTATGGAAAGTGAAAGTATTTTTTTTTAACGTAGGAAAATGAAACTTGGTACATCCATAGGACACCTCAGGGCAAACAGAAAAGTCTATGACAGCAACAGCCTAAACTGAACAGGAAGTCCACCATGTGGGGTGAAAGGTGCGACCAACTAAATCGCACCCCTCGCGTCAAAAGGTTAAACCCAATGTGTTTTCATCTAAATGGCCCCAAATTTAGTGAGTATCATCTAGACACATGTGCCAACCAAAGTTGTCATTTTGTTTTTGATATCTTATCGGGTGTGGGTGTGGCAAGCGTGTAACGAAGTGGCCATTTTTGTGAAAATAAAATATCCCTTAACTCTCAAACGCTTCTCGGATCAAGTTGGACCCAAAAGGCGTTTGTGCACATTCATGACCTGAACACAAAGATATGTCAATAAAAGGGTTAGCTTTAGAAATGGCCCTCTAGCGCCACCTACAAACTTATAATGGGACCCAAGAATTTAGTTTGTCATAGAGACATGAAATTTGGTACACCCATCTCTTATGTTATGACAAACATAAAAGCCAATGACAACCACCCCCTATTTATAAATGTGTTGCCATAGCAACGGCGCAAATATGTGGAAAAAGTCAATGGGAAGGGAAAATTTTAGTTTGTCCTAGGCAAATGAAACTTGGTACACACATCCAGTATGGGCTTATGAACATAAAAGCCAATGGGGACCACACCCTATCACACACGAGAAGGCGGCCATTTTTAATTGAAAATGTGAACCGGCTTAAAATACACCTCACTTTTAAGAATTGACAGAAAATAGCTGCTTCATTCCACAAACACCAAACTTAGGCAAAATGAACTAAACACACGTGTGGTAAATAGACAATGCCTTTTGTTGTTGTTTTTGCTCAATTTATATTTTTATTTAATTTTTATTTTTCTGCAAATTTTTCTGCAAAATTATCCTTAATTTTGACCCAGTAAATGTGCGCAAAAGTACATTTTATTGGCCACTAAAAGTAAGCCTGGCGAAATATTGATGTATCTTAAGTATTTGAAAAAATAATAAAAAGAAATGACTCAGTGGCGACCCTGAAAATGAAAATGCCATTCGGCCTATGGAAAGTGAAAGTAATTTTTTCCAACGTAGGAAAATGAAACTTAGTACATTTCTAGGACACCTCAGGCCAAACAGAAAAGTCTATGACAGCAACAGCCTAAACTGAACAGGAAGTCCACCATGTGGGGTGAAAGGCGCGCCACCTAAATCGCACCCCTTACGCCAAAAGACTCAACTCAAAGTGTTTTAATCTAAACGGCCTAATATCTGGTGAGTATTATCTAGACACGAGTGCCAATAAAGTTTTCAGTTTGTTTTTGATACATTTGTGGCTGTGGTTGTAATGAGCCTGGGAAGAGGCAGCCATTTCTTTGGGAAATAAATGCCATTTACCAAATGCCAGGATGCTTCCTTTGGAGGAGGCTCCTCCAGAGCCAAGACTAGAGTCTTGTAAAACTCCTTAGAATCTTTTGGAACTGGTAAACATGTTATTTTAGACAACTAATATTTACATTTTTACTTTTTAACAGGCGGGTGCAGCGCTTTCTGAGTCATTGCAAATCTCCAGCCTGTACTTTTCTCGCCTCAGCCCAAGCATAATCTTTTATTTTCAAAAGTTTAGACAGATCCCAGGAAAACCAGGGAATGTGGAGACCTTTAACTCTAAATTACAAGGTGGTGTAGCAGGCCCCAGCAGTAGCACAGGCCCGAGGTGATGAAGCAGGCTCCAGCCAGAAGAAGATTCAAGCAGAGGCACAGGCCCGGTTATTTGACATTATCGTGAAGTTTACGCTTTAAAGCACGAAATGCAATCCTCCGAGTACATGTGTCCCCGCGGTCGCAAGGGAGGCGAGGGCCTTTATCGCCGCTTGCGGCTTTAATTTAAATTATTATTTTAAATTACGTCATAATAGAAAGGCATCATTAAAAAGAACATTCTTTTTGTCGGGCAGACCCCAAACTTTAACTGCTTTCCAGCGTCCTTGTGACAACGCAGTATTTTTCTTAAAAAACAAATTACACAAAAAAAAAATTGCTGATGCATCCTTCTCCTCATATTGATTACTCAATGTACTATATCACATCCTGTTGATACAAAACCATTAAACACGCATTTTTATCTTGCTTTGGAGGTGGCTCATTTGGAAAATCTGCCAAGTTGACCATTATCTGGCCCTGGGTTTTATTTAGTGCTGTGTAAATATATCTCAGATCCTCACAGACTCTGAATCCGAAGCTCCCTGCTCGTCTTTTCTCTCCTCTCCGAGCGATTTGGCCTGTAGTCTGTTGCAGGCCTGCGTGAGTGAATAGACCCTCGCCTCGTCAATAAAGCAATCATTAGAAGCAGATAGAGTTTGTGCCTGTGTACTGACAGCATATTGGCGAGAGAATGGAGGAGGAGAGAGGGACGCTTGTGGTGAGATTCAATATTTTGATGCATGTCGGCTGAATCTGTCTCAGGCAATTTAAGTGATGGGAAACACTCAAGTCGGTATTGTGGCACACATCTAAAACCTAATGGCAGTCATTTTATGGGGAGCACATGCTCATATATAATCTCAGAGCTATATTTTTCAAGTAGCGACATGAATTAGCCGTATATTTCCATAACTGGCAGACAAATGTGATAATAAAAGGAGAAAATACAACTGATTTTGCAGTACAAACTTTTTCCTGCACCTCAGAAGATTCCAAAACCCACCCACCCTTTGTTTTGCCTCGGAGCTGTGTGCTGCGAGGTTAGACTCGGTCAATGCTCAGTTGTGGCTTCAGCATGTTTGAAATGCAATAAGTCTCAATTCTCTGTGCTCTCTAAGGTCTAGCAACGGAGCTGGCATCACCTCTACCACAGCATCACACTCAGAAGATGACAAATGGGAGGTTAAAGGAAGGTTAGTAAGGTAAATACATGAATAAAGGTTCCCGCTCTTCACCACTGCTCTAGAAACCATCACCATCAGCCTCCCCATTCTTTGCAACCTTTCCTCTTTGAATCTTCCTTTATGTCTTCTATTTGCTAGTGACCATTTCCAAGTTTGGAGTGGGGTCTGTTTTCTTCTGTCCTTATTACATATCCCCAGTATGTTTAATTATATCTAGATCTGAGGTGTCCAAACATTTTGGATACAAGCAACAAGAGATGCTCACAAAACATTAACCATTAGCCATTAGTCGCTTACTTTCTTTGCATCTGCCTGACTTTTAGCTGATATAGGTCTAGATGAAGCCGCTTTTAATGATGCCAGTCTTGTTTATGAGGGAACACCAACTGTCTGTATCGTACTAAAGCACAGCGGAACACACATTTATATTCACTGAAAATACTTGGGAGTAATTTGCACTATTCCTGTAATTAACACAAACACATCCTGCTTCTGGGTTGGTGATGTCAGTTCAATGCCATTGATAGAAGACTAATCGCTGTGTGGAGGTGTGCTCTGTCAGTCTTTCGATGAACGAGATGATGTCATGTCATGTCTTCACATTGGCGTACTCGAACAGCAAGTAAATCTCTGGCCCAAACGATGAGAACAGACTGGGATAAAAGTGAAATGCTTCAAGAGACTTAAGCAAACAGAGTCTTCATGTCTGCCACTGGCTGATATTCAGATTCTAAGGGTGTATTACAATGCGACTGAGCATATGAACCAGCCGTAAGAGGAAAAGTTTTAATAGCCGCCATGTTTTATTCATGATCATACATAATAAAGAGTAGTTGTGGAATATTTCAGACGACACAGCTGTATTTTTTCACTGGTGATCTCTCCCTTTGGTGAGTCTGTCATGTTAACTCACACAGCATGAGTGCGTATAACTGCCACTAATAAATTAAGCTTGACGTTTATTGTCTCCCTCAGGTAGACCTCACATCTCATACTTCATTTCAGCTTGTTTAATGACAACAGGCACTCTTCCTTTTGCTAGATCAGTCCAAAGTGTGTACCTCTGCCAGGCTTTTTTAACCGTAATGCATCATAGCACGGCTTACTCGATGATATGTATCCAATACTGGCATATACGCCTCTGCCATTTCTCCCTATTGGCTCTTTTTCATGTTCCATTAAACATGAATCCAATTTTCACACTTGTGTGCCACTATCTTGTGCACATGAATAATCCGTCCCCTCAAACTGGTCGTGTCTTTGTGGATATAACAGGCTTTAGGGGAAACACGTCTAGCACACAACAGCGACTGTGAGCGTAGACACAGGTTTGACATGTTCATTTATTACTTTTTACAAGCCGGTTGTACAATCGGTTCTGCAGCGCAAAAATGGAAACTGGGCACATCTGTGTCTTTGGGAATGTACTCACCGACATGAATACTTGAGTAGCGTTTAGAATGGGAATGACTCACAAATAGCACAACTGATGAAAACAGTCACACTTTCAGATTTAGTAATAAGCCTCTGTTATAGTGTCTTTTAAATGACATATTACGTGCGGGTATGCCATATTTCCGTCACTTAACAGCCTCAGTATAATTGATTTGATGGCTTTGTTGTAATGAGCAGCGCTGGTGCACCTCAAGGGACCGTACTTGCACCATTTAAGATTTTCACTACAATTAAGGAATTTCTCAAATGAGTACAGACACTTTATAGAAAGCTTCTGAAATGGCCGCAGATTATTTAGTAGAAAATTAAATCAGCGCATGAAGATGTCTTGTGATGACATCATTCATTTCACTTTGGTGATGCATGACGTGGTTGGCACTGCCACTGAAAATCATTTACTTTGTATCTTGATATTAACACTGCATTATTGTCTGTCATCCAAGTTTGATACATCAACAAAAAAGGTTACATGACTGAAATCAGACAAGGCTTAGTTAGAATTGAATTTCCTTTTAGGAATGAAGAAAAATTTAATTATTCATTCATTCATTTCATTTTTCATTCATTCATTTTCTACCGCTTTGTCCCGTTAGGGGTCGCGGGTGACTGGAGCTTATCCCAGCAGCTTTGGGCCTGAGGCGGGGTACACCCTGGACAGTGGCCAGTTAGTCGCAGGGCTGACATATAGAGACACACATTGACAGACAACCATTCACTCTCACATTCATTCACTAGGGACACTTTAGAGTAGCCAATTAACCTGTACATGCTTGTCTTTGGACGGTGGGAGGAAGCCGGAGTACCCAGAGAGAACCCACAGTAACACGTGGAGGACATGCAGACTCCTCACAGAAAGACCGGAGACGGCCGAGAATATTTGAGTCGGCCGGGTTTTGAACTCACGACCTTCTTGCTGTAAGGCAGGAGTGCTTGTTTTATCTTCTTTATAAAAATTAGCCATGAGTATTAAGGCTTGACATATTGCTGATTTGTATTGTATATTGATGTCATTCAGCCTTTTTACATAATGCTCCTTTACACTGCATTTTCTCCCATTTTGCGTAGTTTAATTTAACCACAGACAGATTATAGTTTGGTAGGAGACGTTAGATCATCGTGAAATGGAAGGCCAAGGCGCACCATTCACCAAACCTAATCTTAAAAACACTGGCTGTAAGTGTCCATTTTTCAGCACTATTATCAAAAGCTACACATTTACATCTATATTCCATAGAGATATAGCAATGACACCAACAGTTCTTTTTCTCTGATTATATCCACTGACTTGACTCACCAAAACACCATTGTTTCTAAAGTCACTACAGGTTTTGACATTAGTGTAATTGGCTGGTTAACCTGCTGCATGAAACCGCCCACTCAGCAGCAGCTTCAAACCACATTTTTTACCAAAGTCTAATTAAGAGTTAATGTTTGTTCTGGCTATTTTCTGGTACCACTGTTGAACATTAGTGAGAAGAGGTGTAAATATTACAACAAAGTCATGACAAGTAAGGTATTACAAACCCACACCTGTGAATTATAGTTCTCTAGAACCTTAATTGAGTTGTTAGACCATACCAGTGAGCTAACAAATTTTTAAGTTGTCCTGGTCTTGCACATGACCTAAGTTCAAGCTAAACACCCATTTGCTAGTCCAGGACTGCAGTCAAAGCAAAGACACCCAGGGAAATATTTATGCCTTTCCAATCCAGCCGTAAGACATCGTCCCTCTTACCTGTTCTGGGTCAGCCCAGGGGCCTCCTCCTGGTGGGACATGTCCAGAACACCTCCCCAGGGAGAGTCCTATAGGCTATAAATACACAAAATCTTCCACTTGAGGCAGAAACTCTTCTCCAACCTGAAGTGCACAAGCCACCATTTTGCGATTCTTTTACTCAGTCAAAGTACTCCACAGCTGGATTCTCGTTTTTTTTCCAACACTGCTTTATCTGCTGTTGTTGATGTCTTTTGATCTCACCACATAACACAACACTATGACTATGTCGGCTTCAGCTCTCACGCTGCATTGTACAACTAGGCCTTTTCATTTAGCCAGACCTTTATTACACTCTGACTGCAACAAAAGTCTTGCTTTAAGATGGAGCTGACAATTTCCTGTAGGATTATCAGCACATTTCCTAATACATATAGAACACTTTCTGAGCTCTGTGGCTTTTCTAGGCCTCCTCTTAATGCTCACTCAACAAGGTACAGTATGGGCTCACCTAAATTTTGGAGAACAGATCATTCGCTCTATGTCCACATATCCATTTTACAAAATCTAACATGTTTTGACAAAAATACCACTAAAATTCTTATGGATTAAAGAATATCATCTGTTCCTTTAAGTCATTAGTAATGACAAAGGTATAAAGTGAAAATTTAAGTTGATAATATAACAAAACAGAATGCCACAGTTTCTCCCTGTAACCCCACACTAACTCATGATTTTATAAAACTTGATTATTTAAAAAAACTGTGTTGTGTTAACAAATTGACAAAGTATTGCACAGACAATTGGTTGCATTAAGTATTGTTTGTTTAAAGCCAATTATTATTAGTATGCACTGTGTATCTGTTTATGCTAATCACAAACCATTACCAATCGGCCTTCTAACAATCTGTGGCCAATTTTAACCACACACACATTATGTCTGTGCAAGAAAACAATTACAGTAATGTAATTGTACAATAACTGCTACATCATACCTGTCAACTGTTTGTGTTGTTGAACAGGAACAGATGAAATAAACAATACTACTACATGTAATGGTTGTCATATTCTGGTTGAAACTCAGATGGGACTGTCACCTCTAAATAAGTAACTTGTACATTTAAGTTGTGATGTAAATTTGATGTGATCTTGAGGTTCTCGCAAAATATGTAATGACATGGTATCCAGCCCTGCCACTCATATTTACATTGTGAATTCTGTCAAATCCAGCCACACTTTAATAAAGGAGGTGTTGAAGTGTTTCCAGCCTTCATTAACTGTAGGTACTGTTACACTTCTGTATTGCCTCACATCTAGCAAGTACATTCATAGATAAAATTTATCCCTGAACTTTGCTGAAGCCCACACTCCTCTCCGTGAGTTCCTACACTCTTGGCACACGCTGCTGTTTCTACCTGCTGATCTGTTTTCTTCCCATGGCCATCTTTCTTATCCTCAACAGATTTTTTCAACTCTATCCCGTCTGCTCTATGCAGAGGATAAAGCCTCCAGTCTTTTTATTGCATCTGTCCTGCAATATTCCAGCAACTGACTGTGCCAGAAAAAGTTTCTCTATCCACATAGATGAGTTTTCAGATTGTGTTAGCTTGTATTTCTGAGTTTCTGTTGTGCCCGGATTTGTCTCACTATCCTCTGAGCTTTGGCATCTGAGTTAGTCATAGTCTGAGCAGATGTTATTAGACTTCACAAAGCAGGTAATATAGGGACAAAGCTGGTGTGATGACTAGCCTCACCCCTGTGGCTGGATTTTCATTAAACAACATGCAATTTCTTTGTGCCCTTTCTGTAGCCATTCTAACTTCAAAATCTGATGTGCATCCTGTACTGTTCAGCATGTGTATAAGTACCTTATGGTGTGATGCAACATCCATAAAACATCCACAAATTAATGGATTTGTTCGCTATGTCAGCCTTTTCTCAAATTCTCAACAAAGATATCAAAACCGTGGTTCAAAAGGTTCAAAACTGTGCAAAATGGTACTTTAGTTTAGTAATAAGCTTTACATTAATTCTTCTCATGGTGTGAGCTTATGTTCCTTAAAATACCTTGAAACTAAACTAAAAATACCACACCCAAATAGTTTCTACAGGGCCCTCTTTCTCTCAAAGTGTGGGGCGCAAAAAATGCACAAAACTAATGTTGAGTGGTGCTACAACACACTCTTTTAAGGTTACACCAAACATACGGCTTCCATCATGACTGTCATGCTCCGTGCAGAGACACTACAGCCGTTTCTTATGCATTCTTGTTTGTTCTTATGTTCTAGTGAAATGTCATCTGTGGCTGCCCAAGTGCTTCTCCAGTACAAGTCCACTTGGAATGCCCAGATGTGTTCTTGCCAGATTTTTATTAAGGATGCATGGGAACATAACTTGTGTAGGATCATTTTTTTACCATCCAAAGGCAACATAAGTTTGAGAAGAACTGGGCTATACCATAGAGCCAAAAAAAAGGTTTTGAAAAAGGCATCTGGACGTAGGTTTAAAGACTCTTTCAAAGGGCTTTGCCAATTATACAGATTTTTAATATTCATTATCAAGCAAATGTAATCTAAATCTGATAGGAAAGTGCTCTAAAATAAATAAATGATGTAAAATGAAGCAGCAGCTTTTAACTACGTGTATGGCATCTTTGTGTGACAAACAGTGCTATGTTTGCTTATGGGCTACAGGTTATTACCAGTGTAACACAGGCACAGGCGATGCATTGCAGCACCATGTGAGAAAACTGTGCTTAAAATGTCCATGTGGTTGCACTCTCACACAAACAGAGCTATTTTAGCATTACAGCCAACACACAGGTGGACTAGAGGCTATGCTACAAAGAGTGCTATGTTAGCCACCAGACAACAGGTGCATACTATAAAGACAATCTATGGAGCATACATTATAGTGCTATCTGTACATATTTCTGACTGAGTTTTTCTGTTGTGATTATTTTAGATAAATATGGTCTGGAAACATTGAAATCCACAATGAAAAACATAATGAAAGGGCTTCTGTATATGTGTGCCTTTCCTAGTAACCCTTAAACAAAGCAGCAGGTCATTTCCAACACCTGGCAGCAGACCTCCCACCGACTGCCCATGTGCTTTAGACAAATAACCCCGGCCCTGACCACCAGCACTTTGCTCACACAGCCATGTATTTTCTCCAGCCAAGCTGCACAGTTGCACAGTATAGAGACAATAAGTGAGTGTGCCAAGTGGGGCTAGAGTGGGGCTAGATTGGATCTATAGCCGAGCTCGGACTGACAGCTTCCCCCAGTGGACGGATCACCCACACTCTGGACAGTTGCACGAGGGAGAACTGCCTTCTCTGCACTGCCAGCCTTCACTCAAACACATGCCACTCAAAAGTAAACCAGCCAGTCATATTTACTTTACCTAAAAATAATGAGTTAGGAAAACGATGGAAACATAAGTGACTGAAGACTGGACGAATGATAAAATATGAATTAATGGTGTGAACAAAATTACTTAAGTTTCCTTTCCCTGTTGCCCTAGCTGTTTTATTAAAAATATACAAAGAGAAAATCATGAAGAAGAGCATTTTTCTCTTATTTATGAACGAGATAGGCAATAGTCTTGGAGGCTATTCCAGACGCCCTTCTACAATAAACAACTAATGAAAGTCTTCAAAAGTATGGAAGCATACAACTTTTTTGTTGGCAGTATGGTCCTCAGCTCCTGTGTGCTCATCTACTGTTTACTTTTATGTTTAAAAATTATTGTTACTTACATCTTTAACTATATATGTAACTATAATCTAATGTTATGTAATAATGTCCCTGGGCAAAGTGGTAACTACTCCAGCCGCTGCATCAGACCGTTCTACTTTCCTTGACTGCAAATGGTTAAAAAGATATTTTGGAGCAACAGTTGGATCATCTGTCAACCATGCAAGACATTAGTATGTTCACTCTTTACAGCCAGATTCTTCAGTGAACCACTGCCTGCCATTCTTTGGAGGTGAATCAGTGCTTTCTCCACTGGTGACAACTGGCAAGACAAGCCTTTCCAAACTCTTACTTGAAGTTTCTGCAAACACTAGGTTGACTATCACTAGAGATACTGTAATTATTGCATTTGCCCGTCTAAAAGATGTAAATGTCTTTTTTGTTTGTTTGTTTTGTTAATAGCGCTGACACACCTAGATTAAGCAGTTTGTAGTTAATATATACATACAT
The DNA here is from genome assembly GCA_024349245.1 of Neodontobutis hainanensis. NCBI lineage: Eukaryota > Metazoa > Chordata > Actinopteri > Gobiiformes > Odontobutidae > Neodontobutis > Neodontobutis hainanensis. The sequence goes on from JALDNG010000210.1 coordinate 99,859, forward strand.
ACAGCTTGTTGGACGAGCTGGACCAGTTTTCAGAGTGCAACCGAAAAAGTGCACAAATGAGAAACAGACAAATGCAGCCACAGACAAAACAACTTGTAATTTAAGCAAGCCATATTTATTGGTTAGTTGGATTAATAACCCGACAAAGTAAAAATGCCCTACTGTAGCAGAAGGGACTTTGTAGTCATGGCCTAACTTAAAAATACACCTACATTTCATTTTTTCCCTGTGGTTTAACATAACAGTTTTTGAAGTAGAGTAATTGTATATTGTATATTGTAATTGTATACAGTTAGTAACAGTACACCCTTCAGTGCAATTTGATTCAGTTTCAACCACATTTAGTCATCCAGGCAATCTTTAAAGGAAGATTTTAACAATCTTTAGCATTTTGTAAAGCCTAATGCCTAATTATGTTCGGTTCGTTGGTGACATATGATTTAGATCATGCAATTTTTGTGGCCCTTGGTGACATACTTAAGCCCTAACCCCAGTTCCAATAGTTTCTTATGAAGAATTGTTATGATGAAATGTAACTCAGTACATATTTACAAATTTAGTGTTAGTTAACGTTCCTTTTATTCGCAAATTCACTTTGCAAAAACTGCTACTGTTAGAGTGGTTTGTTGTTTCTTCATATCAGCTGCACTCTGATTACAATATGAATCGTTGTTATGATTGGCTAAAACAAAGCTCATGGTAGGCAGATACTTGTTGGTGCTTTATCCAATCACATACCAAGTTTTCAACAGAAGGCGCCTCCCTTTTGCAAACGCTTTCAACAGGAGCCTTCCTAGATAGTTTTGTGAAACAGACTATGTTCTGTGAGCAGTTCAATCTGGCAGAGTCAGGTTAGCTTACCATGTGCAGCAACCTCACATTCTTTTCTTCTGGTGCAATTTCCTTCAGATTCTTCCAGGTTCTTCCAGGCTTCTATTTTTACTCCAAACCTTTTGACACACACGCACTTTCTCCGCATGAATCTCTCTCTCCCCCTGATATCCCATTGCCCTCTGACTTAGAGCTGTTAGATCCATGCCCCTGAACCCCCAGCCCCCTGCTTTCTGTCTCATAAGCCCATCTTCATTCCGCAGCCTTTTAGCCACAGCGGTCAATAGGGCAGGTCCTCCCCGGGGCTCATATCAATCCAGTTATTAATATCACAGGTGACAGAGATGTGCTAGAAGACAAAATTGATTTTTTTTTTCCTGGCTTTACTTTTCTGTCTCCAGTCCCACTCTCAAGAAATAAGTGAAGTGAAACAAAATACGGCACTGATTTGGTTTATTTGTTTTAGGTATGTATGCTAGAATGTAGTTGATGATAAAAGCTGGACAGTGGAGGAGGGTGGAGGACTAAGGGCTCAGTCTGATTGGACTCAAATTATTGTTGGAGCAGAACCAGATCAATGAAGGCAGCACTGGGACTGCTCCAAACACTTTCTTTATTTCTCCACGTTTTGTCAATGTTCATTTTGTCAGAGCTGTTAACCTATCATGACACGTGATGTAAACATGGCGCCTAGTCACTTTCTTCTTGTTTTTGTTCCATTTAAACAGCTCTGGTACTTGTTGCATTCACATTCCAATTGAACCATACCAGAAGTACAGAAGTCTGAAAACAGACCCAGGCACTTTATGTTAATGGGGCTCCAAACATTGCAAGCATCAACACATTCTATTGTCAGCTCCATTTGCTTTTACTCATTTAGTGGATTTGTGTAGAGTTTCTGAATCTGGGTTGTAGTGAATCCAAGTTTATGCAAGCTAGTTGTAGACACTGTTAACGCAGAATGTGGTATTAATGCTGGGTGTAGTTTTGGCGGGAAAAATGGCAAATGCAATTTCACACGTTTACCTTTTTTAAAGAATTTTTATCTAACCTTAATTAATTCAAGTCCAACTGAGATTACATGCAGTGACAAGCTGTTGTCTATAAATAAACTTAGTGGAAATTAACCTGATGCTGATTTGACTTAAAGACATTTAGATCAGTTTGGTTCATTAATGATCTGAACCTACATGCTAGAAAAGATGTTCAAAAAGAAACTCCTCCAGCAGTACCCAGTTTGTCCTTTTTGGGCCACGGTTAGAAACAGGAAGAGGAAGTAAGAGACCTTCCTCTGGGTGTTCATATAAATGTCTTTTTTCCATAAGTAAATTTAATCTAACATTTAACACCTTAATTGTGTTTAACTGTCTAGTACGACATATTATTTTTAACACAAGAATAAAACTCTGTGTGTGTGTGTGTGTGTGTGTGTGTGTGTGTGTGTGCGTGCGTGCCTCTGTGTGTGTCTGTGTGTGTGTGCATGTGTGTGAGCGTATGTGTACGTGTGTGTGTGTGTGTGTGTGTGTGTGCGTGTGTGTGAATGTGTTTGTCTGTGTGCGTGTGTGTGTGTGTGTGTGTGTGTGTGTGGACATGTGTGTGTGTGTGTACGTGTGTCTGTGTATGTGTGTGTGTGTGTGTGTCTGTGTGTGTGTCTATGTGTGTGTGTGTGTGTGTGTGTGTGTGTGTGTGTGTGCGTGGTGTGTGTGTGTGTGTGTGTGTGTGTGTGTGTGTGTGTGTGTGTGTGTGTGCATGTGTATGTTTCACTGGTAAATCTTCCCACTGTGGAGTGTGGATGATGTTGATTTTTTGGTGTTCAAGTGTGTTTTAGCGCCCTAAGCCTAATGGCTAACAGACTAATCCTACCCATGCTTCCCTCAGCTTTTCTCATGGACCAGGACTGAGCGTGGAATAGGTGATGAGCTTACAATATGTGCCCCCAGGAACATTTCCACATAATCTAACTGAAGTATTGGTGCGGAACATCTCCTTTCGGCAAAAACAGCTATGTTTTTCTGCAGTTGCCAGACAAGCTTTTCGCTCTACCTGGAGAGAAGGTGTACCAAAAGGGGAATTCTGGATTTGCTGTGTGATGTCTGTGTGGAAAGTGGGTAGCCATTGGTGAGAGATGGAGATATAGTGGAAGAGAGAGTCTGCAGCGGTGCGTAGCAGGAGGGTTATTACTATAATGAGGATGGATGTGTTTATTATGACTTGTGTATCCCATTCTATCCTTCCTCCCTTCTCTGGCTCACTCGAGTGGCTCCGTCTGCGTCCTACATCTGGTGGAGCAGGACCTCATCTCGTGGCTTGTCTCAAGAGGGGGAAAAATTTCAGGTGTGTTTTTCACTGTGAGCGTGTCGTCCTCCTTGAGTCGTCCGGTCCACCTCAGCGGCTAAGGCCAGGTGTAGCTACAGGGAGCTAATGGCCTGTGGAATTTTTGGGGGCAAGAGAAGAAGAGCAGCGTCACGACTCGATGGGTTTTCTGACAGGGGCCTTCAGCACTGCCACACCCCAGTTCAGCTTCTCCACTCAGCCCTGATTTTATTGTTGTTGTTTTTTTTTAGGAGGAGCCAGAGGAATAGAATTTGCAGGCGCCTTCTTTCACGCATCCTTGTGCACATCCATCGCCTGTCCATCTGACTTGGACTCCTGGACCGCTGCTCAGCCCTGTAAGTCATTACGTCCACAGAGGATTCAGACAGTTGAGTGACGCATGAAATCACATTTCAATATAGTTCATTATCTGCTGACGTATACTGTCTAAAGTAATTGTTTGCATTCATTCAGACATTCTGCTTTTTGTGAGTCCATTCACACTAGTAGTAGTTGTTTATACAATTTAAACTACAGGGTCACACTGTAGTGTGGACAAACATTTATGAAAACAAAAGTTGTCTTCACATGATAGTTTTATCCTCCTTCATTTGACACTGGACTCTCCCTAATATCCTGTCTCAGTAAGCCAAAAGACAGGCCACTGTTGCTTTTTATGCTGTGTCTTTGCACTCAATAATCAGCCCACATATAACACACCACACAAGCTATTTTATGGGCCACTTACACAACACCAAAATTCAAACATTGGTTATAATCAAAATCATACAGGTACACTGTAGCTTAAACACTGTAGTATAACCACCACACCAGCAGAGGCACTGTGAAGCCCATCACTGCTAACGCTACAGACATTAAACAAAGAGAAAATATATTGATATTATAAAACCTGGTGCTTTTCTGGAGCCTCTTGTCCAAACCACAGATTTCACATGTGCTGCGTGTATTTGCTCAATAAAACTAGTTTATGAATGCACTTCTGCTTCAAAACCTTTGTTCAAAACATCACTGACTGATTCTATTTATGACACATTTGATTGTACTATTTTAATTGTTGAGTCGGCTTTGAAAGCATTAACTTTGAAATAGGATAATTACATTAAAATAAATTGATTTTAATAATGTGTCATATTTGATAAAAGTCTGAACAGTTTACACCAGTTTGTAGTCGGCTATTTGTCTAGAATAGATTAAAATGGATAAAGGTATGGGTGGAGGAAAGGGGGGCAATGAAGTGTCAGCACTCAGGTCCAATCAGCTCTTGCTCACGCTGACAGGACATCATTTCCCATCATGCATTCAGACTTTGTAGTCCATGCAGGCGAACGCAGGTGGTAAAAAGCAACTGCGGCCGCCTTGATCTCACGAGATTATTGTTGCCAGTTACGTCACAGTAAGTTGGCGGCAACTTGGACCGCCAACTGAAATTAAGACCGAAATTAAGACCAAACCCAAAAGAACCCATTGGGCAAAGATCTTTAGCTCTATTGCACTGATCGACGACAATTGTATCTGCACAGGCCTGGCTCATCTCGAATGCACCCTGCATATTTACCCCCTCGTCCCAGTCCAACAACCAGTCCTTGTTTGTTCCCCTCTGTTGTTATATTTATTATATATAATTTGAATGTTACCATTTATCCAGTGTATGTTTTATTAAATGAATGACATTGTATTAATTAGATTGCATAATTGCAAAAAATATTGTAAGAATTTAAATTATAAGAAACAAATTTTTGGATAATATATGATCAGAACAGAGTTTTCTGAGCACAAAAACATAGTGTTTTGTCATTGTTGTTCTACTTCCTGTGTGTAACCAGTAGCCAATGTCTTTACAGTTGGAGTTTTTGTAGAGCTGCTCAGACACGTCCACACACATCCAATCCCTGATTGACCATAACATGCATGTGTTCGGAAGGAGGAAGCCTGCAGAGAACGCACAGTAACGAAGGGAAGACATGTAGAAACAAAAGAAATGCTGTTGCTGGTTGGAGCAGAAGGAGCTAACCGACCTGGCACTGAGCAGGAGAGGAATAACCTGCAACAAAAGGTGAGCATAGAAAGGTACCGATGACCCAGATATGATAACCGGGTCATTTCAAATAATGTGATGTAAGCCATGGAAGAGAATTAAAACCACTTGTTTCAAAAGAACAGCAGCACTGAAAAACCAGCCATTTGACCAAGAGCAGACACTGCTTATAAATAACTAGCTAGACAGATAAACCTAACTTGACTTAATTATTTTCATCCCAGTGTCTCTGAAGACACAAGCAGTTCTTTGCTTTCATTGCTCTTGTAGTTACTCTTCTTTGATTTTGGAAGGCAGGAGAGTTTTCCGAAAAATAAACTGTAAAAAGTTTCAGAATAAAAAACAAATCCTCAGTGCATACAACGTGCATGATGATGAAATGTTCTGAAAAGACCCACTCAAGAAAGCCTTGACTCATTTGGCCGAAGACTTTCTGATGTTAGCTTCACATGCTATCACTTCAGTGCCCCAAATTAAATTACAGAATATGGCTGAATGGAGTGATGCTTATTCAAAGTGACCATCGGGTCGACAGATCAATACTGGGCGAATGCACTCACACAAACTTCTTCAACTCTCACGTTTCTCTATCTTCTCTCGGCTGCTTCTTAGCAAATTGATTCCGTCAGCTTCATTGGTTTGAAATAAACATTTGCCTAATGGCACTGAAATAACAGAAGACAAGGCCTAGAGTTTCTAATGAGGAATTGATCTTCCATTTTGTCCTGATATCATTGACCTTCTTGTCCTTCCCAGAAAACTGTCACATCGCTCTCCTCAAACCCCCTAAAATCACTCACCTTTTGACTCCACCAGCTTCTCGTTTGTCTTGTCGAAGTTAATAGTAGTTAGTTGTGTAAGTCCAATCCTAATGACTGTATGTGAAGGGGATTTATTTTCCCTCTTCGTTTTTCTGGAAATGACCAAAAACTGAAGCAGACATTGAAGCACTAATCAGCCGCAGTATGATTAGCTTTGGGTAATCATTAGAGAAAATGACGGTACTTTCATTATGATGAGTCAAGAGCTGACGTGCCCTTGAACAAGTTTGTACTGAGTGCCAAGTTGTTTGTGGAAAAGACATCTCCGTTTTAATGCTTTAAAGTACACTTTACAAGCAAGTGAACAAGATTATGTTCGTAATTTACTTTGAGAGAGTAATTTGTTTAAAAGGCTTAAAAAACTTATGGATAACAACTTTTTAACCAACAATTTGAATGCTCTGACTGAGAACTAAGCCTGATAATTAAACACAAGACAGAGTGTCCTTGAAAGCATTGCCCACTTTAAGTTTTTAAAAAGTGTTAGGGCTTATATGTTGTGCAGCCCACGGATCCAGAAGCTAACGACTGCTGCCTTTCAGAGTCTTTGCCTGTCATGGAGTGATGCACCATGTAATCTTCCCCTCAGACTGTTTGAGTTACTGTGATACTTGAGTGTCATGGCTGACAGAGAAGGTTGGCCTCCTTGGGGCCATGACGACTTATGAAAGAGAGATCAGCTGCCAGCCAAACACATATATCGCCAAGAGATAGAAGTGCAGTTAGCTCAGCGTTCACTCAGTCACACCATGTTGGATGACAGAAGGGATGAGCTCCAACAACATGACAATATAGAAAATAAGTGGTTTCCATTTGAACATTACAAGCTCATTGTGAGTGTGTAGTGTGACAGCTGTCAGTCAGTGCACTGTAGGGTAACACAGAAGCGCTTTAGAATCTTTAGACCACAGAACCCCACGGGCGGCAGTAGCTCAGTGGGAGAGCGGCTGTCCTTTGGCCGGTGGGTGGTCGGTTTGATCCCCGCTTGAAACATCCCAAAACATCATAACATCCCGCTCTCCCCACAGTTCATACTATTGTTGTGTCCTTGGGCAAGACACTATACCCACCTTGCCTCCAGTAGTGTCAATTCTAACACTGGTAAAGCGCTTTAATACATTTGGTCACCCTTTGGTCGCTTCTGCTTCAGTTTGTCGCTTCAGGTGATTGGAATCAGCTTCAAATGTCACTTATGATCAGTTCATTCATTCCAATCTCCACATTTAAAAGTAAACGATATAGTGACCAGTGCGCTTGCTTTTAGTCACTCTTTATGCTGTACAACGTATATATGTTTGTGCTATTTGTATGACTCAATGTTTTTGAGTGTATGTTTTAGATTGTGTGTGTTTCCCATGCTGCTGCCTCTTACCCAGTAAATGAGGATTGGTTCTCAATGGTTTACCTGCATAAATAAGAATAAATAAAAAAGTCAGCCAGATTGTGTTTTTTTCTCATGAGTGATTAGTTCTGCTTATATATTTTGACCTCAATTAACCTGTGCAGAGAGGTCACAAAAGGTGACAAGATTATAAAATGTCATAATGTCCAACAGCAAATATTTTTATGTTTGTTCTTTGGATTACATTTTTTCCCTAGCTTTGTAAAAGACCTTGAGTTTCAAGAAACAGCTTCCTATTACACTGCAGTGTAATCATGTAATACAACAAGCAAGTAACTTCTTACAACATAAACATAAGAGGATCTGTCTTATCTTAGTCAGTGTTTAAGCTAAAGATCTCCAGAAAGTCATGAAACGACGAAAAGATGCTTTTTGTTGAATGAAGTATACAGTTAAATGTATTAGAACACATTGGTCAATATTATGTACTATAACCACATCAAAAAACATTCTATTCAAGCAGATCTTTTTCACTGACTTTATTCATAGAAACTCATTGATACCATTGATACTACATGAAACAGCTGTACAACACTGAAAGTCCAAAGTCACCACGAGTATATCCTGTTCTTACTTTTAAAGATCCAATCATATGAGTCAAGGCTGGAGTAAATATATTGTGTGGCTTGTGGAACTTGAGCCATAAAAATAATCACTCTGACTGTAACTAATAGTACCCACTATCTCTTGTGAGATGTTATTCCACCGAGTGAGGGCTGACACGAAATTGTTTCTGAGCAGCGCTAATAGAATGACGAATAGAAAAATATTGATCCTGGTGGAAAAAACTCTTCACCTCATACACCCCATCTTTTGTCTCATCTTCATCTCTGTGCTTCATCTCTGACTGATGACACTGGAGGCTTCAGGGAGATCACATTCCAGTCAGCAAAGTAAAAAAAGATTGTCGTGGTGCAATATTTGAGGAGGAGGTTTTCTACATTTGAAAAAAGCAATGATGTAAAACTGTATGTGGGAGAATATTATTTGAAAAAGCCGTCCCAGTTTCAGTGTGTGCGATGGAGGATAATAGTTCGACCTGTGGAGAGGTGCTCTGGCTGTCGCGGGATAATGACAGATGAAGCCCAGGGTCTCTCTCATGATGATGACACTAATAAATACACAGTCCATTTGCCTCACGTTGATCCAAAAGGACGGGACAGTTACATCCAAACATTTATTTATTATTAATGCTTGGGTTTCTTGGGTGAGCGTACTATCTATTTGGTTTTTCTCGTTTTCCTCGGTCACAGGGATGAGCGGTCATTAGTGCTGGACTGTTATATAATGAGGCTCATCTTCTCTCATGAAGGACAGTTTAATCGAGACTGAGAGCTGCCTCTTGCGCCTCGGGGTGAAAACATTAACCCTGATGCAGAAATCCAGCCATAAGACACCCAGGAGAACATCATGTGATATGAACATTCTCAACAGGAAACATTTCATCAGCTCAGGATGGATAACATGTAACAGTGTTATGTTTACATTAAAGTATGGAAAAAAATGAGTAGGCCATGTTGGACACCCACCCACTCTCTCATTGTTTTATTCAAATCCAACTATACCATACTCTCTTGTGCTTTTCAAAAACCCATACTGTGGCATACCATTCATGTAAAATGTGATTATTGTTATTATAAAAACCCAAAGATTTGTAGTGCTAGTGCTGTTAATGAAAGCCCATACTAGTTTGTGTGAGAGACTTAGCTACACAAACTGGTCTTTGTTTGCCAAAATATACATTAGAATGGATGTTGAGTAAACAATTGTCCAAAAGTAATCAAAGGCAATTCTATTACTTTTAAAGGTTTGTGGTTGTAACCCTCCCAACACTGCATTTAGAAAAAAAATAACTTAGCAGCATTTTCACAGTATACAAACTAGAAAATAATGCACTTTCCTAATTTAGTGTCTAAGTGCACACATGTATACTGATATATATGAGATTTACCAAAGGATTATAACAATGTAAATTTAGCAATAAAATGTGCACAAAGTCTCTTTTTTGTCCTTTTTATGTCTGTTTTGTGGGTTATTTGCATAAAAAGCACGTGTAAATAAAATCCATCAAAGAGACACAATATTCAAGTAAAAACCCCAACAGAGCATGGTTTTATTTAGCCTCTCATTTACATTGAATTAAATTCCCGCTGCCTCCAGCTCCTTTTGCAGCCATGTGAGCCGGAGCTGTAGGTGTGTGTCAGAAAGTCTCATGAGTGACTGTCTCCTGTGAGAGCCACTTCTCTGAACGCCACAGATAAGACTTCCTCAATGCCACGGCCCACCAGCACATGGCGGCAAAACATTTATTCACAGAAAGACTGTGACATGCACAGCTAGGGGTGCCTGAACTGTGAACATGCGCCTAATCATATGCACACACAAGGAGCATGCTTCATTTAAAGCAGGGCTGTCCAAACTACTGTAACACATTTGATGAGAGGAAAGTTTTCAGGGACCAACAGTCCATTTTTATTAAGAACATGTTTTCAGTAAAGTTGAAAATGTTTTAGTCAGATTTGAACAGGTTTTAGATGGATTAGAACAGATTTAAATTGGATTTGAACAGGTTTTAGAATAAAGGAACAATATGCTTTTTTGGGCAAGTCTGCTTGTAAACAGATTCTTTCCTGGGCGCATGTGCGTTTTAGTTTTTTTTTTATTTCCCCATGTTAAGAACCTTGTGTGCCTTTACAAAGTGCATCTTTTAGCGAGCAACAAAACATACAGGTACATACAGTAGCTACATTATTTGCCATTAACCTCAGGTTCTCTTCTTACTCTTTTCATGTGCACTACTGTTGCAAACTAAAAAAAACAAACTGGGTTTGAAGGTCTGACAGCACGGCACGTGGAGCAGGAGCACAAACAAAGCAAAAAAATGTACTTTCTACAAATATCTGTTCGTATATGTGGACTTGGCCTTAAAGCTATGTAAATCCCGAAGCAAACACAATGTATCCTTTACTTTTGGCCTAAAACCCTTTGGGGATCTATGAGAGAAACCAGAAAAGACCAGATGGCAACTCTGTGTGTTTGTGCAAATGTGTTTAACTTTGAAATGTAAATGCTGCGGGTGGATGCGCTGCCAGGTACATTGACAGAGCACATGGCAGTGGAAGTGTGCCCGGTGCTCCTGTGTGTGTGTGTGTGTGTGTGTGAGCCACCTAAGCGGGTCTCTGTACACAAGCGTTTGCAGCTGGTAAAGACACCGACAGCTTCAGATTAAAGGAGCATTATAAACAGCCAAAGGCAAAGCAGCGTTTTATTGAGTGGTGCATCCAGCAGAGGGTCACTGTTCGCCTGGAACAGAGAGAGATGGTACACGCTCACATTGGTGTCAGACGTTCACAAGCCGCTAGATGTATTTTCAGAAAATGTGCTCCACAGTGCCGTGACTTCAGCTCAATACGAGCCAAAGGGATTGGAACATCTAACCTGGTAATACTTCGGGGATTGAGTCATCCAGCACATATAGCTGCAGGTCACACACGTCTAATCTTAGATGGCTTTGGACACCCATCTGTTTACTCTGACAAACAGGGGAACGCTTGTACTCTCAGTCATAACTCCTACATTATACAGTCTGTACAGTACAAAGACTGTAGCACTACACAAGTATTTTACATTTGTAGTTGAATAAAAAACAAAGTGGGACACAAGTGTTCATGTTTCATGTCACAATGCAGACTTTTTCATTTACATATAGAGCATAATCCAAATGAATAATGAAATCTAACAGCCCTGAAGGAAATGAATGTTTAATGCTTACTGTATCATATTAATTTGCACTTGTGCTGAGTTGCACAGTTAACGCAGAGAGAATCAATTATAAGCGAGAGAAGAGACTATAGCACAGTGTTGTTATGATAAGATGAACATTTTTACACAGACAATAAGTGGTAGGTCTGGGACTGAGTATTTGACCCTCAGAGCTTCTTTATGGAAATCTTAAAAGTCTATTAGCACACCGGAGCTATGATGACAAAGGTTTGCCATCAATCAAAGTAACAATTATTAAAAAATCTTTATTGCATTAGCGCTCCTGCCTCACATTAAGTTGGTCGTGGGTGTGATCCCCTTGACACCTTTCTGTGAGTCTGCATGTTTATAGTTTGTTTTAAAAGCCATCTAATATGGGCCCAAACTGCTCAGCACGTACCGCAGGATTTAGTGTCCCTATAAACAATCTAACTGCGGCCATTTCCTGGCTAACCTGCCGAAGTAGCTATTTGTCTTTGGTACATGGATGTAAATATAACTGAAGCCATTTATAGAAGGCTGCATTTTGTGGCTCTCTAAGGAAATGCTATAGACGTGCGTGTAATGTGTTGTCTGCCAACTCACCATCTGGAGGAGAAGCCAAAGTCTGTCAGTGGGCAGTATGGGAAATGTTCACTCATATGGTAACAAGCCGTCCAAACTGTGAGTCCAGAGATGACACATAGGATAAATTATTTTCTCTACAGCTGGTCTTAGATACTTTGGCTTCACATCTTTCTGCCAGTCTAGAATAAGTTTCAGTCTGCAATAATGGTCCATTTTACTGCAACGGTTACAGCTTTATAAGTCATGATGTCTCATCTGCAAGACGAAAATCTTTTTCTTCCTCGACTTAAAGAGATTTGCAAAAGGAATGGCAATGATTTCACAGCAGCTGAAGTGTGGTAATGTATCAGTGAGAATGAGAAAGGGTCAGTGGTTTATATAGTATTAATGACAAATGAATACTATTTAAAGCACTTAAATTCTATTTAAAGTCAAGGTTTCGAATATGCTGTTATACTTCTGTGGGTCATGGACATAGGCTTTCTGCAATCAAGCCACCTACAATACATTTTAAATGAAGGGGCATTAGCCACAGAAATCTCACTGAGCAGAAATGTTTCACCAAATGCCTGCATGTGTGCTGTCAGTGAGAGGATGAGAACATCAGCAAGTGGCTTGATATTTAGATTATGCTGTCACCTGTTACGCACAATCATCTGGGTAGGCTTTGTCGTAAAACATAGAGGTTGTGGAGCAATGGAGGCACAACAGGGCAGTTGCTTTACTGAACAAAATGGACCATCCCCTGCACTGGGCTTTTGAACAACAGAGAGCAGCCAGTGGACGTCTGAGATCAGTGAGCTACAGGACGCCACAAGAATACCTTCTTCTTTGACTGTTATAAGACTCTACAATCAGTCTGTATGTGGCAGAAGAAGTCTGAGTAAACTAATTTGAAGAGACCTGATAAATGAATATCCACCTGGGGCTTAATAAAGTTATTTTGAACATTAGTCAAATGCATGTTAGATAATGTAACACACATTTAAGGGCTATGCACAGATTTAAAAAAAAACAAAAAATCACACATGCATTCTTGCATTTGTAAATATCACATTAGCCAGAGCACTTTAGTGGAACTGTCAGTAGAAAAACAACTTGTTATTTGGGCACGTCTTTCTTATTCACTCTGTTGTTGCTGTGATTAAGTGGACATTGTTCATGAGCTTTCAAACAAAAAAAACTTTTTTCTCTGCAGCACAATTTGGTAATATTTTTTTCTTCAACACTTTCCACATTTCTTACAAAAATATGTACAAAGATTTTTTTAGAATTGACTTCCATTTTCATGCCCAAATGGAGAAATTTCCAAAAAACACTTATAAAAATCTATATATATATATATATATATATAAAAACTTGTGCAACTATAGCTGCCATTATTGGAGAAGCAGCATAGTCAAATTTGTATAACCTTTGGCATTTAATTAGATTTACAGGAGCCTTTTTTTTCTTTTTTTGCAGCGAGGAAAGCCATTTGCAGAGCGGAGCAGATGAGAGACGAGCCCTTTGTTGCACTTAGATCTGTGTGTATGGGTCACTGAAATGCATGTCGTATTGATCGAGCCATAAATCAAAAGAAAACCAGTTACTTTCCCGCGAGATGAAAAAAGCTGCATAACAAACACTCAAATCTCACTTATATATATATCATGTAGTGTTTTTTTTTTTTTTTTCCTGTTCCAAACTCGATAATGGTTTCGACCTAATAAACTCAATTGGTATTCAAGCCAGTATCTTTCTATTCTGTGTGCTTTTAAATAGGTTACCTCTCAGGCATACAGACACAGGGGAACACTAACTTCCCCATGAGTGCTTCCTCATTGCAACATAACATATGCAAAAAGCCCGGAGAGAGAAAGTAAAAAAAAAAAAAAAGGAACGATGAGGGGGACTGAAGGGGTATTGTGTAGAAGTAGGTCAAAATGGCCGAAAAACTGCAACTCTTTTGGCTCCAGATAAGACGAGTGGGTGGACAGAGCAGATAAAAGAAAGACAAAGCATAAACCCAATGCTCAAAAATGTCACCTTTGGCAGCACATGGATAAAAGCCAGATCTCATATAGCCAGACAGAAAAGGATTTCCAAGCCCAGAGAATTAGATGTATTTCAATGCATTTCCTGCTTTTCCTTTTCAATTCAGCTAAATCTTTCGCTGATATAAGCCATTTGGTCTTGTGTTGTCTGTTTTCTGTCTTGTAGCAGAAAGCATCATTGCTGACAAAGGTCTAGAAAACCAAGTCTGTGTTTTTGTCTTTCTTTCACAAAAGCGCTCCTCTAAAGCTATAACCGCCATGGTGGCTGGAGATAAGAGCAGTGAGACAACTTTTAAATACTAACAATGCAAGAAAATCACTGTCTTGGTCTGTGAGTGCAGTGTGGGACAATGAGACATAGGTCATCCTGTCACAGCTGGCCCAGTGTTAATAATACAGTGATGATGTTATGTCTGATCAGCTATAAAACCAAGGACTGCCTCCAAGGACATGAGAAAGCATCCAGATAATAAAATATACCCCTCAGATGTTCAAGTTGAGATATAAAGAACATATTTTATTTACTTTAAGAGAGGAAAAGATGTTACTAAGCTGAATGTATACCCCCTAGGAACAGGCCCTAAGCTTCCATTGGCTATTGACACATTTAAGTTTAATAACGCCCCTTGGATGAGAGATGATAAAGTCTTCTACTGAGAAAATTATATTCAGTTGTTGTTGTTGTTGTTAGCGTTTTATCATATTATGAGCATTGTTGAAGACAACACAGTAGCACAATGGTTAGCACTGATGCTTTACAGAAAGAAGGTCCAGAGTTCGACTCCCGGGCCAGCGTTTCTGTGTGGAGCTTGCATGTTCTCCTTGCTTCTCTGGGGTTTCTTCCACCAACATAAAAAACATGCTATTGTATCATGATGGGGCTGCTGACAACAAAAAAATCAAAAGATAACTTTGCTGTAGGTGAATGCTGAACTGTAGATTTATGCTTGTAGCGTCACAATTGGAGGAAATCGGACCACACTAACCACCAACTGAAGCCTTTTAAAATACAAGTACTTAATATTACTGATTATGACAATTGGTTCATGGTTTTATTTGCTTGAGATACATTTGAGCTGAAACTGAGCATCAGAACTGAGAAGACAAAGACCAGTCTCTCAATCATTACCCCTTAATGTGGATCTGTTTTTTATTTTTTATGAAGTTAGGTCAATTGGCAGATTAAAGTATGCCTAGTGCATGACTGTGTGAATGGTTGTCTGTCAGTGTCTGTCTCTAAGTGTCAGTCCTTCAGTGAACTCTATCTTTATAGGTAAAATAAATCACTTTACAAGTGATTTATTTTACTTACTTGATGTGGGAAACTGGGGAGGAAAATCAAGGACGAGCCCTTCCTTTGCAAAAATGAGAAACCCACAGTTTTTATGCTGTAATCTGCCTTTGATGTCAACCTAAAAAAATGCCACACATACTTTAACCAAGTACTGCTCAACTCCAAAGTGTGCCGAGGTATGATTCAGCCTGCCCTGAGGAGTCACTAGTACAAGACTGAGGGGCCATTTGTGTGGGCTGAAATAGCACTGTATGTGGGAGTGTGTGTGTGTGTGTGTGTGCGTGCGTGTGTTTGCAGGGTAACAAACACTTTAGACAAATCCTGATTAGTGGAGTGTTCTTCAGGCGCAATAGCATGGTGCGATAATACACGCTGTCCACAAGACTTGTCCAAATTAGAATTATTTCAAATTAGACCTTGAGTCTTTTTCTCTTGGTTCAAGATTGTGGGCTGCCCTCTTTGCTGCTAATTTTGTTCTATTCTTCCACTGGCTCGTGGGGCTTGGGCTAAAGGGATGGATTGTTTTTGCAATCAGTTTGTGCGTGTTCATTTACAATCATCCTAATCAAGTCATAGTCCCGGTGGCCGAGGACCCCGCTCACTGTGACATTCACCTTGATTACTGTGCGGCGCTTCAGTGGGATTTAAAGGGTTAGTGTGGCATGTGATCCGTGACTCACACGAAAGCCACAGTCAAACACATTCACACCCACGTGCTTGTTTTTCCAGCACCGATATTGCACTGCTTCACTTCATCTCTAACTAAAATATGGAGACATTAACTAAAACTAATCTGCAGCTGCTTATCGCACATACTGTGTCTCAATATGGCTTCTGTTTGGTGTCAAAAGGATACAATGTTAGGTTAGGTTGTTAGATAAAACCACTCTACAGTTAGTTCTACCATTTCTACTTAAGCCCAGAGAGAATTCATTGCCCAAAGTGGGGCAGAGCATTTCAAAACGCGTCAAACTAAACTCTCAGAATTATTTGGCCTCTGGTTCAGTCGGTGTGGTCCGCTTTTGAAAGGGTGGAGCAAAACATCACAGGCTGTTGAATGCAAAATTTTCTTTGTTTGAGAAAGCAAGAAGAAAAAAAACAACAAAAGATTATGTTCTTCTCAAATAAAGCATCTCTTGAAACAAAACTAAATGTTGCTGTCCTGCCGGTCTCACTCCATGAACTAAAACTACTGCATTTACTGTCCTCATTCCATTAGCCATGAGCTCTACATTTAATATTAAATATGAGTTGCTGAAATGTAGGGAAATGCTGCTGTTTTTTTTATCTAAAGTTCAAAAAGTTCTTCTTCTGCAGTTAGTATTAAAGCAGGGAGTGTTTATGAGTCTTGTTAAAGGTGCACTATGTAAGGTTTTGTAGTAAGATGTTAAAATATCCCTTTAGTGCCAGAGTTCAGCTGGCAAACTTAGCATTGCTGGGAAGTTGTGCTTTAATGTTTCTTTTAACACACAATCTTGCAATCTCTCTTCACTTTAATCATTATTTTACTTCTACATTAGCAGTTTCTCATACTATATGTTGGTACTGCTCCCTGAATTCTAATTGGCTGTATGTTGATCTAATGGTGTTCAGAGTGTTTAATGGTGCGTTCATGTGGTCCTCTGGAATGTACAGAAAAACCTGCTCAAGTAAAAAAAAAAAAATAAATACTTGGAGACTCTAAGAGTATAATAAGTGTAAGAATATTGTATACCGACTCTTTTGCACATTAATAACTTGATAATATGATGACTAGTTTTTTGTCCTTATTGGCTTATTTAGACTATACACAAAGTTATTTATTTATGTAATTTAGCGGTTTTATCATATGTTATGTTAACGTCCTATTTTTTTAATACTTTTTCATGAAATCTGTATAAATCATAAAAAAACATTAGCACATTTTTGTCTTGGCATCCTTGTTGTTATGGTTTAGGGTGTTTCAATTTTCCGAGCTGGAATCAAGTGCAACACTTTGAAGTTGGAAGAACTTCCTAACTCGGATACTCCAAGCTGCACCATTAGTTCCACCCACTAAAAATCCAAATCGAATTGAATGTGTCCCAACTAATTCTTTGTACAGAAGCAGAGGTCGAATTAACCAAATATTTTCCGTCATTGACATTTTTTTTAGCAGTGACAGAAAAATAGTAATGCCATTTGGATTATTCTGAGGGTGACCTATTGTAATTCCCACTCCTGACCAGTTGGTGGCAAATGTACATATCAATTAGCAATTATCTTGAATTGTGTCATCTTTGTCACGCTGCATTCAATTGCAAAAATGTGACGGCAGCTGAGTGAGTAGTTTCCTTAAACCGCCAAATACTTCTGTTATTGTTAATAAAGGTGAAAAAAGAGGACATGATGCAGTGAAGGATGAAGGAGGACAAACGGAGAACACTGAGCAGTCACCAACACCTGTTACGGGACAATCAAGCACAAAGAAGGTCAAGAAGACGGAGTATCGTATTCAGTGGGAACAGGAGTTTTAGTGGCTGAAGTGGGAAGGAGAAAAAATGTCCTGCGACATCTGTAGAAAAGCTAACTCACATCTTAAAATGTGAGTGAAACAAAAATCAAGTATGAATATTAAAAATGACAGGTAATAATAACGAGGATGGAAATTTTACAAAAATGAGAAAGTCTAGTGCAACCCCCACCCAGGCTTGTATAATATGTGTGTTTTTGGGATGTTTGTGGTTAAAAAGTGACTGCAAATTTGTTCCTGGCAACCCAAAAATAATCTCCCATAATAGGGTCCCATTAATGGAATTCATCTTGGTTCATACAGATACATTCATACAGAGCCTTGTCTCCTCTCTTTATCACCCTGCAGATATCCACAACCCACCAGTTCCTCCCTGAGAGTTTATCAAGTTGAAGATGTATCTTGTGTTATACTGCCGCATGGGACTGTTTGTGTGCCGTGGCTGTTTTTAGCCGTCCCCCGCGGTGTGCATCAGGAACAGGTTAGAGAGAGGAGGACATGTGAATAGCAGATTAGTTCCGCACATAAAGCCAGCCGCTGTTCAAAAACACAGACACACAAACACAGCACAGTCTCAGTTAACCCAAGGCAGAGACGTGTCATTTCTCATAAAAGTGAAAGACCAGAGGGCATGAGGCGGACAAAACAAGTCACAAGCAGAAAAAACCCAGGAACAAGAGGAGAACAGAATGACAGGCAATAGTTGTCTGCAGGCTTCTGGAAATACAGAGAGGAAGGTGTATCCGAACAGACAGTCAGAGGCTCCAACTTGTAGCTAATTAAGGCTCTAATGTAAAAAAGAAAAGGCCTGGACACAGCGCTGAGGAAGATGTTATTAAATCATTGCCAGTGGTGAGGGAGAGCATAAAAAACCAGATTCAAAGCACTGCCCGGAGCCTATTGGCTGAAGTTAGATTTAAAAAGTAACTAATATGAAAAATTAATTAGGGCTCTCCCCTTGTTATATGGGGTTCCTCTCTCCCTCTGCCTCACTGTCTAATTCTTCAAAAAGACAATCCCCGAGCCAACCTCCAGGTGACCCATCAGACAAGTAGAAATAGTGTACATATAATGGGCTCCGGTGTTATTTCTACATTTAATACCCCTGACCCGTCTAAAGAGGCAGAGAGATTAACTGCAGCGTATTATTTCTGGATGTGGAGTTTGATGTATTCTGGAAGGATGGTCGGTAGATGATTTAAACGACATGTAGTAGTCACAGCTGGAATTAAGTCATTTTAAATTGCTGCTGGAATAGAAGAGTCGTTCAGTCAATGTGTGGAATAAGCCCTGAGCAGTAGTAGACAAATGTTTGATTTAGGCACAAAAGAAATAGTTGATAACTTCTGGAATAGTTAGACTTACTGCAAGCATTCAGGTTAGTCATACAAATAAAATACACTGTTTATGAATGAAAGAGGGGTATTAGAGGTTTTTGAAGGAGGATTGTATTAGTTGGGGAAAGATGTGGAATTTGATTCTTTCAGATTTGGTTGTGGTTCAGTTCCTGACACTGGAAACCTCTCTCTTGAACCGGCTTGTGTTCACAACAGTGTGAGTAGAAAATCACCAACAGAGGGCGCTGATTAAAGCACGTATAAACAACAGCTGGCAACATCGTGCAGCTTAAAGGCTATTTCAGAGCTTTATTCTTCCCCAGCGATGTAACTTTAAGGACTGTTCACACCGGGACGAATTTCGCCGGCGTTATTCGCCGACGTTTAACGCTTTGCGACTAAACAATGGGCGCCAATGTGAGTGTTCACACCGACGCGAAAAACGGCACGCGTAAAAGCGTCAGTTTTTAAAAAACGCCTCGGGTTCGTTTTTTTGGTTTGACGTGCCGCATCAAAAACTATACGACCAATGAGATTGGCGCTTTTGCTCACGTGTCTGGAGCGGCAGTAGCTCAGTGGGTAGAGCTGTCGTCCTTCAACCTGAAGGTAGGGGGTTCGATTCCCACTCTCCCCACAGTTCATACTGTTGTTGTGTCCTTGGGCAAGACACTTAACCCACCTTGCCTCCAGTGACTGTAACACTGGTAATTACTGTAGAACAATGTAAGTCGCTTTGGATAAAAGCGTCTGCTAAATGAATAAATGTAAATGTAAATGTAAGTAGCATCTACACTGCCGGGAAGAAATAAGACAAAGAAGATGCAAAGCAAGATGAATTTAGAGCTGCTGGTCTTGTTGGTGTCGGAACACAAAAGACTTATGACAAACGCGACATCGATTACAAAAATTACTTGCTCTCTTCTTCTAAATGAAAAGCGAGTGTCAGAAGCGTAAAGTTGCGCAGCGCCACCTTGTGTACCGGGGTATTTGTGTTTTACATTAAGTGCCATCTAATGTCAGGAAATGAATTTGCATGTTCACTCGGCTCATCGTCAGCAAAAATCGCTTGGGTGTGAACACAGAAAACGCTTTGAAAAACGCTGGCGAATAATGCGCGCCGATATTCGTCCCGGTGTGTACGGGCCTTTACCCAGAGACTTTGCTGCTGCCCTTTTATCATCTTTTAAGTATTAAGTATGTGTGCTCGGCAAGACCATTTTGTGTTTGAGCGCCCCCAAGTTGTGTTTTACTGTAACTTCAGAAGCTCCAGACACGTGAGCAAAAGCGCCAATGTCATTGGTCGTATAGTTTTTGACACGGCGTGTCAAACCAAAAAAATGAAATGTTTTTTAAAAACTGACGCGTGGCGTTTTTCACGTCGGTGTGAACACTCACATTGGCGCCCATTGTTTAGTCGCGAGACGTTAAACGTCGGCGAATAACATCGGCAAAATTCGTCCCGGTGTGAACAGGCCTTTACGCAGTAAATTTAGTTTGCAAGATAATGGCTATAACATCAATGATATAGCTACATTTGAACATTAACGGTTGAGTCAATAATACATTTATAACTCCATTCAAATCCAACCATGGTAAAAACAGCAGTATATTGAGGACAGAAAAGAACATTTAGCTGTGGTTCACAAAGAGCATGGTATGTGCTTTATATTGTACCTAGAAAAGTCCAACCAGGAACAAGAGTTGAAAATTAGCATCAGCTATAAACTCTATATGCTGCACATCAGTTACAGGATTTGCTTTGTAACTGTGTTTGACTCCATTGTCCCTGTCAAATAACAAAAGAATTGCTGTGTAATTCAGGTCGGTGTGAAGGGGCTAGAATTAGGATCGTCTAGAAGCCATCACCTCCATTTATAAGGTTAATAGGGTTTTAACTGATCAATTTAATGACCAGGGTTTGATTCCCCAAAAACTCCAGCCACAAGGCGTTCCAAGCACTGCCTGTCCAAAGCCTGGAAAACGGAGAAGGTTACGTCAGGAAGGTCATCCAGCATAAAAACCTGTTTGACGAATTATGTGCATGACGATCCTTGAAGGAAGCACTCAGAGGAAACAGTTTAGATATTTTTTACAGTTTGGAGAGAGGAGCTTCACTGCAGAGCTGGTAGGTGCTCACAAAATCCCTCATGGCTCTCTCAGAGTTGTGCGTGAATATACAGAACAGAATTTCATAAGAACTTCTCACTAAACAGGAGTTAACGAAAACACAGATCTGATTGATCCACCAAACAAAGGCAGCCCTGAACAAAATAGTATGCTTTTTTGTTGGGATAACTGTATTTAGAAAAGCATGGTGAATGTACACCCGACAGAAAATTATTCATGAACAGTTCATTATTTATTGATCGTTTTACAAAGTAAATCTGCGCTGAAGCAAAAATTCATATACTTTTTTCTTGTTAATGTGGGCATGAGCTGAAATGACTTCTCACCCACTTTTAAAACTTTGAAAATATAAAAAAAGGGGGGAATGGTTTAAAATGGTTTTGGCAGCTGTTGTGTTTTAGGGCTTTTGAAAGAAAAACATTTATATGAAAATCCTAATACAAGAAAATTTAATATTTAACGTTGAAGGCATAAACACAATGCTTGAGAGTCAAAGTGGCGCCTGTGAGTCAAAGCATCCATGAGTGTGCACTATTAGGGAACAAAAGAACAAAGCCAAGCCAAGAAGAATGGCTTTCTGTTGTCGCTAAGAAGGAAGAGAAGAAAGTCTTTTTGCCTCCTCTCTCATCTTTGAGCCTGAGCTCCACTGAGGCTGATGATCCAAAGAGCGGCTCGGGAATGCCAGGATAAGCCGTGCCACTCGGATCCGTCACCGTGGCGCAGGAGGGGATGACTGAGGAAGGAGGAATGAAGGGTAGGAGAAAGGCCAGAGGAGAGACAGTGTAATAAAGACTGGTTTTATTCCCTTTTAGAAACAGAGGGACCCAGAATCTCCTGTTTTTTACATCGTCAGTAATGGAGAATGTCCTCTTATATAGCTTTACATTAATCCTTCCCTGTACCTACAAGCACCACTGAAGCACCCAGACATAGCTAAAAGACATGAGTTAATAACGTCACATGCTGCTTGATAAATTGTTTACTATTGTCCAAAAGGATTTTTCCATGGGGCTAAACCAAACCATATAGAAATAATTCACAAATATGTGTGTATGCTGTGTAATACAAATTTCCTTATGCTGTGACTCAAAACAACAATTACCACAGTGGATGCAGCTCTAATGAACACCTTTGACCTGTGGGTGTCACTGTGTTTAAATCCATGTGTAAAACAGCAGGAAGATCAGTGATGTCTCATTAACATGTATAGTAAGTAAGCAGGACCGTAATCACTAAAGCCCTCTATTAGCCCCTTATGTGACCAAAGATGTAGTATATCATAGCCAACAGGCAATGGGAAAACTCCTCTCAAAGAAGCCTGTTCATTTATCCTCTCATCTCCCCGGTGACTTTTCTTATTTGCACAATGCCGTGGCCATAACAATGCTAATGGGAGCAGATGATCAATCCTAATTGGTCTCTTCAGAGCGGCCTGTCCACTATTTGAGAATGTGACCGTTATCTAGTGCCTCGGCAGCCTAATGACCTATTCCTCCGGAATCAGCTCATCCAAAGGTCAGCCACCTCAAACATCACATACACTCTACACAAACACGGACGCCAACATCAAGAGTGAACCCATCCAGAAAATAAGGCCAGTGACATCTAAATGAAAGTCACATGTACTCCAACAGAGACAGTTTAATGTCAATGAAAAGATTGAGTTGGACCATACATCAAACTCCATTCTTTCATGTCATGTCTTGAGCAATGTATAGCTTCTATGTGGTTTGGCGCACACATACTACTACTACCACTATACTCTACAGCAGGGGTGCTCACACTTTTTCAGCAGGCGAGCTACTTATAAAATGACCAAGTCAAAATGATCTACCCACTACAAAAATACAAAACATATCTATATTTAAAAATATATTGAGAATTCTTTGTACGTACAATGTATGGTGATGTACCTTGCATAACAATATGAGCCAATATTGCACAACACAACATAATTAAAAATGTACAATTATTGTCATTACTTCATGAATCAGTGAATCAGCCGGGCATGAAAAGTCCGTAAAAAAGTCCTCCTCCCATTCCGTATAAAAGCAATTTTTTCTCTTCTTACTTTTTTTTGACTCTCATTTTTATGCCCTTTCTTAAGTTTAAGAGAAAAAACAAGGTTTAAAAATTTGAGGTAACTTGCTGAAGTTAGTTTGTTAGTTTTGCTGCACTTAGTTTAAGAGAAAATATCCGAGGTCTAAAAATTGGAGGTAAGTTGGTGAAGCGTCTTGCTGCACTTAGTGCCGTTGTTGCGCATGCGCAGTGACCTAAGCGTCAGAAAAATTCAGACGTCATCTGACTGGCCACCCTGTATGTCAATCAAGTGATTGGATGGATGATTGGCTGACGTCTATTTTTCATTTTTTTTATGTCTTGCGATCTACCAGTACTACTTTTACGATTGACTGGTAGATTGCGATCGACGTATTGAGGTACCCTGCTCTACACCTTACGTTTTCAAAATTATAGGGTTATTAATAAGTACTCACATTAAGCTGATTATGCAAACGACTTGGACTTGACTTGGACTCACGGTGAAAGACTTAAAACTTGATTTGGACTTGCAAAAAAAGTCTTGTGTACATCTCTGGACACATAATCACTCTGACATGAACAAATTTGATTTTACATGTGCCACTTTAAAACCAGTGTAGAAGTAGCAGAAAGGTTTGGCCTGAAACTGTTGATGAAGTGAAATACTACATGAAGTGGAGTATTTGTGAGACTGAATGGTTTGCTTGAGACACAGTGTGCTGATAAATGCATAAGTTATATCCTGCCCCCACATTGTGTGACTGACTGCAGAGGAACACAAACATTAATATGTATTTGAGCATGTGTTGGACTGACCAAGTGTTTGCTGAGCGCAAACATTAACTGGATGATGTAGGTGGCAAAAAATGCTAATTGTGTGGCATAATCTCCTTTTCCTTAAGTTGTTCTGCCATATGCTGAGAGCGCAGTGTGGCATTGAGACATTACTACAGTCACCCCCACACACACACACAGAAAATTACATAAAAAAAAAAAAAAATCACTACCAGGGACTGTGAGCAGCCAGTGTGGCGAACCATGAGAGGAATAACATCAAAGATGGAACCTGCTGATAAAGAAGAGGGTGCAAAGTCACGTGTTTGTGTCTAGACTCTGTGGAAGTGTCAGGCTGTGGGCTGTGGGCAAAGCCGCTTGTGCAAAGAAAAAAAAAAAAAAAAGGCTAGTTTAATTTCCACTTGGACGCCTGAAATAAGGGTTTGGTTTTAAGAGGAGAGCGCTGTTCCCAGATCTGTGTCCAGTAACAGAGAAATCCTTTGTCTAAATTAAACCCCCTTAGAGCTCACACATACAGTAGATACACAAACACTAGCATCCTCGGATAATGGGATGCTTCAGTGGGATGAGCATTAGGCGCTCGGGGCATGACCGGCAAACACGCTGCAGGTTTTCTTTCACTGCAGAGGAAGGAATATTACACAACAGAGAGAATAAAAGGTGACACTCATTCCCTCCATCCATTTGCCTATCTTGAGACTAATAGGCATTTATAACCACCGAGCACCAAAATGGAAGCAGCCATTAGTTCCATTTCTTCTTCTTCCTGCTCCTACAACTGCCTAGAGTGGACAAACTGAGCACTGTCGGAAGAAACGCCAATTCCCTTTTCTTCTTTTTATTCAAAATTTGAATAAAAGCTTAGGGACATTTACAAACAATGAGTCAATCAGTTTTTCATAGACAACGTCATGTCCCTGCAGGGCTACCGTAGGTGTGTAAAGGCTGTAGAAAAGAGGGTAGTGAGGGGTGAGAATTTAAATCCAATCAGCAATGTTGCTGCCAGATGCCGCCAAAGGGATACACACTGAACCTTTAAACCCTCATTTTTATTTTCATCCTTTTCATCCCCTTCATAACTTTTCTCATACCTTCCTTCTTTCTCTATACTTTTCAAGATGACGGATGTGCTATTTCAGCTACTTTTTTCTCTATTGCCGCACTCTTGACCATGCATTAGTGACTAGGAATACTAATACTTCAACATCTCTAAGTTGACCATTTGCCATCTCCAAGCTTTCAATACAACGGTGCCACAACAAATTTTTCTGATGCACCTCGAAACCTCAGCAGTCATTCGACAAACATAATAAATACAAACTGCAAACCC
Organism: Neodontobutis hainanensis; assembly: GCA_024349245.1. Lineage (NCBI taxonomy): Eukaryota > Metazoa > Chordata > Actinopteri > Gobiiformes > Odontobutidae > Neodontobutis > Neodontobutis hainanensis. The sequence continues at coordinate 125,061 of JALDNG010000210.1, forward strand.
ATACTAGAGAAGCCTCGGCACTTCAGTCTTCTCTCACTGTATTTACATTTATTAATATTATAGTGTGCCTCATGAGTTGTCTCTTTGAAGGGCCTCACAGGAAATTGCAAAAAACAAGTAGTGTGCTTCTAAATGATATACATACTCTTTCTGCAAGGGCGTTTGGATCCCATGGAAATTAAATTATGCCGCAGAGCAGACAATAAATAACAATACTTTTTTTTTATTATGTATATGCATCCATAAACAGAAATAGTGACAAGTGATATGCACTTATTAAATCAGAACAACACAATCAAAGCAAGTGTTTGTCTCAATAAAAGTGTCTTCAGATGACAGCGAGACAAAAGCCTGCAGTGATTCAGCTCTCAGAGCGTTGCCCTCTTTTTCACCAGATCTCTCTGATGATCATTATTCATCTGTAATGTGCCGCTCCCTCCTGCATCTCAGTCCAGCTGCTGCTTACTTTACCGTCCAAACCTCCCTTTTAATGTTCATTTTCAACTTCTAAGACTTCAGTGATTATTTCTAGAGAGTTGTCAAATTTCAAATGCTTTGGAAATGAGGCGGGTTCAGGGAACAAGAAAGATGGAAAACATCAAAAAGAAATGAATCTAACTTAGCATTGAACTTGCAATAAGAAGAAAATGAAATATAGTTTAATGGATTGTTTTGCTGACAGATAATCTTGGTGACACAAGTTAGGTATTATTAAAGGCTTGTTAAGCTAAGTGTGTCCTCCCTGTGTTACCGTGGGTTCCCTCCAGCTCTGTTCAATTATATGTGTTTATCAGAAATTGGAATGGCTTTAGCTCTGATTGGTTCATTGGCCTTGCTATGGCCCAGTGTATCGGCTTATTTCTGTTCCCTCTGTTTGAGCTGCTGATTGTGTCTCTCAAGAGAAGAATCCTAAATTATATATATTTTTATTGTAGTTTTCTCCCAGCTGAGGGTCCTGTGTCAGTACTGTCTACCAATCATGTGTCTAAGAACCATTAAATCAATACAAGAGTGTATATATTTGGACTTTAAAGTTAAATGATGCTACTAGCTAAAAGTTGCTTTAATGTTTAGAATATTTCTTATTAACGTATTCTTCAAAAACACAAACAAATCTCTGAAAATATTATGTTCTGCAATGTGTTTTTCTCAGGTCATTCCACAAATCCTGTTTTTTCTCCATCATGTTGCTGTACTGTCAATTAAAAATATGTTATTGAACTCAGTGTTGTTTTCACACGTCATTGTTGATTTTGTTATCCTATTTGTTATGAAGAGGAGGCATTTTAAAGAGTCTCATGAGGTTTGTGGTTCATCTTCCCTTCTCTGATTGATCCGACTGTTTATGGTTCCACCATATTTTAACACAAAACATTTTCTTTGTGTCTTGGTAAAAATAATGTAATACGAGTGAAAGTTTGCAATTATTAAATCTGTCAGACATAATCCACCAGGTCAGTACACCTTGTATGGAGTGGGCACACAAGAATACAATAATGATGCTAAGCTAAGTGTTTGGCCTTTGGCACATATTGATTATTTCCTTTGCATGCAGAATTTTAACAATTATTATTATTATTTTTTAATATAGCACTTTTCCACTTAGTAGGGACTCAAAGTGCTTTACCAGTGTTACAGCTGACACCACTGGAGGCAAGGTGGGTTAAGTGTCTTGCCCAAGGACACAACGACAGTATGAAGTGTGGGGGAGATTGGAATGTTATGATATTTTGAGATGTTTCAAGCGGGGATCAAACCGCCCACCCGCCGGTCGAAGGACAGCCGCTCTACCCACTGAGCTACTGCCGCCCTGAGCCTCGGCACCTTACCAGTGTCTGTCAGACCACAATACATACATGTACGTAATGCCCTAAAGTTTACATCGAACCCCATAAAAAACAATTGCTTTGTGATATTTTTAGTCACTAAAAATTCCAAAATTTTTAGTGTGTGTCTAAAATCACTTTTAGACACTGTAGCTGTTAAATGATGAAGCCTTTGTCACTCTGAGCAAATGTCGGTCTCATTCTCTCCGCTGTGTGCTTCTCTGTTTTTGTTCCCTGGTGTGTAAGTAACAAATGATAAAAGCCCTCTGCACATTCCCTCATAATTACGACTAATAGCTGTGGCATCTCGTGACCTATAAAACTCTGCGAGCTTTTGTGTGACAGACAGAGGTCCTGTCAGGCACGGTCAGAGGGCCTACCTACCACAGAGATTATAGGGGGTTTCTGTGTTTGTGTGGCGACCTCTGCGTGTTTACCACTGAGTGTATGTCTGTGACGGATATCAGAGCTTGATCCCAAAGCTGTTATAAATGAAATAAAGTTTCTATTTACATGAGGAAATGGAAAGATCCGCTATCTGTGCACCGCAACAGAACCACCCACAGAAACAGCCACTGTATAATCCCCATGTGAGAGCAGTGTCAAGGCCGCTCAACACATTCCAGTCAATTATTTGATATAATGAAAAATGTTTATATGGAGGATACGCGTTACAGTTAGGGGCAAGAAATCCCATATAGACCTGAGGATTTTCATTTTGTTGTGTGGGTGTGCATCTGTAAATGTGACTATAATTGGGTTTTGATTGAAAACCCCTCCAACCCAAACAAAATAGATCGCTTTTTAAAAAAAAAAAGAGAATCCCATGTGTTTGTGACGAATGCAACAAGACAGAAGGGAAAAATTTAAATTTAAAATTGGCTACAAGTGGTGGTAAATCATCTACAACCATTTATTAAATCATTTAAAACATGGTCAACGGTGAGTCATTTATTGTTGGAGTGAAAATGACAACAAAGCAAAATAGGAAATGGTCTGAGACATTAAGACTAATGAAGACCACTATTAGGACAAGACTGAAATGACCTGTGTCATTAACCAAGGTTACACTAATATGATGGCAGTGACAGCGGAGTGTGATGAAGCTCTGTTTAATTCATGGACATGTGGTGATTACTCACCTGGGGTCAAAACAGGTCTCAGGTAAATTATCATTAGCTCGACTTATGGGTCCTATATTAGCGTGGGAAACAGGAGGGTCAACGGTTAAGTGTCTTATCGGTGATGTAGAAAATGAGCCCATTTGACAATGCTAATATTTCAGGTTTTCCTGTGTTTACATGTGCAAGAAAGAAGGGCATTATACTGTATTTCATTAATGATAAGAGAATGTCCCCAATATCATGTCACCAAGAATTTTATATGGCTTATTTAAGGGGTAGAAAATTAATAAATGATTTATGCGATGTAATGCTAAATTCTAATTTAAAAAAATTACATTAAAACATTGTGCTTGTAGAGGATTTATGTTCAGCAATATCCTTAGAGTGTCTGAAGTAAAACAGTGATAATACCGAAAAGGTCTGGGAGATTTGGCGATCATTTACCCTGGGGAGCATCTGGTCCGGTCCTAAGCCCGGGTACATGGAGAAGGTTGTGTCAGCAAGGGCATCCGACTTAAAAACATTGCCAAGCTACTCTTTTGGATCACTGCGCTGTTGGAGGCACTTCCTTACAATTTTAATGTGTAAAAAGAACGGTTGATTACATCTGTGACTGTGATAAAACTCACAGTTCACATTTTTACATTTCATTTTTTTGGTTAATAATTACTCATTTATTTATTTATTTATTTGTTGATAATAACACATTTAGTTTCATGTTTGAGAAAAAACAGAATGAAATGGGGTGACATGGAGTGACGTGCAAAATGACAGCCCATTAAATTCTGGACTTTCTAGCATCGACCACAAAACTGAACATGTTGACTTACAGAACCTTATAATTCCAAAAGGAGGATTTGATTTTCTTACACCAGCACGGAGGCGTCTCAAGATGTCCTGTTTACCAGAGAAGTGTATAATTTGCCCGTTGGAAATGACGGACTTGCATGAGTGAGGCGAAACAGATACTTGTAATTGGACGTAATTACTGCCAACTCGTCCGCTGAAGCAGGGCTTTGACTGGGGAGGTCAAACACATTTAAATGCAAATTCTACATGGTTGGCAACTGGTGTAAGTTTCGGCTTTAACTCCGCGTTTTGCCTTGTCCGTCCTGTGAGTGGCGACCTGGCTGCAAACGGACAGATTAGTAATTGTCTCATTGTCCCAATACTCTTCTGTGTCATGCTTGACTTAAAAGTGAACACACATGAGCCATGCTTCCCTGAACTACTGTAAATGTGGGCACCGTTAAACATATAATGACATTCAGCATACATTACATCGTCCCGGCATTGCATGAATTCAACAACAAGTACAGTCACTGACACAAAGGCCTGCACAAAAGCATCTGTTGAGAGCGCATAAACCCTAATGTAGCACTCACAAACATACCGATACATTCTTCACCACAAGGCAATCTCTCCTGGGATATTAGAAAGAAACTGAGGGCTGGAGGGAGCTGAACTTGCCGTCAGTAGGGAGAATCAGTAATGAAATTGTATATGCATACAGTAGCATAGGGCACAGACGGACTGAACTGAATGCGACGCAGCAAAACACATGACAAGCATGGCGTGGATAGAAAATATCACAGAGAGGGGAAAATAGGATCCTGAATGAAGGGGAAGGATAGAAGGGCAAAGTCACTCGGAGATTGCTGTCCCTGATATTCAGAAACATGCCTAATCTCAGTCAGGTAAAGAGAAAACTAAAGAAACTGCATGAAGAGAGGTATTAAATCCGCACAGATAGACCCACACATTTCTGCGAGCAGCCTGCATTAAGTGGCGTTAAAGTAAGGTGGTTATTGCTGAAAATGTTGGCCCTTTGGTGGTTTTTGTATCAAAATTCCAATATGTGCAACGTTTTAACCATAGTACTACAAAACATGAATCGAACATGAAGCTGAGAAGACTGAACCTTAAAAAATATTAGCACTTGATTCTGTAGGTTTTGCAGGTAACACACCGCAGTCATTACTTCAATGAGCTTTAACATCGAAGAACTACAACCGTTTGAACCAAATGTTTACTTTGTGTTACTGCTTCCTGTCTTTGTAGAAAGGCTTTGGCAAACAGGTGTCATGGCAGGTGCATTAGACTTTGGGAAGCAGGGGAACTTTTACTAGATTTTAGTAATAATGGTACACAGGCTAGACAATGGGACAATGAGCCATAGTGCAGGAAATTGGTTATTACAAATAATAAGAGAGGGGCTTTACTTTAAGAATACGCACAAAAAAGGCAGGGTTTTAATGTATTCATACAAGCCCAGCCGCAAGGCCCAAAGAAACGCTCTCTTCTTTATAATGTGGCCCACTTCCCAAATCAGAAGTATTGTGCATGTTTACTGTTTTAATTTAGATTCACATTAAAATATGTTGCGGTTTTGTAACACTCACATTAAATGTTCATAATGCTCATTCATTATAATCATTATAATCTATACAGACATTTGTAAAAAAAAACAAAACAAAAAAAAAAAAACATGTAGCTGCTTTTCAAACATGTTCCTGGCTTTATTGTCTGAATAAAGCAGGATTCACCTTTTGTGCATATTTTTTGGTGGCATTCACTGATTGAATTTTTATTCTGCTGCGTTCTTCCTCAGCTCTTTTCACACATTTAACAAAGGCCCCTTTACACGGCGAACAGAGAGGGGGGCTGTGGAAAAGCAGGAACGAAAGCAACAAAAAATTGAGAAATTTAATGATACTGCCAATTTTTTTTTTAAGTGCATTCAGAGAAAAAAAAAGAAATGGAGAGAAAAATTGGAAGTGGCTGTCTGGTGGAAGTTTGGTGGACTATGAAAAGAGTAGAATACCGAAGAAGCCAGACTGAAACACTCAAGAAGGCAGAAAATGGCAGACCTTTTTGGATTCAAAGCACACGGTATAGGGGAAAATTATTATCTAGAAATGTCAGCTTGGAGAGGCAGAGCATTCACAAAAAGAAAAAGAGAGGGAAGAGGGAAACAAAGTGTTTTTTTAAAAAAAATGGGGAAATAGACCGTTGTACCTTTTGTAAACAACATGAGCTTTGTGTGCATTTGGCAACAGTTAGAAGGCTGTTGATGAAAGACATTAAAAAGAGCATAAACAAGATGGCTCGTGGCAAATGACAACCCACTAAATACATGTGTGTGCTGTCAGTAAGTGGGTAGAGAACATTTATTTGCAGCTTTTTTAAGTTTCCTAGAGGCTAGCGGTTTTAATTTACAGACCAGTGTCTTTTGAGTGTTCCAATAATTCTGGCTTTGTCCCAGTTTGTTATATGGTTCTCCTGATTGCAGTGGTCAGAAATAGCAAACTTTAGGTTTAGATCCGACTGCTTCAGGTAGGAAAAAAAAACCTGTATATAGAAGATGTTTAGCCTCATTTAGGCTACAGCAGCTAAAGGCTACAAGCTGCATAACCAGACCTGTACATCCTCATCAGAAAATGTTTACAACACACAGCTAAAGCTAATAAACACTATATTCATTGACATAATTTAAATACATATTAGATGAAGAAATATATGAACAGGACAGCTTTAAGGTCAGGCTATACCTTTTCTAGCATTCTTACTCCCTTTGCTTCTGATAAACAACACAGCCACCTCTAAAACAGAAAGTATGCAGGTTGCACTTTACATTCCAGCTCAGTAATATTATGATTATTCGCTATGAGGCAATTTCCAAACAATTGTCAACGTGTAATGCTTTTTAAAACCATATAATCTCTAGGAAATTATACAGGGCTGGAAACTGCTTGTTAATTAGTAATAATGTACTTAGCCTAACATTTATTATCATATTATTACTGTGCTATTACCATGCTTTTACTGAGCTGGAATATAAAGTGCCACCAGTATGCAATATGTTTTTCTTGTATTTGAGGAAAACGGATTATTCATCTATTGGCATATTGTAAGGGGGTTGTAGGGATGATCTGTGGAAAAAAAAGATGTTGTCAAGGCTTTATTAACAAGGATTGTAATAGATGAGCATCTTCAGATCGAACTGGAAACTTTGGCCAATCACAATGCAAGAGGAAGAGGATACTTGCATTGGTTGCAAGCGCTGGATACGTCTTTTTACACAATAAAAACATCTATATATAGAGAAAGAAAGAGGAAGCATAGATAAACACATTTAAATATTGACGATACATTCCATTATGAGGAGGGACAGAGGACAAGAACGTATGGTGAAGGAGAGAAGATCACTTAAGACTTTATTGGATGGAGAATAACGACTCAGTGGAGCAACTGAAACTAATGTGAAGATCTTCAGTTCAATGTTTGTGTGTGTCTGTCTTTAGCCTTCAGCGTTTGTTGAACTACATGGAGCCCTGGGGAAAACGGTGAGCTCCTGTTCTATGTGTTTCTAGAATAAATATCTGTACAGGCACTTCACATATGACCTCCAACCGACTGAGCAGCCATTTTTACCCCAGCTCTCTGGGACAAGGGCCTCTCACTGTCCTACATTTCACTGACCTTTTCAGAGCTAGACCAAACCTAAAAATGGGACATGGTAATATACAATTTACATTTTTGTGATCTGTTGTGAAATAAAGACTGTACAGTACTGTGTTGCTATGGCATGTGGTCTATGGAGTATGTACTGTATAATGTCTGCGCTTGTTAAAAAAAGAGTCTCCCCACAGCTGGTTTTCATTGCCTGTTTTTGAACAATCTAATAGTATACGGTCATTGTCTTTTTTAATGTAATTCTGTAAAGTCACAGGATGAAATTACTGTCACTAATCACAATGTTGTTCCCGAACAGAAGGCAATTTGAGTGGGCTTAGTTCCTTTGTTTTTCATAAAGAAATATTATACTCTTTTAATGAGACATGATCCCTCTTTGAGTTGCTAATTAGAAAAAATGGCCTTAAACTTGTAACAATTGCCTTAAACTTGTAACAAGGAGTTGTGTTAGTTAAGAGATAAAGGGCAACTATAGAGCATCTGATAAATACAAACAAAACAAAGTGATTAACCTGAACTATTAAAATGTTATCTGTGGGTCACTTAATTTTATTGTATATTCAGTAAGTAACACTAAACATGCGCTTCGTAATGACACCATCTTGTTGTGTAAACATGTTGGTAGCAACATGTTTACGAAGGTTCTTAGTCATTCAGGTCATCTTTAAGAAAAGTTTAAAGCAAAAGCATCTGGACTCAGTTTTTAACGTCTCTAATTCCAAAAGACAGGGGTTTGACCTGAAACTAAACCGGATTGGACCAGCTGTTCGTGTCTCATAGTGGTTAACTATGAACTATGTAACTGCTGATGTGAGAGTCGTTACAGGCTCAGGAGATTTATTAGTGGCATTGCTTCATTCAGGTGCTGTGGTTGTTCTAAAGTAAAACTGTTTTGGTTTAGGTTTCCAAACACTGTTCTAAATTTGACACCGTATGCACAATTATTATGCAAGTTTTATTTTTGAGGATTAACTTTGTTTTGTCGAGATAACAAAAGTTGTTATCTCGAGATCACAAGTTAATTTTCTCGACCGCTAGATGTTGCATCGGCCACACTAAGCATGCTAAGGATAAGGATGTCCTTAACTACACTGTAATCTTTACATTGCAAATAGTTGTTTGCCTGTTGGATTTGGGGAAATCCTACATTGCACCTTTAAAGTATGGTAGAACTGGTTCTGTCTGTAATATTCTGAGCATCCTAAAGCACACACTCAAATCACTGACTTGTGTAATTATTTGCTCATTATATTATTCTGTAACACACTCTGCATTCCACATTGCCCAAAAACTGTGAATGAAGTGTTTTTAAGGCTGTAATACCAATAGTAGATGATTTGTTTAACTGATTTAGATTATTTGTAGCCATTTTTGACACACACACACACACACACACACACACACACACACACACACACACACACACACACACACACACACACACAATTAACTTGTGATCACGACATAACAAAACAGAAAAAAATAGATGAGCCATGGCCGTTCAGGGCTTCCGTAAATATCTACATGTACACCATTATTAGGCACCACTATTAGTGTGCAAAACTATTATGCAACTAAATGAAAAACGAAGATTTTCCCATCTCACTTGTTTATTTTTACCTGTTAAAGTGAGACTAATAAGAGTCACAAGCCTTCCATTCACAGAGTCAGTCAGTTTCTTGATCTGGTCGATTCTTTTTGTGCAGCTGCAACCACAGCCTCCCAGACACTGTTCAGAGAGGTGTATTGTTTACCTTCTCTGGAAATGTCCTGCTTAAGAAGGGACCAAAAGTTCTCAATAGGGTTTAAGTCAGGTGAAGAAGGGGCCATGTCATTAGTTTTTTATCTTTAAGGCGTTTACTGGCCAGCCATGCAGTGGAGAACTTTAATGCATGTGATGGAGCTGCTTGACGAACGTGTCTTCTAAAAATTGGCAGTAGGTCTGAGAGTTAATTTTGAGTCCAATTTTAACCCAAAAAGGTCCAACTAGCTAATCTTTATTAATACCTGCCCAAACCAGTACCCCACATCCACCTCGCTGACATCTGAGTCGAAGTGGAGCTCTCAGTCTGTTACTGATCCAAACACGGGCCCATCCATCTGGTCCGTCAACAGTCACTCTTATCTCATCAGTCCACAAAACCTTTAAAAAATCTGTCTTCAGAAATTTCTTCGCCCATTCTTGACGTTTCAACTTATGTGTCCTGTTCAGGTTTGAGGTGGTCAGGTTTAAGCCTTTCTTACCTTGGCCATGTCTCTGAAAACTTAACACCTCATACTTCTTGACACTCCAGGTAAGTTGCAGATGTGGAATATGGCAGCACTGGAGGATAATGGGTTCCTGGTAGCTTCACGTTTGATTTTTCGCAAATCTTTTCTTCTTGACACATTTCTTGCGACCCTGTTGCTACAAAACGTTTGCTGGTTCTGTGATTATGCCCCAATATCTTAGATATTTCATGAGTGCTGCATCCCTGTGAAAGACTTTCTACAATTTTTTACTTTTCAGTGTCAGTTAAATCTTTTTTTTTGGCCTGTTTTTCCTGAGGAGAAGAATCTGCCTAATAATTACGCACATCTTGATATCAGGTGTTGATCTCCTTAGGCCACACCCTCCCTCATTACACAAATACACATCGCCTGATATGCATCAAATCCAATAATAATTCAAGTTAATACAGCCTGGAGTGATAACTTATGGATAAAATAATGATATGGTTAAAATAATCACATGCCTAATAATTGCACACACAATGTATTATACCTCAATGGAACTTAAAAACCGAGTCCAGATGCTTTAACATTTTGGACTACACAAATCTGTCATGTCAATTTGTAGAAACTTTTTCCCTGGTGCCTTCTATTGGTGTAAAATCCAATTCAGTCAAGGACACCTTTTGGAAGGAATGTATCAATTTACGTGCAACTGAAAAAGCCTTGTACCTCAAGAGCTTTCTCACTCTTGAGAAAAAGAAGATGAAGCTCCCAATGAAATAACCAAACTTTAGGAAGTTTGGTTTGAAGGTTGTGGTGAAGTATTTGTGTACACCAGAATCATGGATGGAAGTAGCTTTGTGTTTCCTTAAACTATTGTATCAAACCAGATGTAGGTGAGCGCATAGCACATACTCTGGCATGAGGTGACCCAGGTTTGATTCCGGCTCAGGTCCTCTGCATAGTGTCATTGCCTTCTTTTCCCCTGTTTCTTTTATATATATATATATATATATATATATAGTAAGACATTTTGCAAAATATTGCTTCAATCAATACTGGGAAACATTGTGAGCTTTGATAAACCTTGCACCTTTACAGTCCATGGCAGGGGTGTTAAACATACGGCCCGTGGGCCAAAACAGGCCCGCCAGAGAGTACAATCCAGCCCATAAGATAAATTTGGAAAGTTTGAAAATTATATAGAGGACATGCAATGAATAAAAATGATAAATTACCCCCTTTACCAGCCAGTCAGACTGCTTATGCGGAGGTATAAGTCTGGGATTGTGGCATTTAAACAGGATTTCAATGCGGGACCAAAGGCGGTCTTTTGCTGAGTAAACCAATCAGAGAAACAACAGATGTGGCATAAGGAAAGCGACTGTCCGATTCCAGTTGTCAACAAACCACAGTGTATACCAGCATGGCTATCGGGAGAGAAGTTGCTGTGGTTTTTAAAGACATGTTCAGGTCTTTAAAAACAGAAGTAAGCACAGAATCAAACAATCGCTCAAATGCAACTTTACTGATTTGGTTGAAAAAAAAAACGCTCAATGTGACTCAAAACTTAATCCCGCCTTCCTTGCTACAATTGGCCCGGAAAGAAAGAAATGGAGCAGAATACAGAGCATATTTGACAATCCCAGGCCAATTTCTCTGTGTAAGCAATACAAGAAAACAGTCTGGCTGGTCAGGCTAACCCTCCTTACCCAAAATGTCAATTTTCTTGGTTCTGAGTGTAGCGTTTTCTAAGAAAAATAGACCACAAAACATGCTATCTTTAAAAAGTTGCATATTTAATAACTGCTGGGTGACGTCCATAAGTAAAGATGACATATGCAGAAATTAAAGTCTTGCAAGTATTGCTCCACTCTGAGAGCAGCTTTTATTAGAAGGTGCTGCAGTATTTAATCCACCAGGGGCAACTGCATGGGGAAGGAGATTACAGTTCATCACAACTTTACCCATGTGGTAACAAATAATTCCACAAAGCAACCCTCCTTTATTTGTCACTGTGTGCTGTGTGCAGACAGGCAGGAAAAGGTACAACATATAACAGGTGCATACAGTCTGGTCATGCAACGTACAACAATCTATAACTGGAATGTTCCACCTTGCCCCTGATTTGAACCCTCTACATCACACCTTATTGTTTCGCACACTCTCCTTACACACACACACACACCCACACACACACACACACACATGCACACACACACACACACACACACACACACACACACACACACACACACACACACACACACACACACACACACACACACACACACACACACACTAATCAGTGCTGGGCAGCCACCGTAGGAGGCGAAAGGCTGCAAAGGCTGTGTGATAGCAGATTAGGCTGCTCTGTCCGACAAGGGACGGGGCCACTCAGAAGACAGTCACATGGCTCTAAGTACACGGTCCTAAGGAAGAAAATATGTTGGAATTCATAGGCACAATCTGAAAGAACCAGTCAAGTGCACAAAGGCACGAGAACAGCTATAGATGTAGGTTTTGAACTATGTCCAGTAAGTCCCAATACTGAGAGGCTTTCACAAAATAATGGTTAGGTAATTAAAAGTTTTGATTGGTTTATGCAAAAATTGTATGTATTTTAGATTTTGTACTTGGGTAATTTTATAGGGTACGCTGTTTAAAAGCACTGTTAACTTGCTGTCACTTTGCCTCGGTCCAGGGACAACAGATGAAAATGATCTTGTAGATATCTCTAGTCTGTGCAATATATGTATTGTTCAATGTCCCTGTTAAATAAAAAAAATGCATTCCTGGACATTTTCAAAATTCTGGATAGAAACTTTTCACAATCTTTTAACTTTCTGCATGTTTTTTCCATCACAGTGGTCTTCCTTAGTTAGTTATATCACTCGAAGACTAGTTGCAACCAGGTTTGCATAAATCAGGCTAATGTTTTGGATATAAACTAATGTTTTTATTTATTCATTCATTTTCTACCGCTTAGTCCTGTTAGGGGTCACGGGTGACTGAAGCCTATCCCAACAGCTTTGGGCCTGAGGCGGGGTACACCCTGGACAATAGCCAGTTAGTTGCAGGGCTAACATTTAAAGACAGACACTGACAGACAACCATTCACTCTCACATTCATTCACTATGGACACTTTAGAGTTGCCAATTAACCTTTACATGCATGTCTAACCTATAGACTTTTATATACATACATATTTATAACTCAAAATCAAACTATCCAATGCAGCAATGTTTAACAAGACAACTACAGAGCTCAGTAATTTGCTTCTAGTTTTTCTTAAATGTCTTTGTTCTGTTTCTCATATATAAAATCCTATACAGTTAAATGATTGTAAAATAGATCCAGTATTGGGGCGCACGGTGATTGTGGGTTTCTTCAAGTGAATAAGTGTGAGAGTAAAAAGTGTCAGCCCTGCTACTAACGCTGTCCAGGCTGTACCCTGTCTAAGAAAGCTCCTGGGATAGGCTCCAATCACCGGCAATCGTAACAGGATTAAGTAGAAGAAAATTATTAAATATCAACTATTGTTTTTTCAAGTTGTATGGCAGCAAATTGCTGCATGACAAGGGACAGAAAAGCCAGTTCACAAATGGCGCTTCAAACAGGAGGACTCTGCTTACTTCTTACTCATCCCTTGTTATCATCTAATCACATTCATACGGCAACCAATCCCAGATATTCAGGATTCAAGTGCCCTTCCTGGCATTTACTACCACATACAACACTGTTGCTCACCTGGCAGGAACATAGTCTTTTATAAGTAGTTCTATGGCAGCCGCCTCAGCAATGGAAAGTTCTTTTTACCTGAGATGCTCCTCCCTCCAGGATGCCATCACTGTCATATGTGTCTAAGTACTGGGAGTAGTTTATGATCATAATGCTCCTGTTCTCCTTAACTAAATGAAAACTGCCTCTCATCCAGGTGGGCTAAAAGCACCACAGCTTTTTTAAGCCCTACAGTTGAAAGTTTAGGCTTTAGAAGCTGTATTTATGTTTTGATCAGACATTTTTCTTGACAGTTTTTAGTCACTGACAGGCCAGATGCACTGAACTGTTAGAGAAATACATTCTGTAGGTTTGGTAGCGGCTGGCATCAGTCACGACCGATCTTATCATCATCTTTACTTGACTCAGTGAAAGTTGTGCACGCTGCATTTCCTGATCAGAACAGTCTTCTACACAGCTGCCACAAAGCTGCTTTTCTCCCAAGGGGAACTCAATGTCCCAATGCAGGAGGTGCAGAATCGGCACAAGTAAATACATGGCACCTTAAATTAAATTAACTTGGCGGGAGATAACGCTTGTGCTTACTGAAGTGTGGGGGTTTAAGGAGAACACAGATGAGGATTGTAAAAGGCAAAAGTCAGTTGTGAATGGTAGAGAATGTTAACTTTAAGACTGCTCAGACACAAAATGCACTTTTATTTTGGTAATATTGTGCTCCAAAGACCGGCAGAGTGGGCAGTGCAGGACCTAATGCGTTGCAAAAAAGTTTTTAGAAATTAGGTGACTCTTCCAGATGCTTCTGATGAAACTAGTCATTTAATGTTGGGTACTATCTCAAAGAGAGTTCTTGGATCCTGCAGGCTTTTATGATAAAAGCCCACTTTATCATTGAATTAAAATTCACAAGTGGTCAGTTCTCTGCAGTAAATGAGAAAAGCTGACTCACACACTTAACCTGTGGCGGTATTTGCAATTTAAACAATGATAGACACAAGGTGTTTTAGAAAGTAATGGTGGAGTTTATGAGTAGTTCATGAGATGTTACTGTTAAATAACCTGTAGCAGGAAGTTAGGTTTTCTACACAAAGTGTTTGTCTACAATAGGACCTGCCATTTTTTGACATGCATAAAACCAGCCTCTGCATTATTTTTCTGCACAGTAAAAAAATGGTGAGAGAAATTTGACCAGTCCATGCCTTGCAGTACATGACAGACTAAACAAGCTGATTCTTGATCAAGGTTAATGGGATGAGTGTGCAGCCTAGAGCTTTTTGTACAGCTATCAGTAAAGGTGGCCAGAACCTGGAAATGATCTTTAAAGCAGTTAGATGAACAGCCCAATGTTCTTCCTTCGCTTACAGAACAGCCTACATTTCTACAAACAGTAACACAAAGCCACACTGAGTGACTGTCCAACAAGTTTCATAACAGTCTACAATAATGACTACAGCTATATTCAGAAAAACTGTAGTATCTGAAAACACCTTCCATGACCCTCACAACACCATGTGATGAGCCAAAGCTTGCTGTTATGTGCTGAACATTCTCATCCAATAAAATCCTTGATAAGACTGGATGTGGAGACTGGTTTATACTTAATAGTATAATTCGTCATGTATACACAGGTGTTACCATAACTTTATAACTCTAGCACTATCAAAAGTTAACTTTCATAAAACTTAACTGACCAGACAGAAAAGGAAACGTGTGATAGTGTTGGAGGAGGATAATCACAGTTGAGGCCACTGATCTGCATGCATTAATGAATCTAACCTTTATGTATCTGGATGAAGTGCACTTATGAGCAGTGACACGTAGGAGTTGCCAACTGGAGCCTGTGGTTTAGTCATCCACTCAGCATGAACCCGTGCAATTTTATCTGTGTACTTTGCCACAAAACTGTACATGAGGTATGAATATGAAATCCCTGACTAGTTGGTATACATCCAGAAGTGCTGAAAGAATTGAAAAGAAACAGGAAATTAGCTGCTACCGTGATTATTCTGCACAGCCAGCACTGTCCAGGGAATATAATGCAGTGGAATAACATTTTTGTTTGAGACAATGACCTCTGCCTGCCCTTTCTGATATTGCTCCCTGTGCTTTACACTGACATACACACTCACACATAGACACTGTACAGACTCATAGTCTGTTGGTGTTGCTGATGTTGGCACATTTGAGCTCTGGGACAAGATCAGCTTCATTGGCACTGATTAGCCCTTTATCCTCCCCCAGCAAACAGACGCCAACATCCCCCTGCATACCAATGGAGCGGTCCAACTGGGGACAGATAGAGAGCAAGAAGCAGGCTACTAATATGCATAACAGCGGGGCTAGAAGTCAGAAGCAGGAACATTCAAACACATTATTCCCATATACATTAGAAGAATTTATATTGTAATATCCAGACCATGTATTTCAACTGCTGGACCCAAAAGTGGTTCACAGGCCTTGTTAGAGGATTATTAATCCCCGTAGACAGTATGACAAAGAAACATGACAAACCTGAAATTTGGCCCAACTCAAAAATTGTTGTACAATCAGAAATCATATCAGCCAAAAATTACAAAATCACAAAATGTTCCTTGGGCAAGACACTTAACCCTGCTTGCCTCCAGTGTCCGCAGCACCGGCATATGAATGTGAGTGACTGTGGGGGTGAGTTTGGTGGTGGTCGGAGAAGCCTGTGAGCACATTGTGTATGGCACCCTCTCTGTCGGCCCCAGGTGTGTGAATGGAACCATCATGTAAAGTGCTTTGGGTACCAGAGAAGGGTCAAAAAAGCACTATATAAATGCACATGATTTAATTAGTGTAATCAATTTGTTGACACATTTATTTTTTCAAAAACAAATTGGTCAAAACAATACCAGAATGAGACCAGGAGAGAACCACTGATGTAGACAGTCACGCCACAGTTAATGGAGTATTTATCTGTGCAAAAAGGCTATGGCACAGAATACACAACTATTGAAGAAATAGATTCAGAGATACATACATATATGCACATTTACCCGTATATCGCTATTATTTTGACCACTTTTGAAATCTTCAACATCTTTTTTCAGAAAACTCAAATCAAGCGCTTGACATTGGTCTGCCATAACAATTTCAAGGGTATTCTCAAAAAAGCTAATTCTGGTATTTCAGAAATCATCAGTTTGACAAATTTCCTGCGTACTACTGAGTTACATTTCTGTTGTCAAGCAGTTCAAGTTAAAAATTAAATCCTTGCCACAGCTCAGAACCAAATTTGGTTTGCAGAATCTTACATGGCCAGTGCTCTCTTTATTGAACTCCAACTGCCTGTCAACTCAGCATATTGGACAGTAACATGGTGGTTCTGTTGGCAATGTAAGATCAGTCAGACTTCGTTTCAGTGTTGCAGTTACAGCATGTGAACGGCTGAAGGTTATTTCCAAACAGCGGCAATAAGTTAAGTTGATCAAGTTAGCATTCACAGCCACATCGATGGGTTTCAAATGTGTCAGCCGAGGGCCTCCTGAATGAGTCACAGTCCGCGGGCTGAGAGGAGCTGATAAGACCCAATGGAAGACACGCTTTAAATGGAAGACAGACAGCGCTGTAACACACACGACAGACACACAACACGAGTGAACATATACTGACACATACAGAGCACAAGACTATAGCATGCTGATTGTAACTGTAATAATATGATAAGATGCTATTTGTTCTTGATTATAAATTTGGACATACTGTATGTGTAAACAGAACAGATGACAATAATTCAATCTGTGCTAAAAAAAAAAAAAAAAAATGTTGCCATGAAACTAAACTTGTCTTCTGTTTCCTCAGACGGACATTGTTGCAGCCGCTCACAAAGGGAGTACCAGCTGTATTCGGAGGACGGAGGAGACTTTTGGAAACTGTCGGAAAACAGGGAAACATTGCCAATTCAATCCTCTGAGTTGGCAAAAAAGCACAGTTCGTGACAAAAATATTCCAATTTTCGTTCCCTTGTTGAAATGCATGATGTCTTGGGACAGCTTGACGCCATATGTGACTGGCTGGATAGGCACCAAGGTCTTAAAGCCAATAAAAGGCAGTGCTGTTTAGACCAAATGGAACATTTTTATTAAATATATCATTCAGAAACTTAAGGCATGCAGCGTTGTTTATGGTGCACACAAACAAACCGTTTCTCTTGATTAGTAAATACGGCAAATATATATACAAATGACCTAGCTACCTACCTATCTATAGCTATACAGCTATAGCTGCCTATAAAAAAAAACTACCAAATCTAACTTGTGTTCCACTAAGAAGGCCTTATAAACCTTTCTGTTCGTTAGTGTCAGTGGTTAGCAACAAGTATCTGTAACTGTCATGCTTTATGCCTTTCCAAAAGCAGGCCTTATTTCTTAATCCAAACTTCTGGTTCCATAAACTCACTATGGCATAAAAATCTTGAAGGGAACAGGCATCACTCCCAAGGATTATCTTGAAAAAATTTGTCCTAAAGTTATTACTGTAAAAAGTAAAAAAAAATCCTATAAATGGGAAAAAGTGAGTCTATGTGCCTTCAGTGAACTCCAGTTTTACATTGGTGTATTACCAAAGGCATGTTCTATGTTCATGTGGATGTTATAGGTTAAGGAGGAAGATGTCTGAACACAGGTGAGAAGAATGCTTGGTGAATCTCACTTAGGCTTCAGACTCAAGGTTGTTTTAGGTGAATGAGCCCCACTAAGTTACTAAGGGGTTCTGCTGGATACAGGGGGTGACGTCACACTTTTTTAAGCAAGTAGAACTGAAAAACCTTGGATTTATGGCAAGATGCTGGGTTGCCTCTGTGAGTTTTCACTTGCTATTTGTGTCATCTTTTACGGCTTTGATTTCTCTTGTAATAAAATTCTTAAAAGTATTGACAGAGAGATTACAGGATGATAGCACACTACACCAGCTGCATTACTGTAGCTTCCAATACAAGGATGAGAAAAGAGGCTAATGAGCAGACTAATTGTCCTCAGTTTACACCCTAACCTCCACTCACAAAGTATTTAGCCAAACAATACATTTCGCACTGACCCTCGAACAAGAGAAAAACAGGCACTTCGTGGTTAAATAAACTCTAATTTCCTTTTGTTAAGAACACATCTGGTTTACTGCCAGTGTATGTGTTTACAGAATGTGACCATTACACAGTGCAGCCAAGGAAAACCATTTTACATGGCTCCCCCTCCCCCACACCTGCTCGAGTAAAGGAATACTGTGAGACACTCGAGGAAGATCTCCAGTGTGATTATGTGATGAAGAATAGAAGAATCTAAGTCACACCCTTTCTGGAGAAAAAAATAACAATGGGGAGGCACAAACTGTTATTTGATTAACAATGAGTCCTGCTGTCATTTTTACATTTGTTGTTTGTCGACTTTGAAGACCATGGCATTCAATATTGATAATGCCATGGTTTAAGTAAACGTTAATAAATGGCACTATTTTTTGTTCACGCTCTGGAAACTGCAATGGTCTGTTTACATCAAAAAGCCAAGAATGACTTGATGTTTTCAGAACAACAATGGTCAGTATGGCACATCTTACTCTCTAGGTATAACCAGGATTTTTACCATGGTGTGTTTTTGGTGTGTTTTTATAAATGATTGATGTTGCTGACGTGGTAACAAAATGTCATCACATGACTCTGTAATCTTAAGGGATTTGGCTTTCACAAATGTTGATGGGACTTATTAAGAGTTTGGCCTAGGCCGTAGATGGCTAATGGAGTTTGTTTTTATTAACCCTTTCCCTCAAATTCACTTAATTTAACTGTTGCAACTCTATTAATTGTCTGAATGTCTGCCAGGAGTTCTTATGTTCATGTCACATAAAGGATATAATTGTGGAATAATTGTCTCTGCAGCTGCAACCTTATGCTACTCATGGGTTTTTAGCACAGTGTGTTCTGCTTTTAACCAATTTATCACATAACTGTTCCTTAACAACAACTAACAAAACATGGTAACAGAACATACTCAACAAATTTAGTCAACAGATACAGTATATTCGGTCACTGGGCAGAAATGTTCCTGCAACTTCCTTTTAGGCTTTGCACTGTGTGATAAAAATGTCAGGGTGAGTTCACATAGAACCGCTCTTTTTTTTCAGGAAAGAGGCCACAGTGCAGGAAGTCTGATTATGTGTGGTCTAAAGCACATAACCTCTCCATGAGGGCCACCGCTGCACCACACAGCTCGGAGCACAATCTCCTCAAACACTGAGTATGGCGCACAACAGACCATCGACTCAATGGATTGTCCACCGTGTGGCTCATAATAACAGCCGCCGCACTGGACACTGCTCCGAAGCTTTTCTCACACTTCCTTGTGGGAAACAACAAACAGAAAGATTATTCTTGCGACAGGGATCAATAGAGTATCAAAAACTGCTTACAGTGTATTTCTGTTGTTTCATTGTGTTTTATATAAAGCAACACGGGCTTGTGCCTGTACCTCACTCGTACACTCGCTACAATGTGTGTTGTCTACATGTATTTGCATTAAATAACTGATGAAGATGGGAAGCATTCAGGCTCTGGTCCTTCATGCCTTGTTTGTTTACAGCAGCTCACTTCAGCAGCTCTACAAACACCTCTTGTGCCTCAGGGGTCTGTAAATTTATGAAATGTTATTCTTACCAGAAAGTTTGCATTGAATGTCTACACTGTAGGCACAAAATATGCTTAAAAATAATGGACAGTCATTCATTTCATTCACACTGGGAAATTTATAACACATTGTACACTGCATACAAATGTGATACAACCTCAGGCTGTAGAGCAAACTTGCAGGCACACACAAAAATACAATAATACAAAAGCTATTTGAAAAATCAACTGTAATCAGAAATTCCCACCCAAAACCTCATCTACATCTTTAGAAAATGTACATCATGTGACACTCATGCAGTAGAACACAGTTATAGTATATACTGTGTGTAACCTGAAAGACACAGTCACATTTCCTGTTAGCTCACGTGTGTTTGTGCGAGTTATCAGCGTGGAATAGAGCTGCAGTGCTTATGATTTAGTTTGTAATTAGGGAATAAAGACGTATCCAATTATTGGGGTTGTGAAATATCACCTTGTCTCAGCAGTTATTCCAAGAGTGTGTGCCATATTAATACACCGGCTGCGTGTGCGATTAGGCTTGTGTCTTCAGTACAGTGTGTTTTTGTTTTTTGTTCACAAAATGAACTTGTTTAGGAACATGGTGATTTCAAGTCAACTAACAACCACACGTGCATCGCCACTGTAAATAATCCTGTACAGGATTTGTGAGATTTCTCATTGAAATGTAAAAGACATCCACTGTGTGTATCTCACCCAGCAGTGCACTGTGCGCCTGTCACCAGTGGAAACAAAGACCTGGGAGCGCTTCTTCATCACCTGCTAGAAAACTGCTATCTCCAATCATCTGGGAAGAGTGTGGTAGTGCTCTAGTTATGCTGCCAGAAGCTTACCACAATGCTGTGTAAAAATAATGCCGACACTCACCTGCAAGTGTGGCGTAGTTCAAGTGAGTAAAACAGAACAAATAATGTCATATTACAGCTTTATTATTCTGTCACAGGGAATGTATAAATGTATCAAATTGTAGGCCTTAACAAATCTGTGACGTGCACTAACAGCCTTTAAAATAAACTCACCTGCATCTTACCCCACCCTTTAGTTCATAAGCACAAACAAGCACTGACAGAAGGAAAGTGACAGTGATAACAGCCATGCAGCAGATGTAGAGAAGCAGGTGGAGGCGCCTTAGTACAGAGCCTAATGTATTCAAAAACTGGCGAACACACTCCTTCTTCGAACAGCAACAGTGTAGTAAACTCACATTAAATTGCACGATAGCCCTGCACTAAGCCGTTCTCGCGTGCTTCTTTAAGATATACACAGCGTGTTATCACTGCTCCCCTTCCTCCGCATGGACAGGCTTCCGCCGCTCCGACAACAAACACATGCCACAGTAACAGCCGCCTATCGCCGCTAGCCGACCTGCCCGTCTCTAAGTGGCTAATCGTCTTTACAGACACACGCTGCGGCGCCTCCTATTGGCTGCGACGCTAAAGGAATCCAGAGCGCTGACCAATGGGAGCGCGAGAAGGCGGAGCTCTCCTTGGTCCTTAAAAACGGGGAGCTCGTTCAGAGAGAAGTAGTAGGGACGTGGAGAAGCGGAACAAAAGTGTGAAAATAGACGGGATTTTTTTTTAAGGGACAGACTAGGGAACCGAACAGGGGGAGTGGACTTCCCGCTGTTCTCATGGACCACACGGATGTTTAAGAGTTAGCCACAGGTATAAAATTAACTCGGAAGAAGGCGGAAATGTTTTTGTTGAGTGTGGGAACATGTTTTGTGTACTTTCTGTTGGATTGATGAGTAACAGGGTCTGTAAAAGGAGCAGTGGCAGCCTATAGCCTTCTACATACTGCTTTAGGTTCCTTGCTCTTATCTCTATTGTTTTTTTTTGTTTTTGTTTTTGTTTTTTAATGCTCAGTTTTAAGCTCGGTTGTGACGATTCTTCTTTTCTGGCTCTTTTAGACAGCGCAGTCCATGCCTCTGCCTTGCTGGGTCATTGATGGGAAACCAACTGGACAGGATCACCCACCTCAACTACAGCGAGCTGCCCACTGGGGATCCGTCCGGCCTGGAGAAGGACGAGCTTCGGGTCGGCGTCGCCTACTTTTTCTCTGACGAGGAGGAGGAGGTGGACGAGCGCACGCCGTCCGACTGCGGCTTCAGCAAAGAGCAAGAGGACGGGGACGAGGAGGATAGAGGCCCTTTCACGGTCAGCGAGTTGGAATACTCCGCTTTCTGCTGCCAGGAATGCATCTTCTCCAAACTGCGCGAACACGAGGACTTAAACGTCTACTCGGTGAAAAGTTTGCTGACTATGTGCAAACCGGGCGACCTCCTGGAGCTAGTGGGCACGGCTCAAGCCCCGCACTGGGTCATCTACGAGCAGGATGACAGGGTCATCCACCTGCACAAGGGGGAGATCCGCAAAGACAGCCTGCTTGAGGTGAGCAACGGGCGCCACGGGAGGATAGTGAACAACCGCTACCGGTACCGGCCGCTTCCCGCTGATTTGGTGATGCAGAACGCGGTCGGGCACATAGGGCTCAGCAGCGAGGACATATGCTGGACCAACTCGGAAAGTTTCGCAGCTTGGTGCCGCTTCGGAAAACGGGAGTTCAAAGCCGGGGGAGAGGCGCACTCCGCGGAACAGCAGTATTTCCTCAAAGTGCACCTGTCCGGGAGCGGCGTGCACACGCTAGTGTTTCGCAGCCTCGAGGACATGATCCGCGAGAGGAGGCGGGTGGACGCCTGTGGGATTCTCAAAGAGCTGTCTTTGGTTAACGGGGGAAAGGAGTGATCAGGGATTCCCTTTGATATCGCCCCTATAACCCCCTCCCCACCACACACACACACACACACGTTCCCACTTACACACACAGGGACCTGTTGGGTTTGACTGCGCCTCGATTCTGTGCGATGCGTCTGGACGTAAAGACTCACAGTGGAATTTCAAAAAAACTGAACTAGACAACGCCCCTTGTGCAGCGTGGGACAGTATTTCTATTGTTGCCATAAACATAACCAAGCCACACTCAACCACAGAAAGGCTTTTGTTTCCGTCGATGGGATAATTATCATGGATTCTGCATTGAGCGTGCTGTTACTGCGGCACATACGGTGAGAGCACATGAGAGAAAGGATCTGGGAAAGTCTATTTTTTTACTGTTAGCTTTAAGACTGGGACTGAGCAACACAGAAAAGCCACTAAAAATAAACCGGACCTCTTGAAACAGTCCTAATCTGTTGCCTATAAACAAACCATTTGGCTTGTTCTAAACCTTCTCTGCCATATCAAGAGTGTTGTCATGTCACTATGCTGTCTGTCTGTCTGTCTGTTTGTCTGTCATCCTGCTCCACAGCACTGGATGTATGTGTAAAGTGTATTCATATCTTGATTTAAATTTGAGTCTCTTATTTTTGTATTTCAGTTTAGTGGATTTTTCTGGTTTGGAAATAAACAGAGATTGAAATATGAAAACGAAGGCTTGGCTCTGGCAGGTGTTGTTTAAGCTCTCAGCAGATGGAAGACACCAGCACATGATCTTTCACTTTCACACACACACACACATATGAATTATTGATGCTCCAGTGCCTCCTGACCTGCCTTAAGCCAAATAGGCTTCATATATCTCTGCTGTATTGGGACTTGGTGAAAATGGGCATCTGCATCTGAGCCATAAAGACTTGATTAAAAATCTATCTGGGATCTGGGAGCTACTGGGTATAGGCAGCAGTGTACTATCAAGTCAATAGAGCTGTGGAGTATTCAGCCACAGGCGATGTGTGGCTTTTGCTCAATTCAAATGCATGAGCTTACAATGAGTTTCCTTTTCCAGAGGCTTTGATTAATCTTTCTTAGTGCCTTGTGTTTTTTTGTGTCTGCAGTGGTTGTTGAATATGATACCTTACTTGACTGTTGTGTGGAATCTATACCATAATGTGGCATCTAGAAGTACTTAGCTGCTTTAAATCTTGCATCTGTTTGGACAATTGTGGATAGCTTTTGTTGCTTTTATGGCCGTCAATCCTTTTTATAGTCATTCATCTGTGCATTAAAGGAAATAGCTATCTTGACACTTGACTGTATTTCAAACGGTGCTCTGTTGCCATGGCTAACATTAAAGATGCGGTAGAAATTTTTGGTTACTTTCATTAACCAAAGAATGATCATTTATTGGTTTGAATAGGTTTTAAGAATATTTATCCCATTCCTGGGAGCTTAGTGAAACCCTGTCATATCTGTTTTTGGATACTTATAATGCATCACCTCAAAGCTCTTTTTACAAAATGCACCACAGAGGCAACATTGTACAAGAGATTGTGTCAAGTATTTTGCCGAGCAGTTTTTCAGCCTTAGTTTAGCTTTATTCACATTCTAGCTGCACATTTGAACATAAAAAGTAACAACAATGTTAATGTGCCTTTTTTAATGGTTTCTACTTGCATTTAGCTTTAGCACCTTTGTCTTGATGGGGTCTCATTTGTGAGCAATTTTGGAATAAATTAATAAATTAATTTAGCTGGGATTTAATTAAGAGCATTTATATTGTAGCCAGTGCTGAACACAGTCTCTATTGTGCTATAACGTTTCTTTTCTCTCTCTTCATGGCCAAATAAGCCTTGTGATTGGACTCCTAATGTGGTCCTAAAAAAATAAAAAAAAATAAAAATCTGCAGCCAGTGTAAAAGCAGACAAAGCCTTAGTTTTTTTGGGGAGGGTTGTCTTAGTGAGCCATAGAGACTGAGCAGATGCAGTAACAGCAGCATGTGTGGGACTGCTTCTCTTTGTGCCGCACAGTTTGTGATGCTATTGCCACAGCAAGGCTCAGTCTCACATTGTCTGTTGTGTATGTGTGTGTGTGTGTGTGTAAAGTTGTTGCCGCACTATCCTTCAGGCATTAAAATATAGTCAGTATAGCTCTTGTAAACAGCCTCCTGATAAGATTTACCTCAGCTATTGTCCAAAATCTTTTCTACTGCAATTTGGTTTAAATTAACTTACACATTTATTTTTTTGTAGCATGTGATTGCAGGCATTTTTTATATACTGCATCCCCCAAACTAACAAATCAACAAAATTGTACTCTGTAAATGCTAATAAAATAAGTGTGCCCTATAGGATTACCACTGAAATTCTTGCTCCAAGCTTTTCTTTATTTCCAGATCCCGCCATTGTTCTACCCATGTGTTGCTCTTTTGTGATGAATATTTCGCCGTTTTTAGTGCCTTTCTAACCACCTCTGTGTTAAATCAAGGTTGCCCCAGGTGGGCAATTGAGCGCGTCTGTTCATGTGTGCGTCAGACGTCCCATGTGAGTTCTCAAAAATCAGGGTACTGGGGCAGCTGCTGTTGGTGTGTGTTTGTGGTGTGTGACTAATAGTCCTCACATAAGGATGTTAGCGTAGTGTGTGTGTGGTACATTGTTAGCTGGAGGAGAGGCTCCAGCTGTCTGGCACGGCACTGGAAAACTGTGCTTGTACTTGCATAGACACTAATGTGAGACTTCCAAAGTAGTGACTGTCAGCTTGTTGTGCGACTGGTAGACAATATTTAAGGCATGTTAGATTGTATGGCCATATGCTTGTGTATTTATTTGCGTCTCTGACAGTGTGAACACTGTTACTAGGGAAACTCCAGTCTATCTCTGGTCTATGCTTTTGTGTGCATGTGCGCAGTTGTTGTTATCCCTAATAGCCACTCATGTAAGATAAACATGTGACAACCAAATCTTCCTCTTCAGCCCCCTTCTTTACATTCTCCAGGGATGTGTTCCTTTGTGCAGTGGCAGAGGATGTATTCAATCCACTTTGGGGCTTGTTTCTTATGTGTGTGGGTTTGTGGAGGATGCAGGCTAGCACACTGCCAGCTAAATCAGTAGTCTCACAGGAGATTTTGTGGGGAGGAGGGAACAAGAAAGAATATCCTGTCAGTGTTATGCCTTTAAGAGGATCTGCCTCTAATCTAGACAGTGGCCTCAGCTCCCGGCGGAACTCAATGTCTTGTTT
Source organism: Neodontobutis hainanensis (assembly GCA_024349245.1). Lineage (NCBI taxonomy): Eukaryota > Metazoa > Chordata > Actinopteri > Gobiiformes > Odontobutidae > Neodontobutis > Neodontobutis hainanensis. The sequence goes on from JALDNG010000210.1 coordinate 151,047, forward strand.
CTGTGATTTTTCAACAACAACAATAGCTCCACAGCTGCGTGTGTAAATGAGGCGGTGGGAAATAGCTCACATGATGTTGGATACAGTGGTTTCCCCTTAAATGAGCTGTTGTCTAATGTGTTCACGATTTGCGGTGTGACATTTAAATGTGATTATAGACTGCACACATTCGACATTTTAAATTACACGGTCACTCCAGTTGCTAATCAGTGCCCTTAAAGCATCAGCACGTACAGTAAAGTATAATAGCTAAATTATTTTTACTGCTGAATAGGTTTTGTGTGGTCAAGAGTAAATGTACTGAAATTGAAAAAAACTGAAAGCCAGGGAGGAGCAGCATCTACTTTTGTGTTCAATGAAATGGCATTGTGGAAACATTTCAGTTCAGTGAGTCAGCACCTGTATAAGGTCATGGCACTTCACTGTTAAATGCACTAGATAAAGGATAACAATACTGCAATCTAGTCCATGTACTACAAAGCTATTTGATTCTTCTTTACTACCCAAAACCTAAGTTGCTGTCCGTATATCACAAAGCCAACTTGTTCAGTTAACCCTGGGGATCTTAGTGGAACCGTGAGTGCGTTCATGTGAAAAAGCAGTAAACAACAGGTTGGTGAAATCTTAACAAGAACACAACACAAGAAAACACAAGACTCATGCAGAATTCACAGCACCCAAGACACATTAACCAGTTCAGAAAAGACCAACAACACGTCACATGGAGCCCAGTGCCTAAATGTTAAGTGAAAATCATTAACACAAAAACTATTCAGTGGATCTCAATATAATGTGGACAATTCCTGAGCATATAAACATGTAACTTAATACATGTTTATATGCTCAGGAATTGTCCACATTATATTGAGATCCACTGAATATAATGTGGACAATTCCTGAGCATATAAACATGTGGACAATTACATGTTTATATGCTCAGGAATTGTCCACATTATATTCAGTGGATCTCAATATAATGTGGACAATTCCTGAGCATATAAACATGTATTAAGTTACAAATCTATCAGATATCACTTAAACCGTTGTTGACTAAAGTTATGCTGACCCTATATTTTTGCTTAAACTAGCTGTGCTGTTTGTCCAAACCCTTTTCTGAACACTGTTTATTTTTTTTATTATTATAATCACAATACTTAACACGCTCGGGAGCAGGATAGCCACTCAGCCTAAGTTTACAAATCTAAATCTAAATGGCTAGGTGAACCAGCTTTATCATGCCTCACCAAGCCCCTACTCCAGCATCGTAGTACAGAACGCAGAGCACTGTTGGACTTACCATTGAGTGCTAAATCAAATCTATTTGTGTTTCTTATCTTGCTTTCTCATACAATGCCTTAAACACTATTTGCAAATGTAGAAGATGTCTAAGATATCAGACGGTGGTAGTAGCTGGTATATGGTATCTGCTGTAAAATTAATTGTAATGTTGAAAAAAATTAAAAATGGTTTGCTGATGAAGAATGAGACAGTTTGCAGTCAACATATGCTGGGCGTTTCCTAGTGAGGCTGGAAGACAACAGAATTATACATTGCAACAGGTGAACAACTGACATGCAAATAACCTGCTCTGTTCAAACATTGTGCTTTCTCAGCACCTGCCGGCCGTGGATAAGGCACGCCTGAAAGCTGAACTGATTATTGTCAATGTAAAATAGTTTGTGCTGGTGCAGCTTTTGGAAATGTTGCATTTAGTTTCACATTTTCAGTTTTGTAGCTGTGACGTGTAATCAATAAGAAAGTGACTTTTGTAGAGTTCTTCTGAGACCAATGTGTCTTGGTGAACTTCTAAAGGTCAGTCACATAAAAGACACTTTCAAAGGATTAAGCCAAGAATGTTGTTTGTTACGGCTCACACATTTTTCCATTCTCAGGACAGGTGCTGTTACGTCTGACCGGGCCTCAGTGAGTTTAGGGACTGCATTGCCTCGGGACGTGTACTCCACTGCAGCTGCAGCACTTTGGAGTCACACACCCCTCCACACCCCAGTCCCTCTGAGCAGAGCAGACTCACTGCAAAATGTCAGGACTAGAACGTCAACAGCAGCAAAAAATACAGAGAAACAAAATGTCACAGTCAAAGGAAAGAGTGGCAACAACTGATTTATTTGACAAAAATAATATCTAAAGTATCATCAATAGGTAGATAGGATATTATTTTATAATATTTATAAAATATTAGGAGTTTGGCAAAAATACACGTGTTGTTTATTTGACAGAGTTGGGCTTAATAAAATCTGAGTCTAAACATTCGTGTTCTTTCACTGAGGCTTTCTGTTTATACAGTGAGAGAGCAAATGTAAAGTGAATAAATAAAAGAAAGTATAAAGAGCAAAATGGAACACATTGATCTGTAGTGTTTGTCAGCCTAAAAATGGTCTTTGCAATTGTCTTTCTTCAAATGAAAGGAGTCTGTTTGATTGCTTTCAGTTTTAGTTCCTACCGCTGCCCAGAGCGGACAAACTTAATTCTGCTGGAGGAGAACCTTTTGAGCACACAATCCTTCACAAAAGCCTAGGATATTTATAAACTACATTTATATTGTTTCTAGTTCTCTCAAATTGAACTCATTATCTGACTTGTTATTACAGTGTTTGTTCTTTGACAATGGCATGTCCCTGATGGGCTACCATAGGTGCTCACAGTATGTAGAAAGTGTGTGGCCAAAAACGTACACTGCACTTTAATGCACACCTTGTATAAAATGCATCTATATGAAGTCTGTCTTTTTGGTAAAAACTCAGAACTGTTTCAATGCTATTATTTTTTCTTAATGCTATTATTAGATCTTATAGTTTTTAATGCCTTCCTACTTTGATATGAAACCTTTATTCATTAGGCAATAGTATACATATAGCCTGTATTTGAAGTCGATCATATATGTAACTAGAGGCTTTATTTTCTGTCCATTTGGTTGAAAACAACAGTAGTTTCAAATGTTTGCAGCTCCAGTGCAGTCCGTCACGACGCTCGACCTGAGGTTAACTGGCTAAAGTGTTAATATTTCACTTGTCTGTCCAGAGCCTTGACTTCTTTATCTGTGTGTGGCCCTGCTCTCCCCTTCAATCCGTAACGAGTCAGAAGAGAAATCGCCCAGAGGCTGTGGCCCGGTGCAATCACACTCTGATAAATGGAAAGGACCTAGTGTATCCCCATCTTTCCATCTCTGTGGTTTTAACCCTTCTTAAAAAGTCACAGGGAAAGGTTACTGTAAATGCCACAATGAACGTTTCACAAGCTCCTAGCTGCTGTGAACTACCAACCATTAAATGTCATTCTCTTAACATTTTGCCATGTTATACGCCAGAGTATTCTACCTTCAATGCTTTAGATTTTTTTCAGAATGCTACTCCTCTTAGATTTCTCCTACATCTTTTAGAGATAAATAATGTCCTGTATGAATTAATTTTTCGGAAAGGAGCTTCTTATTTTTTTTTCTCCCTGTTCAGACTCATAATTTTTTTCTATAATCCCACTCCCTCTTTCTCTGGAGTGGCAATAAAACAAGCGTGTGGTCATTTCATTGTCAGTGTCGGCCTAAGCTGTTGAGGCGGTGAGTGGAAGCAGAATAACCGTAGTGCTAGCCTGTTAGCATATTTACAGCTGTGATCGTGCTAGAAATGTACTCGGAAAATAAAAGGCTGCTATTTGCTTTTAGCTGAAGCTAAAGACAGCGCTCTCTCCTGTAAATAATAAATGAAACAGTGTCGGAGGAAATAAACACCTGTAATGAACATTATCAAAGCTAGTCATGCATATCAGGAAGTAGCGACGCTGTTAGCATGCTGTTAGAGATGGATCACAGCACTGACACATATCTATTAGGACTGTTTAACAATCACTAATGAGGACATACAAAGTCATTTTGTGAAGGGTTGGGCACAGACGCTGCACTCAGTACATTTGTCAAGTTGCTCTGCGGTGAATAAACCTGGTATCAAAACTAAAACAGCACTGTGATGTAAAAGCTTCTAACGTTTAGGGATTTAATCTATATTAAAAGTAATGCTCACACTGTCCGCAAACATTTTATCTAATCTTTACTGTTTACATTATGCCATTTTAATCTTAATATTGTTGCTAGCCTCTATGTTTAGCTAGCTTTAGCATAAGCCCAGTGCTAAGGAAATACTGAGCTAAATGAGTGGACAATACTGTTTATTAACAATGCTACAGCCGTCTTTTACCTGCTGATGGTAAAGAGGTAAGTTAAGAATGACTAGCTTCCCCGGTGAGTAAACAGTTCTAAAATTATATAATTTTGTTTTCAGGAAAGCTATGTAAAAAGGACACTAGTCAGGGATAAATTAGAAGAGTTTTTAAACCAAGTGCCTGTGTACCTCTTTAGAACTGGACAAACTCTGGCCTAAACAACACAGCTAACCAAACCTCTGTCCTCTTACAGGTAAATGAAGCAGTTTTAATGACAATAACAATGTGCTATGTGATGTAATTAGCATTAAAACCACGTAGAAGGGCACAGATTTGGTTATAGATGAAGCTTAGCAGTTAGCGCAAGTCCACTCACTCGAAGATGGGAGAGAATAAACTTACGAGAAAATGCTGTTATGTCTTTAAAATTATTAAAAATGATGTGTCTTTCCAGGCATTTTTATTTTTTAGAGAAAAGATAGCTAAACCATCAAATAAAGCAAAGTTTGGAGCACTCGTTGCATCTCTGTCAACACATTTTCTTACTTTGCTCCTTCTACACAAACACTCACACAAAGATCACTCCTCAGGACAGAGGAGGTAGGAGGGAATATTATAATTTAAAGTGAATTTTATGAAGACGTGCAAACTTCAAAGTAGGCTACATTTTCATGACAGCCTTGAATCACACATCAATGCTAGAAATGGAAAAAAAAAAATAAACTAAATAGATTTCCTTTCCTGATATACTGTGGCCTTCACACATACATTTCAGCACTCTCTATCAAAAGCTGTCTGCTCGTGTTCTCTTCAGCCATTCACTCTCACCTCCCTGTGACCCGTGCAGGGCTTTCTATTCTCGCCCACCATCGCACCAGAAGCACACACTCTGCTCTCTATTTGACACCATCTTCATCTGTCCACATCCACATGCCTTACAGCAAAGTACACTGCTTTTAATACATTTTGCTAATATGGATGTCCTTTGGAATTTTTGATTCAAACGTGTTATAGAAGTCAGCTGGGGCCCAGTGGGTGAAGAACATGCAGTGGAAGAGCCTACTAAAAATACTAGAATAAAGCAAGGGCCATGATCAGTTTATGACTTTAAGAATATTAGACAAACCTAAGCTTTCTAATAGTGTGCTGAAACACTAAGACAGCTGTACAACTACTTTGGATACAAATGACTTTATGTCAATGACCTTCATTCCATCCTTATTATGTCCTCATCTTTGCCCTTGTTAAGAACATTTCCTTACGCTCAACTTTTTTTTTGCATATATCAAATTTTGCTTCCTGTAGTTATTGAGAGTTAACATGTATTTTGTTTGAGAAGCAGAATTACAGTACACTTTATTAGCCCTGGCATACAGTTTACTGCATAAAGTAATTTTTTAGGGTTGTTAAACAAGCGTCAGTATAGATCGGAGTTTGAAATGTGTGTTATTCCGCCTAGCAACAACAGTGCTACTCTAATTAGATCGCCACCAACAAATATATATATATTTCAAAATGTGAATTGAAAATACATACAGTCTTGTCATATTAAAATTCTGTATGTTCAACACTGGTGCAGTATGTTTGATATATGGCTGTGTATTATACATGTTGTCTTTCACTACACACTTACAAGCTTCAGACGCAGCAGCTACCACACTTCCCATGATGCAACTCCGTACGACCCATTGCCTGGAATAAAAGCCTATCCTCCCAAGCCCCACACATGCAGCTGAAAAGACTAGCTGTCAGTCTTCAAGGCCACATAGGATGTGTAGGTTGTGTAGTGCTGTACCTCTTTTCACGGGAATAACACACAATAACACCGTGGCCTTGTAAAACAATAAGAAAACCTACTGCAGCTCAATTAATATTTAATAGTAGTACACACAGAGAAGACTTGGAAGTAAAAACATTTCCATTTGCACTGTGCCTTTAAATCATCAATACATTCTTTGAGTTTTTTAATGAATTTTACCTCCATAGCACAGAAAGCAATTCACTTCTGGATTTTTTTAGTGTAGGCCAGAGCTTTTATTCACTATTCAACCAGTGGTCCAGCTCACAATATGTGTTTCTGAATGTGTTGCTTATTCATAAATGAGCATATGTGCCGGACAGGGAAAAAAAAGCGTAATCTGAGCGCTCTGAGCAGAAAATTGCAAAAAAGAAAGGGATGGGAATGGTGTCAGCTCGGATGAAATAAAGCTCTTCATGTGTGGCCTAATAAAAGCAGGCAGAGCGCTAATGCCCTCGTAATCACACCTTTATCCTGATATGTATGAGGAAAAAAAATGCACACAAACATGGTGACGGCAGATGAGTAATAATGAAAAGTTAGCTCAGAGATAATTGGCTTAATTTTTCCCTCAGACATCAAAATCACACCAATATAGTCAGAAATAGACCTGCGTAAGGTGTTGGGTCTCCATGCAACTAGATCAGTTATATACAATATAATATCTGATCCATTTTGACTTGTTTGTTCATAGACAACAGCATGTCCCCACAGGGCTACCGTAGAGTGTTCTATTGCAAGCTGTAAATTTGTCCCCAGTTGCCACAAATACAATACGCACCCCATTTTTAATGCCCCAAAAGAAAGTGTTTAAAATGAACAGTAATCTTTCAGAAAACATTTACAAAACATTAGAAACTTTTCAATGTCATAATGGAGTCCAGCAGTTTAACAGAAATCAATACTGTAATATTCAATATGGCCTCCCTAAGTGGATTAAATCAACTTCTATGAAATCAAATATTAATCTTTACTTTTTGTTATTCAATTATATTGTTTTACCCATATGAACTATGTCTGAACAGTAGTGATAGAATAAATCAAAATGACCCTTGAGTGAGAGACTATAGGACTGCATTTTAAAAGAAACATGGCTGTCAAAGACGTTCAGACACAAACACAAAAGTGACTAGTCACAATCCTCAACACCTAAATGACAAACACTGAATTCTGACCTAAGAGCTATATACTATGTAACACAGCAGTAATTAATTCAACAGCTAATCATCTTAACATCTCTCTTTCTGAAAGTCTTCTCTGTAAATGTTGAGGAAGTAAAGTGCTATGAGATAAAACTATGAGTCAAACAAACTCTGTTTCCCTTGCAGCTTGTTCTTGACCTTGAAGGAAGCCTATAAATGGACGCAAAGCAAGAAGTGTGCCTCCTGCGGTTGTGTCCGTCAGAGGTTAAACGATGGGGTTCATCAGTATGAGCCCGTACGCCACTATTACTCTGCTCCACATGGGGTCTCTGCTCTCTTACCCACTTTCGATTTGTGTGGCGTCATTAGGGCTGATAGGGTGGCTAAAATGGAATCAACAGGGAGGAAATAGATCTGACATTCTCCTGATGGTGATAACAGACCCTACTATATTCAGCAATGTTTGTAGTATGACCTGCCCATGACCTTTTGATTCTCACAGTAACTCAATGTTATGTACTGGACAGCTCCAGTGAGGCAAGTGCATTGTGTAAAAGTCTGTAGTATCCAGTTGAACAAAATGTTAACCATTTGTGAAACGTTTTTAACATTGAGTGAGCACCATAATATAACAATTTGTTAATAAAAAAAAACAAAAAACAAAAAACACACATTAAAAGCCATAGAACCCGTTGGAATAGGCCATTATTTATTTTTCTAAAAGTTGTCCAGTGGACAAACTGAACACTTTTGGAGGAGAAACACACATAGATTTTGTTTTGATATTTCTAAAGTAAACTATTACTATTGATTATATTCATTCATAAAATCATGTCCTTGCTGGGCTACCATGGCTGTTCACATGCTGTTGAAACAAGGGACTTGAGCTGTAGAATTGCAATTGCAATCTGTACAGTCACAATCACCACCAGATGCCACCAAAGGCCTCACACTGCACCTTTAAAGTACATACGTAGTAGAAACTTAGATACTGTAAAGTTAGTGGCATGGGTCTTACATTAATCCCTCAGCTTTGTTTCAAGCAGATATCAAACAAATATGGTACCCTGTCCCCTTCTATACAACAAGATTCAAGAAGTCTGCAAAGGTGCACCAGGTAAGTAGCCATAAGAATGTCGGATAGCTGGATGTTTTAGGTTTGCTGTCGGGATTGAGTAGTAAATTAACTTCCTTCCATAGCTGTGGTTAATGGTGAAATTGAATGCAAAAAAATGAGCTAAAGCTATTATTTTATTTCAAACAAATGGCCAAAGGATTGCTTGCAACCAGCTGGCAATGGCAGTTCCTTTATAGCACCAGACACAACTTATATCGTCCCAATGGGATTGCAGCCAGCCAGGCCTTCATTGGTGTGTGGTGGAGCATAGATAAAACCGACTCTGACGCCCAGAGAGGACAGAGGGAGTGAAATATTGATGAGGAATGTGAGGCTCAAAAATAGAGCGCCCGCTGCATTTCCAACCAAGGGCAAAGGACAAGAAAGAAAGTATACATTGAGATAAGTGCAGCAGCGTTTAAGCGCAACATGACTCAGCAAAAAAGAAAGAAAAAAAGGTATCCCATGAGTATTTTTCAACATTCAGTAAAAGCAACTAGTATTCTCTCAAGTCCGTGTCTTCTCGATACTATATTATATATTTATTGCGACTTCATATCCAAATCTATCTTTGCTTTATTACCATCCATCCATCTTCTACCGCTTATCCGGGGCCGGGTCGCGGGGGCAGCAGTCTAAGCAGAGATGCCCAGACTTCCCACTCCCCAGACACTTCCTCCAGCTCTTCCGAGGGGATACCGAGGCGTTCCCAGGCCAGCCGAGAGACATAGTCCCTCCAGCGTGTCCTAGGTCTCCTCCCGGTGGGACATGCCCGAAACACCTCCCTAGGGAGGCGTCCAGGAGGCATCCGAAACAGATGCCCGAGCCACATCAGCTGGCTCCTCTCGATGTGGAGGAGCAGCGGCTCTACTTTGAGCTCCTCCCGAGTGATCGAGCTCCTCACCTTATCTCTAAGGGAGCGCCCTGCCACCCTGCGGAGAAAGCTCATTTCGGCCGCTTGTATCCGGAATCTAGTTCTTTCGGTCATGACCCAAAGCTCATGACCATAGGTGAGAGTAGGAACTTAGATTGACCGGTAAATCGAGAGCTTTGCCTTACAGCTCAGCTCCTTCTTCACCACGACAGACCGGTACATCGACCGCATCACTGCAGAAGCTGCACCGATTCATCTGTCAATCTCACGCTCCCTCCCTCCTTCCCTCACTCGTGAACATGACCCCAAGATACTTGAACTCCTCCACTTGAGGCAGGAGCGCTCCACCAACCTGAAGGGGACAAGCCACCCTTTTCTGACTGAGAACCATGGTCTCAGACTTGGAGGTGCTGATCCTCGTCCCAGCCGCTTCACACTCGGCTGCAAACCGTCCCAGTGCACACTGAAGGTCCTGGCTTGATGGAGCCAACAGGACAACATCATCTGCAAAAAGCAGAGACGAGATCCTGTGGTCCCCAAACCAGATTCCCTCCGAGCCCGGGCTGCGCCTAGAAATCCTGTCCATAAAGATAATGAACACGACCGGTGACAAAGGGCAGCCCTGCCGGAGTCCAACATGCACTGGGAACAGGTCTGACTTACTACCGGCAATGCGAACCAAGCTCCTGGTCTGGTCGTACAGGGACCGGACAGCCCTTAGCAAAGGGCCCTGGACCCCATACTTCCAGAGCACCCCCCACAGGGCACCACGAGGGACACAGTCGAATGCCTTCTCCAGATCCACAAAACACATGTGGACTGGTTGGGCAAACTCCCATAAACCCTCCAGCACCCTGGAGAGGGTATAGAGCTGGTCCAATGTTCCACGACCGGGACGAAAACCGCATTGTTCCTCCTGAATCTGAGGTTCAACTGCTTTATTACGTACAACATAAAGTCAGCCCTGCCCTCAACTGATCTACAACAACACGCAACTAAAGACATGCTTTCAAAGTCCTACAGGACTATGAGAGAAGTCAATAGAGGCTGAGAAAAAAGACCGCTCAGGCAGTTACTGAACACGATTGCATCAGGCGGTCGACAAGAAGCAGCTGCACACATTCACATCCCAACACTCTGTACGTGTTTATTTAATCCAAAACATCCTAGCGGCCATTAAATAACCATTACGCATAATTTTACTTAAATGCCAAGAAAATTTAATCAGTTTTGTTTTTTATTATGGTTTCATTGTTTTCCCCACTCCAGCGCCACCTTTAATACTACTTAATTTGCATGTCTGCAGCTGATAAGGCCCCACGCTGCAATGGAGGAGAACGTAGACTGTTTCAGAGACGTAATCACCCCCAACTTAGTGACCTGGAAATAATGTTTTGTTTTTCTGTTTATATTTTCTTTGAAAAAGTTTAAGTGGCTGTTTACAACCAGATCTTGGTCTAAAAGTGTTACCACACTTGTAGCTGAACTGAAGACTGCAAAGGATATGACTGGATTGCCATATATACCCCGGAGGATTAGTTGTGTGTGTTGTTCTAGGAGGCAAGGTGGCAGACCCATTCTCCAGGCAGTTGTGACGGGTTCAGCATAATCACACTTCTACAAATACTGCACTGGTCTAAAAAGTTTTTTCTTCATGTACAGTATTGAGATAAAAATGTGTTTTTGCTTTACATCAATTTACAACATTTTACTGTTTACATTTATGGATGAGTTTAAACTTGACACTTCTAGTAAGTAAGTAAGAAAGTAAATTTTATTTATATAGCACCTTTCACAGATATAAATCACAAAGTGCTTTACAAAGTGCAATAAAAGAACAATAAAACTTTGAGAATAAAAAATTAAAACCACAAAACATTAAAACATAAAAAGCCCAATCAACTAAAAGCTTGTTTAAAAAGTGTTTTCAGCTGCTTTTTAAAAGAATCAACAGAAACGTTCACTCGCAGTGACAGGGGCAGGGCGTTCCAGAGTCTTGGGGCGACTACTTGGAAAGACCGGTCTCCCCGGTCTCATGAGCTAACTTTTGTTAAGTTAGCTCGTGAAATAGCAAACCACAACATTAAGACTCCTCTGTTCTTTAACTTCTTGGACATTTTTTTTGGGCCCTGTCATGCAAACCTAGTCCATATGCAAACTAAACTTTCATCCCACCAGTGTTATTCATTACATTGGTAATGGTAAATTTATAACTGGACTGAAGTTAGACTATAACAGTTTTCTGGATCCTGTTAATACCAGACACAGACCTAGTATAATGTTCCACGGGCATCTGTTTGAATTCTTTGTGATTCCATTCTCTTTAGCAGCAAAAATGTGAGCCCTCACAGACCTATTACTGACGACCACCGGAGAAAACAATAACTCAGCGGACCTCACACACAAACACACCATGATGGAGCACAATTTCCATCCAGCCCTGGCCAATTGCACTTGATTGCTTCTGTAAATGACTGATTGGCTCTGAATTTTTTATTTTTTTTTACCACAGCAGTATCTTGGAGGAAGAGAGGATGAACGAAAGGAGGGAGATGAAGAGATAGAAACAAAAACATCAACCTGTCACAGAGGGGCAATTACCGGCTTGATTAACTCCTATCCATTGCCAGGCGTCCCCCAGATGACGCTGTGTGTGTGCACGCCGAATACATTACCTCTGCAATCTGTTCCTGGACAATGATCATATAGGAATTTTCACAACAGTCCTTAGTGAGTTGGCCATTGCATAAAGTTTATAAGAGCTTATTGCTTCACTTTGAGTTGTGACATGTTTGGAAACTTGATTCATTGTGTCAATCTGTGTCTTGTTTGTTCAACCTGACTTTGGACTAGCTACCAGGCAGTCAATCAGTAAGTAGAAGGAAAACCAAATACGGAGCAGACAGGAAGGCAAACAGAGTGAATGAATAGACCGAAGATGGAAACACTAAAGTGGCACACATCGTGACTTGACCTTAAATTAAACATGGCTACATTCAGAGCTTTTCAACTTGGTCTCTCTATGCAGTAAAAATAGGATTTAAATCTGATACCAGTGGTGGAGTCGTAAATTGAGGCAGATAATCTACATTCCAACAAAGAAACTCCCAAAAGAAAAGATGTCTTTAACAAACACTCACTATTAAGACAAACTTAAACAAACCTTAACTTTCAACAAAGAACGTCAGTTGACTTTGAAGTGCTTTAATAAAGACTTACGGACTCTTATAGACAAGAGACAAACACTAAAAAGTCTTATTGCTATTTAACTGTAACTTTTGATTTGTTTTTTAATTAGTGGGAATACTTCTTCAGTTCAGGACTAAGCATTGCCCGTCAAAAGTTTTTGGTACATTACTATAATTAGAATGTTTTCTTCAAAAGCCTTCAAGAAACATTTTCCCAATTGGCATTTTTACTCTGAGAACACTCCATATGCCAAACTCTGATTTGACTGCGTTTAAACTGACACAGACAAGCAGCATTCCTCACAAACCAATAGCCAATATTGTGTTGTTGAGTATTTTGTAAATGATGATGTTTCTTTGAAAGAATTATAGTAGCCAAACAATACTAAGAATAGGACAAAGGTAATGTAAGCAAGTACACCTCCTGCTGGAATGGTATAAATCATTCATTTTCTATCACTTATTCTCGTTAGGGGTTGTGGGTGACTGGAGCCTTTACCAGCAGCTTTGGACCTTAGGCGAGGTACATCCTGGACAGTGGCCAGTTAGTCGCAGAGCTGACACTTACTGACAGACACTGACAGACAACCATTCAGTCTCACATTCAGTCACTGGTGATGTTTTACAGTTGCCAATTATTAACCTATGTCTTTGGTTCCTAGAAAGAACCCACAGTAACACGAGGAGGACATGCAGACTCCTCACAGAAAGGACTAGGCTGAGGTTTATAAGGCAGGAGTGCTGACCACTCTGTCGCGTGCACCTCATATAAATCACCTTTTACTGGGGAAATGAAGACCTGATAAATGTTCAGTCATCAGTGTGCGGCTGCTTCAGGGAACAGTGCTGTTGACAGTGTGCTGTATATGGCGGCACTTTGAAGCTTCACATTAATTGCATGGATGTTAATTATAATGTATAAGGTGCAACATTTTTTTAGATCAGTTTTTCCAAAGCCATTGAACTTGCCAAGCTCTTAAAATGCACATAACTATTTCCAGGATAATTTTCTATTAAAAGATGAACTTGTGATAATGACATTAGTAAGTCTTCCGGGCAGAAAATGTAGTTTGGCTTTAGCTGGCGTGCCCTGCAAGGAGACCTCTATCCCACTCTGCAAGACAAGAGACAATGTCACTGTTGTCTTAACCCAAGTTGTGTCTTCTTGTTCCACCAGCCTCAGTACTGAGTGATTCTTTTTTTCTATTTTCATTCTGGACCATAAACCTTTGAAGACATAATGGTATTGTAATGCTTTCATATCATTACATTCCTGCAATATCGCTGCTATTATACATCCCTACAAGGATAGAAGATAGAATCAGAGGTCCCATAATGATCTAGCTACTGCCAATCTTAAGAGAAGAGTGTCATTTGTGGTTTAATCTCACAGATCCAGATAAAACATTTATCTGTTTGTGCCAGTGAGCAACTTCTCCCTAAAAATAAGCAGAATTCCTTAAAAGATTTGAACATATAGTTAACCCTGACCCTTGTGCAGCACTTGTTATTTTGGTAAGACTGTTCCTAATGAGCTCGAGAGCTGCTGCAGATATATCTACATTTAGAATTTGCACAGTGCCATTTACTGTGAGCTATATTCTTTCAATGCAGACACATTCAACGTAAGACTGGTGAGTTGAACACATGTGTTAGATTCTAGAATGATAGAAAAGGACTGGTTACCTTAGCAACCTAGCACCTTTAGGTTTCTTTCTCTCACTGTGAGAAAACGTCAGGAACAGAGAGTGAAGTAGAGCCGGGCTGATCCGCTGACAGCCGAGCAGACAGACAGTTAGAGCAGGCTGGAGCGCAGAGGGGCACGCTGAAAGTGGGTCCCAATTAGTGCATAAGACACAAGGATAGTCCTGGTCACTGATGCAACATACGGTCACATGTGAAGGAAAACAAAGCCCCAAAAGTAAGTGAAGGCTGGGAATGGTGAAAGTCTATGCAAATGTGCTGTTGGATGAAATGCAGTTCCCATTACATTTGAACTGCCCGTATGTTAATATATTATATATCATTTTCTGTTAGCAGTTGAGATTCCATAAAATATATATATAATTTAAAGAAGAATTTTGAAATGTCAAAAAAAAGCCAAGTTTATGGTTTACAGTTAGGTTGAAACACACATATTGCTATGATACACATGTCTTCAAGCCTTCTTTTGTCTAATAAAAATATGTGTTCCCAGATGTTTTAGGGAAATGCAATTTATTTCAGGTACACTTTAATTAAAGGCTTTGTACATGTAAAAAAAAAAACTTTTGCTTTAGACTTGCTTTGTGTCCTGACACATGCTCTGGGTCCACGCTAAAGCGCTCTCACACATTTAGTGAATGCCCTGTGGAACAGTGTCTAGGACCGCTCTGTGGCCTGTTATAAATCAGACAGCTTTCAGAGACTCACACCTGGCAAACAACTGATAGCAAAAGAACAAGGAGCCGGGCCCGAAAGAGCACGCGCAACAAAAGATTGGCTGTAATGGAACAACACATGGCGACAGAGAGAAAAGGGCAACATCAGGGGTTACTGATTAAACACCAATGTACGTAAAGTGCATGGGCCAGGCTAAAGGAGAGGACAACTCAATTTCACAAACTGTATGTGTGGAATGCTGCCATGTTTAAAAAGAAATTTCTGACTGTGTGATACACTTCTTGTAAAACAACACTATGAGACACAAACAAAAGCCTTAGACCTCAACAGAAAAAAAAAACATTTAAACCCTTAATTCACACACCTCTGATGTCACACAAAGTTTATTTCCTTAAACACACACCTATGCCACTCCTCACATTCACACTATGTCTAGCTCGTCTTCCATTCAAGGCTCTGTTGTTTGCTCAGGGACATTTCTGCACCACTAAATGTCCAGCAGAATTCCACTCTCAAAGCGTCCCAGCTCATTACACCAGAGCCCGTCACATCCCTGCTGCCACCACGTCACATTTCACACGGGTCACCCCTCCTTCTGCCTCCAGCTATGACTGCAGTGCATGTTTTACACACCGCTCTGCCTGATGGGAATGCTGCGTTGGCACTCCTAGATGCTAGATACGAAGTTGTGAAACAATTACACCCACCTATTAATTTTAAGTGCATGCCATTCCTCTTTAAATCTCACACACTTCTGGCAAAGACTGATCACATTTAGTCTCTACCTGACACAGTGACTTCAGAGGCGTCTTAGGAAGAGAGCTAACAGTATAATTAAATCCAGACAGACGATACCAGAGTGCGAGGCTGCTGCTGCTAAATGGCCGTCTTATCTGCTCCGGCCTGACAAACTGTCAGTGCCTCTTCTCCATTTGTACATAATAGGACGGTGCAGGCAATGACAACACAATGATAGGTAATTGTGAGGAGGCGGGAGCTCACATGTGGGAAATGTCAGCACTGACAGCGAGGTAAGATAGACCGGGGGAATGTGGAGCTGTTTAAAGCACCGCTGCAAGAGTGGAAGGCTCAAAGGGGTTTACTGTGGTTTGCAAAGGTGACTGGGTTTAGAACTATTATACCCGAGTGTTTTTCTCACAGATCAGAAAACTATGTCATGGCCTTATATGAATAATGGTTTGACAAAGATCAAAAGGGAAATTGAAAATGGTTAGAAGATTTAAGCCTGTAAAGGTTGAGAAGGACATTACCTGTTTCTGTGAATGTTTAGCTGACAGTTTTTATTTTTGTTCTCCCCAGTTCATTCTGTCTTTGTTATTATTTGTCTATCACAATAGGAACTATCACAATTCATTTGAGTGAGCTGGACTATAATCAGAAAAGCTATTGATTCCTAATCAGTGTTCCCGAGAAACCAATGAGATGTGAGCTCAAAACAGCTTCAGCATAAATAGAACTGCTCATATCAGTCTCATATCACTCATTCATTCATTTTCTTCCACTTATTCTCATTAGGGGTCGCAGGTGACTGGAGCCTATCCCAGCAGCTTTGGGCCTGAGGTGGGGTACACTCTGGACTATGGCTAGTTAGTCACAGGGCTAACATTTAGTGTTGCCAGTTGACCATGTCTTTGGCCGGTGGCAGGAAGCCAGAGACCCAGAAAGGCTGGCAGAGGTTTGATCTCCATTCGGCCAACCCTTTCAAACATAAAAAGGAAAAATAAAGGTGACTTACACTGAAAATTTGTGGAAAGGATGATAAAAGAAGCTCAAGCCATTTTTGTTATTATCCTTTCATGGCTCCAGATTAAATTGATGAAGTACTAGTAAAGGGAATCTGAACTTTTCTCAAATCTCTATTTGAAAAAGTTGGGCTTTTAAAATGCCAAAGTTGGTCTGTAATTATTATTTGAGATTCAACACAAAGATCTCAATGCTGTTTGATCAACATTTTGACATACAACTCCAAAAACTACAGCCAGTTAAACCGTGCATGCACACAAATCCAGATGCACTAAAACGCAGGCATGGAAACAAGAGGCCTCGGTTAATCATTCACGTGAGTCAATAATGAGCCGCAAATCAATTTTTAATTGGGTTTGTCTCCTGTATTAATCAGACAATTGATTGCGAGCATGTCTCAGGCGCCCGGATGAGCCTTAGCAAGCACTAACGCTCCAGGACAAGGAAGGAATTTGAAAAAGGGCTGCTGTAGTCTAGTGATTGTAAGTCACAGGCTAACACCTCGGGGCTTTCCATTTTTTGCTGCTCACAGACAGGTACAGCGCTTCTCCTGATCTTATCGGGTCAGCAGGGATGAGTTTGTGTGTGTACAGTATTTTGAGGGGCTGTCTTGCTCCATTTCCGTCAACTGCTTGATAAAGTAATGAAGAGATGCTGGCCTACCTGCACTACAGCTATACATTGTGCTATAAGTTTACGCCTGGTCACACAGTTCTGCAAATTGATCTAGACAGTTTGTCACACCTCTGTAGACAAATTAGATCATGAAGTAGGAAGGTAATGTCACTCGGTTGGTTTGTTTGGTAAAGCTGCAGGTATTAGCTTCAACTAAGGTTATAGAGACCAAAGGTTTTGTCAAGTATTGTTTAGAAATGTTTCACTTGTAGCCGAACTGTGGGTACATGAATAAATGAATGAATGGAATAATTCTTTTATATTATTATTTTGTTTTGCATATACGTGTGCCCTTTTGAAGGACTTGTAAGACACTATGCTTTTACTAAACAAACAATTTGCCTCCATTTGCCAAACAATAGCCACAATAAAGAGCTATTATTACACATTTATCAGAATAAATAAGTATGCCATTTCTTCCAGGCTTTAAAGACAATGGTAGCTAACTTATACACATTGAAATAGAACAACCATTTAATCTTATTATCCATGCTCCAGAACAATTCAGGATTTTGAGCAAAGATCTCATTAAACATAGGAATTCTGAATTCATCCAAAAAAGTACAATGAAACTAAAAATGACTTTCACTTTCCACACAGAGCCTACAGAGTCTTTACTCTGGGATTTTCAGAAGGAGAATACCGGTATGCAGCAGGGCAATTGGAGATCTTTGATTTCTAGTCAGATTTGCTCCAACATAAAATTCAGTATTAAATCTTTTATTTGAATATTGGTCTATATCTTTCAGATTCTTCTTCAGATATTGTCATTCATTTTGTTCTGATTGTGATAGATATAGTTAGAAAAAAACACTTACATTTGTCTAACTTTAAAGGTGCACTGTGTCCTTTTTAGCCGCATTTCTAAGCACCTGTGCTAGGTATTGAATGGCGTTAATGGAACAAATAGATTTATATACTGTAGTAAGCCTTTCAGTAACAGTAGGATTGCATGGTCTTTCTGTCTTTTCCATTACAAACAATCTAATGTTGGCCCGTCCCATTTATCAGAGCTCTTACCAACGTTATAACAAAGCCAATAGACACAAGGTTTTGGAAAAAAATTTAGCAAAACTGTGAAAAGCCAAACCAAACAGTAAGAGACCTTTGGAAAAATGTCACTTTTAGAGTGCAAAGACAAGCCATTCAAACAGTTGGTGTGACACAGCATTTTAAATATTCCATCAAACACACACCTTTAGAAATGTCATAGCTGTGTTTAAAGCTTGGTGTGATGAAAAAAGGCACCCGTTTGATTACAGTCATCATCCTTTCTGCTCGGACTTGAGAATGTGTTCACTAAAATCTAGTTCAAACACACAAAAAGCTGTAGTTCAGATATATTTCTAAATTACATATTCACACATATCAGTATGTCAAGTGTAATTATTAGAATCAAACTCGAGCCGACACATAGTTAAGTGAATGAAAGTAAACAAGATCTAAAAGAAAACACAAGGTCATGCACGCAATCTCAGTGTCATGTGACCATACCACCATGGTGACAACATGACAAGAAATGGCCAAGACACGCTATAGCAATTATAAGAATTGCTTTTTTTCAGTGTCACGTCAAAGCTTCTAAAATATTTGACTCTGAGAGCTATTTCTTGCAGGCAATGTTTGGTTGTGTGACTGTGCCGTTCATTGTGTAAAATTGTGTGACATAGTACAATATATGCCCACTATAGTATGGTATAGCATAGTGAAGTACAGTCATGGGTGCATTATTAGGGCAGGATCCTGAATAATGTTTATTATAATAAACAATAATGCTGATTTTTACATAAATAATTAACACTACAAAAGCCTTTTTAAAAGTTGTAGGTGCCCTGTCAGCTGAATACCAAGTGTATATGGTGTAGTGTGGAATATTATATGGTATGGTATGGTATGGTATAGTAGAGTGTAAAATAGTATTGTGTACTGTAGTGTGGCACAGTATGGAATAGTATGGCATAGTGTTGTGTAGTATAGTATGGTATAGTATAGAATAGCATAATGTCATGTCATATGGTAGTAAAGTATAGTATAATGTAGTGTGGTACAGTATGGCATAGTATTGTATGGTATGGTGTAGTGCTATGTAGTATAGTGTAGTGTAGTATTGTGTCTGTAGTATAGTGTAGTGCAGTGCCATGTAGTATAGTATAGTATTGTGTAGTATTTTGTAGTATTGTGTCTGTAGTATAGTATAGTATAGTAGAGTGTTGTGTAGTATTGTGTAGTACAGTGTCTGTAGTATAGTATAGTATAGTAGAGTGTTGTGTATTATGGTGTCTGTAGTGTAGTATAGTGTCTGTAGTATAGTATAGTATAGTAGAGTGTTGTGTAGTATTGTGTAGTATAGTGTCTGTAGTATAGTATATTATAGTATAGTATAGTAGAGTGTTGTGTAGTATTATGTACTATAGTGTCTGTAGTATAGTATAGTATAGTATTGTAGAGTGTTGTGTAGTATTGTGTCTATAGTATAGTAGAGTGTTGTGTAGTATTGTGTAGTATAGTGTCTGTAGTATAGTATAGTACAGTATAGTAGAGTGTTGTGTAGTATAGTGTCTGTAGTATAGTATAGTGTAGTATTATGTGTTTGTAGTATAGTATAGTATAGTATAGTGTAGTGTAGTATAGTATAGTGTTGTGTAGTATTGTGTCTGTAGTATATTATAGTGTAGTGTAGTACAGTACAGTATAGTAGAGTGTTGTGTAGTATAGTGTCTGTAGTATAGTATAGTAGAGTCAGAGATTTGCCCACTGTCACTCCCCTCACCTTTACCATGTTTCCTGTCTATTTACTGTCAAATACTATCAACTAAAAGCAAAAAGGCCAAAAACCTTATCTAAAAAAAGAAATAGAAGTAGTACTCTTTAAATCCCTTTTACTTTAATCTTATAAGAAACGCTTTGGACTAGAGATTGTGCTTTATTACAGGCCTTGGGTTTTGGAGGACATACTGAGAAAAAATATGCCCATGTAAGATTAAAGGATCGTACTTCAGCAAGGACTCGAGTGTTGTGTGCACCGTGGGTTGAAAGTACTATTATGTGGCCCTCTCCATTAGTCCACATAAAACCTCCTTTGCTCCACAAATTGACAACAAAATGGCTGTTTACTTTCATTTTGGCTTCTAATTTCTCCCAATGAGAACAATGATTTTATAAAGTACCCGTCAAATTGTTTATGCGTTCAGTTACTATGGCGATGAATAGCACGAGTAAATTGATAGAAAGCTTTTGCATTATCGTGTCCATTGCAGAGAGACTACGGCTCCATCCTGCTGTAGTGACACAATACGGTTTATGTGCTTACAAACAAGAGACGAAAGGCCGACTTTGACGCTGCTCTATATGCAGAGGGTACATTTGTCATTCATTAGAGAGCTGTTCATTAACTATCCCAGTATTGGAAAAGACTTCTGCATAAAAAGTGTTTGGAGGTGAATTAACAAGTACAAAAGCCAGCACAGATGTCAGCGTAATGAGTCGCCAGAGAAACGCATTCATCTGGCTCAACTCAATTAGACTTTTCAAACATAATCGACAACTTATTTGCACAAAACAGACCACAGTCAATCTTTGTTTCTTCAACAGTGTTCTTCTTTGTGAGATTGAAATAATGGTGAACCAGGTAAAAGCTATATTTTTTTACTATAACTGTATGTATGAGCGGTGTTTGGGATGCTTATACAAACTAAAAGAAGCACCATAAGCAGTAGTACTGAATTGGATTTCTGAAAACAAGTGGGATATATTTTTCTGATCTGATCCCCTCATGTTTGAATCATTTGAAAATAACACCCTTTGATTCGCTGCAGCTCCCAGTGGAACCAAGGCCACAGCTTCAGCCAGTCATTGCCTCGTTTTGTGTTCGGGCCCATCGACTGACGCCCGGCAGAGATTAAATTTCAAATATGAGCATGCATTGATTTGTGAAAGGATATGCTGTAATTCAATGTGCTCACGTGAAGTGTGCAAACAAACAACACGTTATTGAGAAGCACCTCTGGCGGATAATGGCTGACATCTTTCCAATTCTTGTCACACTTGTCATCTCGCGCTTATGTGTAAACTGACAGAGGGTTATTAGCTAAAGCTTATTTATTTACCCTATTTCTGAGACAAATATAATGAAACCTGGTATGCCACTTTTATTAATAAGTGTGAGAAAATGGCTTGAGGAGGAAACATTGTTGGCCTGTGTCCCAGCAGCACAACATCTTAACCTCGACAAATCCAAGGTAATACCAGTAACTATACCAGAGCAGCAGTGTGGAACTTTTTGAGAAAAAGACCCCAGAACCAACAGGAAGTTCTCAACTACCATGAATAAATCTAATTATAGCAAAACAAGGATATTCTTACATTCAATACTCAACTGTTTGAGTGCAATATGTATAATAACAAGCAAGGATATGCAGGTTTTATCTCAGGGTTATTTGTTAAAGAAAGACAATGTCAATATAAATCACTATTTTGAAGATAATAAATATTCTTTTAAATAAACTTATTGTAACTATTTTCTATAAAATACATAAATGAACAGCCCTTGGTTTGTTTTATGAGCTGAAATAGGAACAATGCCATCAGGTCACTATACTCCTTCATGTCAGGCTGATTGAGTTTGTTATAACATAAATCTTAACACTAAACTTGACACTTAAAATTTCTTTAAGAGTCTACTTTTACAGCCCTTTACCCCCAAAAGATACAAAGTGTTGCTTTTATGACAATTAATTAATTTAAAGCCACCCTGCGTAACTTTTAGCCCAATATATATATATATATATATATATATATATATATATATATATATTCAAAAGCATGAAGATGGTTCTTCATCATGAGATCATGTCCATCCTGCTGGCACCGCACACTCAGCTGGACAGAAACCTCCAAAAACTGTTCCTGCTGCCAGGACGGTGGCATATGGTGACAGATTAGGTGAGTGAGGTGCATCTAATGAAGAAAATAGGCCAATACACTGGACCCTAGCAGAGTCATATTTGTACATAATATACTAAATTGAAAATTGTCCTATATTGACTGATGGAAGCAGCCCAGTTGTGCATGGATAAACCCCTAAAGTTGATTAACAGATGAAGTCAACAACCTCCTTGACATTTGGGACACTGCGAGCAGATCAATGTCACCCTAAAATGACTAGGAGCCAGACAGGAAGTGGCAGTCATTGTGATGCGTTTGACAACTTAACTGCCTCGAGTCGGTCTTCAGGATTCAGATAGACGTGGTCACTGAGGCGGAGAGGTCACGCTGGGCACAAATGACGAGATGAAAGAAGTAACAAGTTATGATGACTCAGACATTGAGTCAAACACACTGTGATAATGAGAAGCCGACGGGATGATTGCAGGTGTTCACGGAAGTGTAAGGAAATGACAGACACAACAACACGAGTCAACCCCCAACACAGTGACCACCCACAATGCCAGGTACATGACATGACAGTCATAGTGACTCCAGTGAATGAATGACGGAAAGGTCCTAAAGGGAATCTACATGTATGCAAAGTCATTATAAGGAAGACAAGCAAACACATAATAAACCTGGCTTTCATAGACAGGACTGACTGAAGAGTTGTCTAGTATTGTATGAGCCGAACAAAGTCTGACCATTCAGAAATTACTTTTTTACACTTGGCTGAAGAGCAAAAATTTGGAGAAATGAAAAGGTAAAAAGCACCAAAGTGTAATGGAAACCTATTTTGGATCATGAGCTGTGACTAAAGTTGACAGAGATGTGAAGGGTGGCAGATGGAACCAGGTCCAAATGATTACACTGATGATATAACTCTTGCAGGACACTGTAAAAAGGCCTGTGCAAAAGAGAAAGTTTCTACTATTCTGACAGAATATAAAAAGGTGTCCTTTCCTTCTGTCTTTATTACCAAACACAAAAAATAAATAAAATAATTGTCATCATAAGGGTGTTTGAGCCAATATATATTCTTTTTGTATATTGTATGTATATATGGTATAAATATATTTAATATCTGCTCAAATAAATTGCTTAACATGTAGTCCATTCCATATTATGAGCTGTAGAATATCTGAAATCTTGTAAATCTGTTATATAATAAAATTTTGTACCACTAGATGGAGTGTTGAGCTATTGCAGGACTCCCAGTCGCACTCCTTGTGGTAGAAACAAGAGGTTATTTTTGCTGCAGTGTCTATTAGAACATCTTTCTATTAGTGTGACAAAAGGTAATACCTCAAAATTGTAAAAACACAACTGTGAATTGCAATTCAGAGTGCTGAGATGAGTCCTGAACTACAGCCCCTGGTGTTGGCATAGGCTACACGCATGATAAGTCTGTTGTCGACGGTGCGTTAGGGACTTTGACTTGACACCCTTTTCCAACATATTTTATATCAAAATTATTTAGACTGTATTAAGGTTTAATTGGGGTTTGTTTTATATTTTAAAGTATATCTACTGCAATGTTACGCCTTCACTCCCAAACCTACACGTACAAAAATATCACAACAGAATAGACTTCCAAAAGACTTCACACATATCATGTCCATCACATAAGCAGCCATTTTCCTGCTCAAACACACACACACACACACACACACACACACACACACACACACACACACACACACACACACACACACACACACACACACACACACACACACACACACACACATACACACACACAAACACACACACACATACACACACACACATACACACACAAACACAGAGCAGCTTTCTTTTCTTAATTAGCCTAAAGCCCTGGTGTCGGGTTTCAGCTCCTCTTCTCAGCGTGGTGCCAGCGCTTGTGTTACTTAAGATTTCAGCTCACTGCTCTCACGGCTCAACTTTGCAATCACACACAAGTCCCTCTTCCACATGTATTCTTTTTTTTAATTTATCACCCACTCCCACTCTGCACTTACAAGAAGTGTTATCTCATCGCTCTCTTCATCTCAACACTCCTCTCTGTCTTTATCTGCCGTTGAAAGGGGCTTTGCTGGGCACCGATGGGATTTTCAAGTACGTCAACCTTTCTCTGTACATTCAGGCTCCTGTCGGTCTGCCCCTTCAAATCTGTAAAAGCACGGGGATTATTCACTGGAGCATGCTCAGAACATTGGTGGTGTAACAGCCATTAACTTTGGGATGTGTTGGCAAGTAGCAAAATAAATACATACAGTACGTAATCCAATCAATCCAAAACCTTCAGAAGCCCCACTGCACTGTCACTCCCAGAACTGTTTAATAGGTAACTTGGTGTGGTAACTTGCAGCAAAAGGTGTTGTGTTGTGCTCTCTGTTCACTGTTCACCTAAAGAAGAAACACAAAATGTATTAGTCATACTAACCGGGTTGTTCACAGAGCTTATATACAATCAAAGTCTCTCAGTGGTGACCCAGTGCTGAGTCCGAGAGGAAACCATTCAGATGACTCTCAGGTTTTATATTCTAAAGTAAAAAGACACAACAACTTTGAGTACTACAAGCAACACACATTATTTTGTTCAAACTCTATCATACTTTACAGCTGCAGTGAAGCCCAAAGTCTCCACCATTTCATCAAAGCGTTTTCTGTTTTTTATTTTTTTTACTCTCCAGTATATAGCACTTTCCAAATGTTCACTAAACAAAGAGATTTTGAAAGACGGCCTGCGCTCACAGACAGGATTTTGATTAGAAGCAGTCTGTTTGCATGCAGTGTTTGTGTTGAAAATGAAAATGTCTGTGATTTTATGTCGTCATGTACGGCGTTCCTAAGAAATGTAAAAATCTTTATTTATAGGATCTGGAGAGAGTTTTCAGCTTCCTTTTTTTAGTTAGGAGTGACAAAAATACTGTAACACGTTTCAAGGACAAATGCATATATAAAATGCTCAGATATAATTTTGTTTCAGAAGACTGTATTTTGCTTTGCCATATAGAGACCAACAATAATCAACAGCTTCACTTTAAAGTCTTTAAAGTCTTCTTTCTTCAACTTAACAGAGCATTGCTTTTGAGAAATGCTTAACCGTATTTGGGCAAATCAACTCTAATATATTTATTTGCGTTATGTTTTGTGCTAGTTCCATGGGCAATGTGCAGATGGGCGTCGCATGTGAGGTTCAACACCCAAAACTTTTCCGCAGTTTTGCACAAACGTCTCAGTACAGTCACAGTTTCTCTGCTGCTCCGTGTCTGCGCTGCAGCTCCCTCCTTCCTCCTTGGCCGGTGTGGCTAATCGGAGGAACTGGGACAGATAACTCGACAGTGGCACGAGGGAATTAAACAAATCCTTGCTAGTTCTGTGCAGCCTCTTGTCCTTGCGCAGGCCGCTCTCACTGCATGGCGTAAAACAATGGCCAAACCAAGCAAACTCCATCACCACATATGTATCTTCTGTCAGAAAATAGATCACAAACAGATCATATTTGTAAATATAAACCACGTTTTGATGATCTCCAGATGAAAGCATGTGCAGATGTTTTTCTTCCTTTTGCAGTTGTGCTTTGCTCATTCTGTTGTTCTAGTAAACCTGGTTCAGACTGTGATTATGCTGTTGAGGAGCCAAAGCATCACAAAAACACACAGCACTAATATCACAGATGTTTTTTCACTTTTAAGTCATGACCTCAGAGATGCACCACTGCCCTTAACTGTCAATATTTCATACAAAGCTCTGTAAAGAGGCTAAAGCCGCAGCCTTTTGTGAGGAGTTTGTCAAACAGAGGCGGATCACTGTGATGGGGTTTCAGGGTAAAAGCCCCCAATTAAGGGGGCCCCATACCTTAGAAGTTGCCAGCCCATTTTAGGGATCTAGCAACCTTAAATGTGAGCCAGTGGTATTGTGCTGTTAAATATAAACTTATTTGCCAGGTAAATATAAGGATGGACTATTGTTAAAATAATACCTAAACATTCACTAAACTAACCACCAACAGTGAAAAAAAATCATTAAAGTCATTAAATCATAAATAATGAATAATTATTATTTATAATTAACATAAATCATTAAAAAAATCATTATAGCAAAAGTATAAGCAGTGAGCAGGAGAAAATAAGCTAAAACATGTTGATGTATTTTGATTCCAGGGTTGGAAATTTGATTTAATCTTATTTTACTCATATAGACCCACATTCTGCAAACATGCTACTTACAATGTAGTTTGAAGCTGCTCAAGTTAAAAAGAGTAAAGGGAGAATTTTGAACAATGTTTGGCCTTGATTCTTTCTGTTGGATTTTGGGGTCAGTTAAATCAAAAAGATTATTTAACTGACCCCACCCTGCCTACAGTACAGTCCCACATACTGACTGACTACACACCCAAAACTGTGTGAACATTTGTCCTTTTGTGACTTTTACCTGCTTGGCTAACGGGGGGCTCAGCTTATGCTTATCCCCCTCCCCCCCTCACTCACACACACACACACACTCTCTCTCTCTCACACACACACACACACACACACACACACACACACACACACACACACACACACACACACACACACACACACACACTCTCTCACACACACACACACACACACACACACACACACACACACACACACACACACACACACACACACACACACACACACACTTATGAAAAGCCTGACTGAGTTCTCCAGTCTTTTCTGTACATATGTGTATTTTTGACCAAATGCCCGCCTCGCACACGGCTACAAGTCAGTGTCAGAGTGTTGCCATGGCTACGGCAATCCTTGCGGCTCATCACAAGGCCAGCAGGACACCTGGGGGGAGGGTGTAGCAGGTAGCCCAGCGTGTGTGTGTACGTGTTAGGTCTGAGACCGCAGGCGAAAGGAGGTGAAACTGAGCAGAGAAGCTGATGAGCCGCTGATCTCGTCTGAAGAGGCCCGCTCTGTGTGTTTTACCACTCCGTTGTTTACCCCGGCAGCGGCCCTTATCATCATCAAAGCCTATAAGTGGCACTCTCCAAACGAGCTCCGTGAGGCCTCATCCCTCCTCTTCCTCCCCACTTTACCATGGTAACTGATTGCCTTATTCTCCACTGGAGCAGAGCCTACAGCCGCACAAACACCTGTTGTTCCTGTCGTTGTGCATCAGCGGCCCATTTGTCTGTCATCGTGTTGGACTGGTTGGAAAAGTTATGCTCAGAGAAAAAGGTGCTTTCATAAATGCCACAAGTAATTAAACTAGAGAACCAGAGCAAGAGATAAGACGTGGAGTTATGAGGAAAAAAAAAAAAAAGACATTTAAGAGCATTAAACAGAAAGACCTTAGTGTGTGGTTTTACAGCATCTGCATCCAGTTTAGAGCATGACTGCTGCAAACGTCAACTGTTTGTTTGAAATCTGTTCTAATTCATTAATAAATCAAAGTTTACTCCAGACAGCTGCATGAATATTGTTGATGTCTTGCATTAGGGGCTACATTTTATTGCTTCAAATGTGCACAAAACCTGTCTTTAATAAACACGGTCAAAGAAACTCCTCACATAGGAATCCATATTCTTACACTTTCTGTGAACCATATTGGAAAGTTGTAAAACATTTGGTTGTTTTTTGCAGAGAGAGTGAGGAGGTGTTTTTAGTATAGAACCTAAAAAGAGGCAGCACAGCCTGTACGAGGGAGTGAAGAGGAGAACAGTCACTGGTAATTTACTCCATTCAGCCGAGGAGCTGCACTTGAATGAAGGCCTGATTGCAGGAGAAGGGATGCTAAATTCCACACGAGAAACTGGAGAGAGATTGATCCATTTTGTGCATGTGGGTGTTCGGCAAACAGGTACAGCATTCAAAAACAAACAGGGCTGACGCAACTTTTACTCTCCTCAGTTTAAAGTATTAGCAGCCGTGCACCCTCGGACCTTTCTCGTTGTCATGCTTCCACTCTTCCAGTGTACAGCTCTGAAAACACAAAACACAAAAACAATACATAAACTCATCTCCCCCGCTGCTGGTATTGATTCGGCAGATGAGCTCGCTTCTCGTCCTTCGACTCAAACAAACAATCTCCAAATCATTCCCTATCCCCACTCTGGCACTTCCGCCCACACCGCCGCGTCCAGGGCCTTGAAAGCCTCTCTTCACCTCCTGCTCCTGTCTTTTTTTTCCCCTAAACAAGTAAACAAGCAGCCATTTTGGAAAACTGTTTGAAACTACTCTAAAAAGGAGGCGGTGTCAATGTGAGAAATGGCAGTCTTTACTGACTTTTATTGCCTGCACTGAACACAACACAACAGATCCACTTTTATTCTTTAGACACTTGTGGATATTCTAATGTCATGTTGTCTTTTAATGTAATGTAGCACAAGGAGTTTTTAGTTTTATTAGAGCTACCATGTGCAGCTGTGTTGGGACAAAAAGGCTGCACTTTATGGCATCTAAATGTAAGCGCCATATTGATCTATTATTAACGGCTGTAGCAGTCTGAATCTGAAGCAGCTGTGGGAGTAAATGACTCTGATGCAAATCTACCCGTTTCCTCAATTTTGTGAAATCTACTGTCATTTTTTCCTGTTAAGTTTGCACAGCGATCGGCCTCATTCTGCCATGTCACATTTTCCACCGCTTTTAGCCGAAAATGTTCACTTGTTTGATTGAATTTATTTGGGGGATTTTTTTCCAAGATGGGAATAAAAATTTGGAAAACATGAAGAGGCCTACTCTCGGCGCTAAAAAAATGAGACATACTGTTTGTACCAGTTTTCAGTTACCACTTTTAGATGGTTAGAATAGATGGGAAGATATTGCGGCTTTCACATTCACAGGGTTAGATGTATCTGGTCTCACGGTCTGCCCTATAAACACGGCCTAACTGTAAGCCTGCAAGGCTCATTGATCTGTTTATGCTTTGGACGGTTTGTAGAGAAATCCAGCCGCTCCAAGTGTGTGTGGAGGGGAGTAGCGTCGGGGTGAGGTCCTGAAAGAGGAAAAGGCTGTTTATTCGAAAATCCAGATTACATGATCCAAAGACTACTCACACAGGCCTTCACTTAAACTGAAGACGAGAGCGCATTTTGTCCATTAGTCAAAATGTCGCTGCCACTGATATAACGTTGACAACTTTTGCAGACCTACAGCCAGTGGAAGCATCCCTTATTAGAACAAAAGTAATCTCCTTTTTTTATAGAAAGTGTATCATGTGAGTGGCCAGAGCTTGTTGTCACATGATGAAAATTCTCATTTAAAGGCCTAAAGAAGTAAATATAAGCGGAGACTGACTCACGTTTGGAGCCAGACTCAAGTGGCCAGTCATGGAACTGCAAGTATTGTCAGCTTTTAGCTGTTGGCAGTATTTTCTCTTTTAAAACCCAATTTATTTCACAGTCAAATAATAAAAGAAGTTAGATTTACTGACTGTAGCATTAATAAAGCTTGGTGCTGGTGTTATTCTGCTACAATAAAGAGCCTCTGTGTGATGCAAACCTCACAGTACTGACTTTTTTTTAATCTCTCCTTTGCTTTAAGCCTTCAACAGTTTGACCTTCTTTTACTTCTTCACTCCACCGCTAACAAAACCTGCCATTTCAAGTGTACCGTCTGTTCCTTTTAGCTTTTTTTTTTTTTTTATAACCAACACTATTTCTGCAGTTTGTTTCTTTGTGTATTCTTGCCATCTACAAGTACAGGAGTAGTACTGACTGCGGAGAGAGAGGTTGTAGGCCACAGACAACAACAGCCGAGTGGAGAGATTTCCCAGGATTCAGTGTTGACAGTGCTGGAGGTGTGCTCGTGTTTGTGAGGGATCTCCTTGAATGCAAACATCATCTCCCCCCCTCACACGTCGACTTTCATGTTTTGTGTTCTCTTCTCCTCCGCAGCACACCACAGAGGCGCAAGTTAAACGCCGTGTTTCAAAGTGAAAACCTCTCCACGGCAGGAAGGAGGGGAGGATTTTGAAAGATCCCAGCCTCGTTCGGTTCCTTCCCTGGGGGACACTGAACTCTTTGTCTCCCCTCTTTCACCTTGCACATGGCGTCTGCGATGATGGTTCGTACTGCCGGCGCTCGGAGCTTTGTGTGACACATGAAGAAAAGGAGGCTGACACTTGACAGGTTGCGACACAAGTGTTTACCAAACTGTCGCAGCAGGGGAGGTAGATCCAAACAATATTTCTACGGTTATTGCATACGAGCTCAGGGGGAGATTTATAACTCACATTCATGTGACATGCACAGACATTGGGTTGTGCTCCTGCTTTACAGCAAGAAGGTTGTGAGTTCAAACCCTGTCCGACTCAAAAATCCTCCTCCCAATCTTTAGGTCAGTTATTAAAACATTAAGATGCAACTGGCCAAAGTGGCTTGTAAGCGTGATAATGTTTTTGTCAAAATAGAAATCGACCAGCGTTTGGCTAGTTACCTAGATAAATAGCCTGTAATCTCATCCATTTACTTGTATGTTCTTTTGTGAATAGCTAAGGACAAACATCTTGATTTAGTTTGAGATAAAAACCTAATATTTCAGGAGGTCGTGGAAGAGCACACTTTGTAACCTTATTAGTCCAATGTGGCTCAGTCATACCTGCAGCTTCTTTTCTGAACTGCACAGCTGCACTTCACTTTCACTTCAGCTTGATACACAACAACACAGGCTTTACACATAAACGGGCAAAGAAAAGTAATTCTGCATTTAACTAGAGATACTTACTCTTTGTGGATTAGCTTTATCGATAAATGGGTTTCCAGATAAGAGCTTATGCTGACAGAGAGGAGAACTGGTCAAAGAGCAGTTCAGACAGCTGTCAGTCAGAGCTGTGCTTTGGGACTTTGTCTCTGGCAAGGCAAGGCAAGGCAATTTTATTTATATAGCACAATTCATACACTGGGTAACTCAAAGTGCTTTACAGAAATAAAAGACAATTTACAAGATTTATATTTGGAAACATAAGAAAGATTAAAAGCATTATAAAAAAAGAAGAGTGCAGATAAAAAACATTTTAAGTTGTGGTGTAGGCGGAGCTAAAAAGGAAGGTTTTTAACCTCCCCTTGAACATTGTTAAAGTGTGAGGCTTGTTTTACTTCATCTGGGAGGCTGTTCCAGGTTTTTGCTGCTTGAAACTTAAACGCTGCTTCACCCTGTTTAGTTCTAACTCTGGGCACGAGCAGAAGGCCTGTCCCAGATGTTCTCAGAGTCCGAGGAGGCTCATAAGCTACTAGCATTTCAGAAATATATTCTGGTGCTAAACCATTTAGAGACTTGTAAACCAGCTGCTGTTTTAAAGTCTATTCTCTGAGCAACAGGAAGCCAGTGCAGAGATTTTAAAACTGGACTGATGTGGTCGTACTTCCTGGTGTTAGTTAGAACCTGAGCAGCAGCGTTCTGAATAAGCTGAAGCTGTCTTAACCCTCGTTTTGAGAGACCAGTGAGCAGGCCGTTACAGTAATCTAACCTGCTGGAGATAAAAGCATGAATAAGTTTCTCTAAGTCTGGTTGAGACATTATTCCTTTGACTCTGGAAATATTTTTAAGGTGATAAAATGCAGATGATGTAATTGACTTAATGTGACTCTGGAAATTCAAGTCTGAGTCCATGATGACCCCTAGATTTCTAACCTGGTTTTTAGATTTTAGAGAAAAAGACTCGAGGTGACTGCTGACACTTTCTCTTTGTTTCTGTGGTCCAAAGATAATTATTTCAGTCTTGTTTCTGTTCAGTTGGAGAAAATTATTTTGCATCCACACGTCAATCTGTTCGATGCAGTGACACAATGAATGGATCGGTCCATTTTCACCTGCTGTGAGTGAAATGTAAATCTGAGTGTCATCTGCATAATTATGGTAGGATACACCACAGCTGCGTATTAACTGGCCTAAAGGAAGCATGTAAAGATTGAATAATAGAGGTCCCAAGATAGACCCCTGTGGAACCCCACATGTCAGGTTCATTTGGTCTGATACACAGTTTCCAACCGAAACAAAGTACTTCCTGTCTTCAAGATAGGACTGAAACCATTTAAGAGCAGTTCCAGAGATACCTATCCATTCCTCTAATCTTTGTGACAGGATTTCATGGTCCACTGTATCAAACGCAGCACTCAAGTCCAGCAGAACTAAGACAGAGACTTTGCCTCGTCAGTGTTCAGACGGATGTCATTTGTGACTTTAATAAGTGCAGTCTCAGTCTGTCATGGGCCTAAAACCTGACTGAAAAGGATCAAAGCAGTTGTTAAGTAATAGAAAGTCATTAAGTTGCTGATATACAACTTTTTCAATGACTTTCCCTAAAAATGGCAGGTTTGATATGGGCCGATAGTTGTTGAGCACTGTAGCATCAAGACTGCTCTTCTTTAGGAGAGGCTTAATGACAGCAGTTTTTAAGGCCCTTGGAAATGTTCCAAACTGTAAGGAATTATTGACTATATCAGTGAGTTGTGGTAACAAACTACTTAGTACTGATTTTAGAAATCTAGTGGGTAGAACATCGAGGCAGCAGGTGGATGAACTCAGGCTGGAGACAGTTTTTTCAATTGTTCTGTCATTAATGGGTGTAAAATGTGTAAACTCAACCAAAGGTCTCCTATGTGGCTGCAGTGTTGTTGTTTGCCCTTTGGACTGTATCGCATGTTTAATGCCTTGAACCTTGTCATTAAAAAACAATGCAAACTCATTGCATTTAGTGTTGGAAACTAATTCTGGAGGAAATGGAGCTGGAGGGTTTGTTAATCTGTTCACTGTAGCAAACAGGACACGTGAGTTGTTACTGCTGTTGTTGATGAGCTCTGAGAAGAATATTTCTCTTGCTTTTTTCAAAGTTTGATTGAAAACATGCAGATTTTCTTTGTATACCTCATAATGAATTAAGAGTTTAAATTTACGCCATTTTCTTTCGGCTTTTCGGCATTCCCTTTTCTGTGCCCTGACAGAAGGAGCATTGCTCCACAAAGCCTTCTGCCGCTTCATCACTCTGATGTCCTCGCGGCGGGGGTGGGACTCGGGAAGAGCCGGCAGTGAAGGGGCAACACACATATATGGCCAGAGGGGCACTTAAAGGGCATAGGGCAAAGGTGTAGGTGCTGGAGCACTATGGGGTCTATCTGTGCACGTCCCTGACACATTCTCTGTTTGGTGGTTGAGGCCGACACTAGTGCAGGAGAAACAGGAAACACAGCAGCTGAAGATGGACAATGTGGTGAAAATGTGTTTAGAACGGTTAAGACAAACTTTGGTGCAGTTTCTCAGTTATAATTCAGTGCTTCATTTAAAAAAGTCTGCTTTGCAACATTTCAATTTTTGATTGAAATGTCAACAGCTTTGGACTACAGACATCTAAAGAGACTAACAAAAGGAAAAAAAACATAACAAAAGATAAGACAAAACGCTAAAAGGATGTCTCTTGCTGGAATAAAACAAAACAGACAGAGACAAAGCGTGGCACAATAATCAGGTAAAACCAAGGTAAAACGAATGAACCAAGCATAGTTAGTGTGTCTGCAAACATTATTTAGTTTTTTGTCACGCTGTGTCCGGTGAGTTGAGTCCTTTTCCAGATACACTGCTCTGACAGTGCTGTCGTGTGTGTCTTTTGTCCTGTAAATGCTGATCAGACCTTTGCTAAACTGATCTAAACAGCAGCCACATTGCTTTCTGGAATGTATCGATTTCACTGTGTCACTGTTTTCACCAAAGATGGCGTTTTCACCGTTTACCCGACAACAGAGTAGCTGCAAAAAGACAACCTTCAGCTGGATTCAAATGCTGGCGTGGACTAAAAGAGCAAACGCACCTGAACACGAGGAGAACCCGGGAGTCAAACTCTGGACCTTCTTTCTGAGAGACACCTTGTGTAATTTGCATGTAAATATGTGGAGGTCTTATTTTCTCCATAAATAGGACCCAGGCTGACGGGACACATACCTCAAATAAACCAGGAAAAGAGAATAATAATAAAAAAAAAGGGTATAAACTTGCCTCCAGTTATTTTTTGACAAAGTGGTCTTCACTGATCTGCTCGTCTTCTCCTTTTGTTAATGTGCCCACAACCCACAGGATTAACCCAGTCTGAGAAATGTGTTCGTAAAGCCCTCTGACTGGAATGTTAAATCAAGGTGGGAGTCAATAAAAATGTAATTATATGTCACTTTATTAGAAGCAGCTGGCACAAGATGAAAAAGGAACTTGACGGCTGAGAGGCACGCAGACAGAGGCTCTTTAATTCCCAGCGTGGCTTTGTCAACACCAACTTTTTAGGAGTTTTAGATTTGACGACGTTCTGGAACAAAATGCACTTTTTAATATTCCGACAGAGATTGATGCAATAAAAAAGTGGGTAAGGCGAGGAGGTTAAAATCACACAATTTGTCAGAAGAAATGAATATGTACCGAGCTGGAAGAAAAGTCCATTATGATCCAACTTCACATAAACTGTCCCTCTCGACGGGAGGTACGTGCATTCTGCATCAGGCCTAGATGCTGAACATGTGAATAAGGTCGAGTCGAGACAGGACTGACATTTATGTGACCATCAATGTGAGACCATGCACCTGACCGGAACAAAGTGTTGACTACGGAGAATGGATTTAGACAAACAACACCTGAAGCGGCATGACAAAGGTAAGTCCTCTTCAACAGGACAGCCAGATCAGACTTAATGTCATGTGACCACTGAGTTTTGATTTTCTTTTCAGGGAATAGCTGAAAGACTGCAGAGAAATCATGAGACTTGCTCTGAGTGTGTGTCGTCCTGAGGCTAAACACACAAGAGTGGTCCCAGGAGTTAATGGGGTCAGCTCGGATAATCAAGATGGAGCGGGAGACATTGCCAAAAAATACCACAGCGCTAATCCACTCAGTCTTCATTCTCCTCGGTCCCCCGGACTTTTTCATCTCTTTATCTTACTTCAGGCTTTTCTTCAAATCCTCCAAAAGAAATTAGCTGTGATTTTTACTCAATCAAAACATGTGAGTAGTGATGTTATAGTTCCTTGAATACCATGTTAAAAGCCAAAGGTGTGTTTCCGGTCGTGTCAATTAGATCAATGTGACGACTGTAGAAAGGCCTCCAACAGAACTCAACTGTGTTATCTTATTAGTTTGATGCTCAAAGTGGATTTGATGCTGGTCGCAATGGAAAGCTAACTCCTGGGCACAAACTCTCCTGGGTCAATTACTGCATGACCAATCTAATCCATTCTTTAGGGCTGAGAGAACGAGGGCCATCACAGTCAGGTGGTAAGTCTGCCAAGCCTTGTGGTTTAAGAGTCTCAAGTGCAGCTAAATTAACTTTATAAAGAAGTGAGTGGTTTATTTGGGATAAAACTAGGGTCAAACAGCTAACAGACATTGTTGCAATGGTGGGGTTAGTCGGTAATGAGTCTGCTGGTGTCTCCTCTTTGCCAAGACAAAACATCTACTGGTACCTGTCCTTTTTTTATCCGATCAGAAATCAGCATCAAAGACTTCTGTGCAGTCATGCATAGTAGATTTTAGTTGTATAAGGCATATTTACAAGTGTTTATTATTTGCCATTTTTAATACAGAAAAATGCACAAAAAAACAAAATATTAGATTGAAAGGGCGTTATGGAGGGATGTCACATTGTGATTTAAAAGCTCACAAACCCATTGGAAATTATTGTAGGTCTGTGACAAGACAAGACAAGACATTTACTTTTGTATAGCCCAATATCACAACAACAGCCTTGTAGTTAGTACTTAGGAGTACACATCACCCAGCAGATCAGGGGTTTGCGTCCACCCTAGGAGGAGGTAGAAAGGATAAAAAAAAAAGTGCTAAATACTACTGAAAATAGGCAGATGTAATAATAATATGAGCGGTTGAGTGTGTACCTACAGCTACAACCAGTGTAAACCTAACCCTATGATCAATCAGTCTCCATACGTTTGGTGAAATAAGTATGTTTTGAGTTTGCTTTTGAAAATCTCAAAAGAGTCAGATCACCGCACTTCCACCGGGAGCCCATTCCACAAAAATGGGTCTCTATAAGAAAAGGCTCTGTAGTGTCTGTGCTGTTCTAATAGCACAGTGCAGACCTACAATGTTCTAATAAAAGATAATGAAAGTGAGATAAGGCGGTAAATAAAAAAATAAAAAAGCTTCAATGAAATAAATACCTAATATTTATGGCTGGTGGAATATTAGTGTACATGGCAGAAGGCTTGTTGACGGCACTGGGATTAGAGATCATAGTAAAAGGTCAAACTGGAATGACTGTGGTGCTTGGTTAATTAGAATCGTTGGGAAAATCACAGACCTTGGCATTGTGAAGAACATGTTTGTTACACAGTTAAATTGAAAAGGATTCAAATATTTCTCACATTCAGCTTCTCATTCATCTTCATTAAAGTGACTTTGATAAGACTTTTTCATAGTCTCAATGTTGGTGCAAAACAAAACTGGCTGCTCTGGGGATCTGCAGTCTGCACAACTCTAATACCCTCTGACAAACAACAGATTAGATTTAGATTTTTTTTTTTTCATATTTGCCCTCCAACCAAATTCTTACACAAAATGTATTTTCTGTTTGCAATGATTAGCATAAACAGAGGGACAAAGCCGTCAATGTTTATGACAGAAGAGTCTGAACGCAGAGGAGCTGGGGTGTGCTGAAAGAAGTTAAGTGAAGTGATTCTTTGAAACGACTGGAAAACAAACTGAAAGTGCATTTAAGGGCAAAACACACGGAGGATGTTTGGGTCAGAGGGCTGTAATTATCTCCAAACAATGCGTGCTGTAATTATGATACAAATCTATGGTGTGTTTATTACTTTCTGGCAAATTTACCATTTAATATAATTATAAAACAGCAATGAGACTCTGAAGCCATGTTTCTGTTTCATTGCAGTGAAGGTCATGTCAGTGCAGCACAGTTCAGTTCAAACATCTCCTGAAAAACTGTGTCTACCGCAGAAACATATTGTCATGAGAAATACATACTATTGAAAAATATTTAAAATGTAGGTAAATTGTGATTAAAGAAGTGACTGATGTCTGTGAAGGTTCTCAATCATCCAGGTCATCTTAAAGAAAAAGTTAAAGTAAAAGCTGTTTGATCTCATAGTCGTTAACTATGAAAGGGAAGTGTGACTCTTGATGTGGGAGTCGTTAAGGCTCAGGTGAGTCTTCAGTGTTACTGTTCCATTCAGGTGTTTTGTTTTAGAGTAAAACTGTTTTGTTTTAGGTTTCAGAACACTGTTATAAATTCAAGGAAAAATGAATCTGAGGCCACCTCCTCTGTTCAAAGAGGGCTTTTCCATTTTAACAAAAACGGCTTCCTTCACACCCAAAGGTCGCACTAGACTTTCTCACTCTCCATCATTTTGACAAACAGAGGTGTAAAATTTCCCTCCTAATCTATTATTACCTGTCATTTTTAATTTTCAAACTTTAATAATACTTTTAATGGCTTTTTGTTTTACATTTTAAGAAATTTCAAGACGAGCATAGAGGACAAATTATTTGTTTTATTTATGAACAACAGATACACAAAAAGTGGAAGGATATTTTGTGCTTGAACTCTAGAGAACGCAGTATATTACACAAAAATGTCCAACAAAAGGAAATAACAAAAATTAACTGAACTTAATTTAATTGCTGTTGTTGTGCACCCCCGACAAATCCGTCACTTGTGTTAGCTTTTCTACAGACGTCACAAAACATTTTTTTCTCCTAGCCACTAAAACTCCTGTTCCCACTGAACACAATACTCCCTCTTCTTCACCTCCTTTGTGCTGCTTGATTGTCCCGTACCAGCTGTCGGTGACTGCTCAGTGTTTTCTGTTTGTCCTCCTTCATGCTCCACTGCATCATGTCCTTTTTTTGCTACTGAAGATGACATGATTTAAGATATATTAGAAATTGCTAATTGATATGTACACGTGCCACCAACTGGTCAGGAGTAGTAATTACAATAGCTCACCCTCAGAATAGCATTCTGATTTTTCCGGTCACTGATAAAAAAAAATATCACATTGACGGAAAATATTCGGTTAATGCGACCTCTGCTCACACCGCTCTCAAACCATCTGCAATCTCTGGCCAAAATTCGGGCATTGCTGTCCTCAAAAGAATGAAGGAGGTGGCCTCAGATTAATGTTACCTAGTATTTACAACTCTGCTCTGAAAACTAAATCAAAACAGTTTCAGTCTAGAACAACAATACCTGAATGGAGCAGTGTCACTAACAACTCATCTGAGCCTTAACGACTCTTACATCCAGAGTCACACTGCCCTTTCAGAGGTAACGACTAAGAGACCAGAACAGCCTGGTCCAATCAGAGTTTCAGGTCAAACCCCTCCCTCTAGAGATATAAGCTCAGCTCTCTTACCAGTTGATCTCAGAATTGACAAGGCTCTTGGAATTAGAGACGAAACGTCTTCACCTTAAAAACTGAGTCCTCATCTGGCTCGTTAAAGTGTGTACCATATACTGGGAAGACTGTATTTGGGTCATTGGCCTAGTGTCATTCCCTTCTCTCATTGTATCCTGTTAATCTAAAGGCCCAAAAAAGTCAAATTAGTTTACCTATACTGAAAAGTGTGCAACAAATCTGGCAAGACAGATCAAATCTTGACACATAAGTAGAAAGTAATTATCAAAATGATTTAAACGTTTTGGGAACCTTTTAAACCTTGAAAAAGCAACAATAAATTTAAGCTGTTGAAAGACACTGACTCACTCCGTTATTATTTGAATAGTATTTATTTCACGTTTACTTTGGTACAGACTCAAAGCAGTTTTTATAAAGTCAAACTAACCATGCTGACAGGACGACTCAGCATCAACACACTCTTACAAATGTGCTCGTCATCATCATTAGCTCAGTGGGATGTGATCGGGGTGCCGTAGCGTTTGCACATGCCTGTACACACAGCGAGGGGCAGCCGTGGGACTAATTTGCTCAGAAGGGATTAATTGGATATTATCAGTGGGAAAACAATAGAGCACAAGAGTGTTAAACGCTGGGACGTCAAAGAGGCAAACGTGTCACGGAACAACAGGCTAATATCCACCCACTGCTTCCCGGCGAAATTACCGCCACGCACACACACAAATAGGAGACACGGTGTGTTCTGATGCAATTCATTGATGAGTGTGTGCTGTTCGGGTGCCATCCGAACTAACAGATGTCTGTGCATTAAAGGTATCCGCTCTTTTAGCTTCTAGGCAGACACTGCAGCTGTTGTTGACATGTTCATGAACAGAGCAGAGCGTGATAATTCTTTATTTCAGCTGTGTTCACACTGCACTGAAAAGCGGCCTGATTTTATTATTTAATTTTGTGGATGTTGTCTCTAGTCTGCAGTGTGAGCAAATGCAGTAATGCAGTGAAAAATTCAAGATTAAATAATATACAGTAACGTTTTTGCTAACTGTTATTCTCCACAATCACATGTCTGCATGTTTTGTATTTGTCAAAGAAACAAAGGAATGTTTATCTCACGTGATGGTGTAAACATCCATTCTGATGGTCACTTTTTTACGAATATATAGAATATTATGTGAAAGTGACTTAAATCTGACTTCAACAAGATTTGTTTCAGAATTAGTCTGTCCATACAAAACAAATCCTAACCAGAGCCTTTTTGAGCGCAGTGTGAACATATCCTTCGTTTCCTCTGATCACCTCACTCTTCTCTGTCGCTTCCTCGCCTGTGCTTTCCTGTCACAGCCACTTCTTGAGCACAGTTAGAGCAGTGTTAAAGGTGAAGTGAGACTGGTGCGTCCCCCTGTGCGCCAGCAGCAGGGACCCCGCCTCAGGGCCGTGTCCCGCGGCCAGCAGCGCAGCAGCGACCCCCTCCACATCCCAGCCCCCTTCCTGCTGGTGGGACAGCATGTGGGAGCTGAGCAGGGGGTACAGCGCAGATGAGACGCAGCCCACCAGTAGCCCGGCGTCCAGCAGCAGAGACAGCAGCTCGCCATCGCATAAAGACACACTCTCCTGTAGGAAAACGGAGAAAGACGGGTTAAAATGGAACAGAGATTCTGAGGCATCTATAAAATAATATAATGAGCAAAATGGTTATGAGTATTACCAGTTGTTTTTCTTAGCACAACCTATTTGAGAAAAGTCAAGATAGAAAATTTGAACACACAGCTTCATGTAAAAGGATGCGACTGTAGAGTAATAAAAAGTAACAAGAAAGAAATATGCTGTATATAAAAGGAAAAAAAATCTGACAAAATACCTGAATTCATACGTCAGTGGACCTAGCACATAGCTCACTGAATAGATGTAGAAATTAAAAGAGCTACGTGACTCATTGTCTTGTAAAAAAGGCATCCCAAGGTTAGTAAATGTTTTGGTGCATATTTGGACATGTACAGTTTCTACAGTCACCAGAGCGTCCTGCTGCAGCAGCACTATTTTCACAGTTTTTGTGACAACAGTGTGTAACAGTGTTACACGCTTCAGGAGCCATGATGAGGTCCCGGCAGAAGGTCACATCGTGAGTTGACCCTGAGCTCAGACGTCAGTCCCATGGCAATTCTGACACACACACACACACACACACACACACACACACACACACACACACACACACACACACACACGCGCAAAACCAACAGGATTGTGAACACAATAGGGATAAAACATATAATCATAAAATAAAAGGTTCACGTCTTAAGCCAAGTTCAATTTATATTTTAGAATCAAAGCCAAAAGGTTGAATATGAAGCATAAGCATTAAAAACTATGGAGCCAAGGAATATTACAAAAGTGGAGTTTCAAGAGGCCTACAAAAGTTAATCTGTATTTATTGGTATGATTGAAAACTCATTCTCCTTGCGTTTGCTTCAAAGAAATACCTATCTACTGTGACTGTGGCACACTGGTGGTGCTAAGCTACTGTACCTCTGTAGCCACAGCTGTCCTGGGGCAGACTGACAGATACGTGGCACTGTCCAACCACCACCAAAACACGCTCACACATTCATACACCAGTGCCACAGTAGCCCCAGTGCCCAAGGACACAACAGTATGAAATGGGAGGAGCAGGACTCCAACTACCAACCTTCTAATAATAGGATGACGCCTGCTACGCCCCTGTGTAATACCTCAGACTTTATTAACGGCATCTCAGGCCTTTTGACTTCAGGGTGAAATTATATTCTACAAGTTCAAACGTTTGAGCCCCCCAAAAAACGGATGGACAGAAGCAGCGGGAAGGTCTTCTGTAGCACTCCAGTAATCATACAGACGATGCAGATCAAACAGAATTATTCACACAAACTGAGACAGATGGTTGGTGTAAAGTACAATAGCTTTTGGACCATTAGGGTTATGTTGTCAACTTGTCAACAAGTACACACAAACCAGGAGCTAATGCTAAGATGCGAGGACCAATGCTGTGCTTGTTGCCGTGTGATTCAGCTCCATCTCTTTGGCGCACACTCGCCTGTTTGGGGTCTCCATTATTAAGGCCAGCCAACTTTACACACACACATTCACAGACACGTATAGACAACAGCGAGGTCCCTGTCAGGGTATTTTTGGCGCTGAAGCGGATCAATTATGAATGTGCAGCTCATGTCGGTTCCTCTGTAGCAGCGAAGGGGAGCCGAGCTGAATAGTATTCTCACTGCCTCAACTCCAAAAACTTTATCTGGGTGTGTTCCACTTTTACTTGAAGGACAACACATCCCTAAAACGAATATGGTACCGTGCGGCTGTCATTGACTTTGTCCTTTAGGGAAATGGCTGCTTCCGCTTGCAGATTTTTACCTGAACATCATCCTCTTGTCTGGCGTTCACGGTTGCTTGAC
This sequence comes from Neodontobutis hainanensis, assembly GCA_024349245.1. NCBI lineage: Eukaryota > Metazoa > Chordata > Actinopteri > Gobiiformes > Odontobutidae > Neodontobutis > Neodontobutis hainanensis. The sequence goes on from JALDNG010000210.1 coordinate 192,853, forward strand.
TACACGAAGGAGCTGACATATAACAGCGGTAGAGAATACTATGTCGTGCATGACTAATGATTTAATTTGCCTTTTCAATTGACGGACGGCTCCAGATGAATCATGACAGGTCGTGGGAGGATGAGAGAAGACACATGAAGAAATGTAAAAATTTTAGGTGACAGAGGTGGATGAGCAGGTCACCCGGGTATAATAAGAATTAAGTGGATAAAATATCGAGACAGGCAGCTGGCCAGGAAAGGAGAAAATGTCAAAATGAGAAGGAGCAGGAGGAATGAGGCATACGTGCGCCGAAAGCATCAGATAACATACATTTTTAAGCGCGCCAACTGTTTCCGAGGACTGAATGCAAACTAGAACCAAGGAGAGGCACTTGACAACAACACAACTCTTCACATTCGAACTCATGGCTGTGAAGCATCCACACAGGCCCCTCGGCAAATGTTCTCTGGCAGATTTTGAATCAGCGGTGAACAATGGCCTATTCTGAAGAAGTATGAGCACAAAATGAACAACCTGCTTCCATACTCCTGTAGTGTCAAAGAAACTTGACACGAGTGAACCCAAAGTCACTGTTGCTGTAATCTGTAATAGATGGTTCTGCAATCTGTTGAAGAGATTAAAATTAAATGAAAACACAGAAACTGGATCAACTTATTGATTCCTTTTTGACAGCATAATGGTAATAATTAATTTGGATATTGCTGCTGCTTTGCTGTAAGAATGACAATAGAGTTGACTATCTGAGCAATCAAAGTAGCCAAAAGCAGTATTTTTATGAAAGCATGTATATAAAGATGGACAATGGACTCGACTGGCTATGAGGTACTTGACCCCTTTAGTGAAGCTGCTGTACAGGCCTAAAACTAAAATTACCTGCTATTAAGATTTATAAAAAAAAGAAAAAAAAAAGGATTATTGATGACTGTTTTGAGCCAGATAGTACGTTTACGACTTAGAGGTCAAATTTATTCACTTTCTGCATGCTGTAGTGTCTATAAATGTATGCTATAAAACATGCACAGCACAAAAACATTGAGCTATACATAAACCTTTTATGAATTAAAAGCGCAAGTTGTAGTTTTTGGGAGAATCATCTTGTTAATTATTTTTTAATCCATTATATCAAGCATGCCTTTGTTCATGTGAACATGTACAGTATACTATAAACAAGGCCAGTTTGTTATATTAGGGACTTTATATACACTTACCGGCCACTTTCTTATGTACACCTTGCAAGTACTGTGTTGTACCCCCATTGAATTCAATGAGAAAGTGTGTCCATACTTTTGATGCTGCTCTATTGACCTGGTGAGTGTGGAGCCCATATGAGTAAAGTGAACTCATTGTCATGTTCAAGAAACCAGTCTGAGATGATTTGAGCTTTGTGACATGGGGCATTATCCTGCTGGAAGTAGCCTTCAGAAGATGGGTACACTGCATGGTCAGTAAAAACACTCAGGTGGGCTGGGGCGTTTAAGCAATTTTCAATTGGTACTAAGGGGCCCAAAGTGTGCCGAGAAAATATTCCCCACACCATTCCACCACCACATCCTGAACCGTTGAGACAAGGCAGGATGGATCCATGCTTTCATGTTCTTTACGACAAATTGTGACTCTACCATCTGAATGTTGCAGCAGAAATCAAGACTCATCAGAACAAGGAACATTTTTCCAATCTTCATTTGTCTAATTTTGGTGAGACTGTGTTAATTGTAACATCCGTTTCCTGTTCTTAGCTGACAGGAGTGGTACCTGGTGTGGTCTTCTGCTGCTGTAGCCCATCTGCTTCAGGGTTCCACGTGTTGTGCGTTCAGAGATGGTATTTTGCCGACTTTGGATGTAACGAGTGGTTGTTAGAGTTACTGTTTCCTCTCTAACAGTCTGCCCATTCTCCTCCAACCTCTGACATCATCAAGGCATTGTCATCCACACAACTGTAAACTCTAGAAATGGTTGTGTTTAAAAATCCCAGTACATCACCAGTTTCTGAAATACTAAATTCAGCCCAGCTGGCACCAACAACCATTCAAGTTCAAAGTCACTTAAATCCCTTTCTTCTCCATTCTGATGCCGGGTTTAAATTTCAGCAAGTCAACTTCACCACATCTAGATGCCTAAATGCTTTGAATTGCTGCTAAGTGATTGGCTGATTAGATATTTATGTTACCAAGCAATTGAACGGGTGTACTTAATAAAGTGGCCGGTGAGTGTATATAAAATACATAGGCCCAGTTTAACAGTATGATGTAATTACTCTTACTAAACACTTTGCATGGACACTCTTCTCCTTCACCATATTTAAAAATGCTATTTGCAGAACTTAGCATCATTAAAAAGCAGTACAAATAAATCTGCCTTGATGTGACCTGAAGGCATGCTTTGAACTGAAAGCTCCTTGTGCAGAGTTTGTCTGTAATGAGCGCTCTCTTACCTACAGCACACTTGCACACGAGAACTTATTTATGCAACTCAGACTGAAATGTGTCACAGTCTGGAGCAGTAGGGAGGGCAAAAGCAGGTGGCAGCGCTCTTCAAATCTCACAGCTGTGGGCCACTGCCAAACCTGGTTGAGCCTCAACACATAAATGAGCACATCCACAGTAGACCTACTTTTGTGTACCACGGGCCAATATAAGGCCACAAATGTGGACGTAAAATACTCCTTGCTAGTAAATATGCAGCCATATTGTCTTACCTGGAACAGACAAGAGCACTCTCTCCACACATAACTCCCAGGCTATTACTGTATAACGTGTCAAGAAAGACGGCACATTTGAGTGTCAGTCTGATTGACAGGCGAGCTGAAAATAGATGTGAAGGAACGGCAGAGAGATGGAGGTGTGGAGGAGAATGTTGATATCAGAGTAGAGTGGATAACTTTATGTCCTTCTTACAGCACCAGTGGCGCTGTCACATTTCAGGCTCTGCTACTGGACACACCGAAAGGAAATGGGATGGAAAAGTTAATGTAATGACTAGCCTCACATAATCACTGCTGCTGCTTTGAATGTCAAAAACCAAATTCCACAATATCTTTTTTGGACTGAAATCTCATTTACAGACATCTATGAATTTTTTACAACTAGCAACTGAGGAAGATGAGCTTTCCTAGTAGTATAATAAAGCCTTACATTATGTGGCAGTATTAGTGGTTATCCTAATGTAATATTTTGAAACCTCTAATCATCATATAAAATAAGTTAAACATATGTGAATTCTTTGTTTGGTGGTTGTGTTTATTGCACATGTTAGTGTAAGTACTCCAAGTCAGTTTAACAACCCCGTAAATCCATACTTTCTCACTGTTTTGGTGCCTACCCTTCTGCACTCCTTGCTTCTGGCCTTAACAAACAACGCCGCACAAATACAATCTGATTGAAGAGGGAATACATCTATCATGCTCTCCTTTCACACTCAAAGGTCAAAAGCCCAGAGAACATGAAAGCCTGTCCGGTGCTGTATGTATTTTTACACTCGAGTGACTGGTGTTCGTGTGTTTGTGTCTAGTATGTCAGGTTAAAAGCCCCTCCAAGTCTTCTCTCAAGGTTCAAACAACACCTCGCCTGTCTCGAAGCAAAGTGAAAACAAGCGGCGTCTTCTGTGCTTTTACGCTGTGAGAACAAACACTCATCATGACAAGAGAAGCCCGCCACATCAAACCGCTCTATCGGACCCCCCTCTCGCTCTCGTTATTACCTCCACATTTTCGTCGTCCCGGCCTGTGAAAGACAGTTAAGGTTGTCTCTCTCCTGCTTGTTTTCCGCGGCACGCTAAATGATGCCTGATTGGTCCGGTCAATTTTTCACACCTCTGTTTGAGATTCCGGCTTGTCACTTTATTTCCTGTGTGTCTCTGCCCCGGCTGCTCCCCTCAGTTCAACCCAGCTGAGAGCTTAATTGGAATTACCGTACACGTACAATGCCTAATACATAATGCATAGACAAGCCTTCTTTTATGATTTAAATCATAAAGCATCTTCGAAAAAGACAACACAAAGTATCTCCTTGCTTTCTTACATTTGAGCTGTCCCTAGACTTCTTCCAACACGACTCCAAACAATCCTTGCTTACATGGCTACATGATTGAAAGTGACAGAAGAAGAGGCTGTGAACACAAATAAATAAAATAAAAAGTAGGCTGTGACGCATACAAGCTAACACATTTAGACACATTGAGCAATTAAAAGCATCATCAGAGACTCTTGAGCAGGTAGAACAGCATTAAGTCCAGTATGGTGGAGACTGTAAACAGGAGTTAGATGCATTATCACCTAAAATCCTCTGGTCTCCACTTCAGCAAACAGAAAGTGCTTGAGGGTAAAATTAATGAATATGCTGCATTTTGCATACTTTCTAAGTGTGAATTTTCTGTCACAGAAAAATAATGTGAACGCTAATCAATGCTATCAGTTAATTTAGAAAAAAATGAAAAAAGAATAGTTTACTGGTGTAAATGTCTTCTGTAATGGTACAGTGATTTTAGTGCATTTTGTACAAATACAACTAGAGTGCTAGAGTTTATAGAGTCGGCCTATTTCTCCTCCCTCTGTTTGAGCTGCTGAGCGAGTCACTCAGGAGAGGTCTGCTTGTCCCGGTGGCATTGAATTATATATAATTTAGTGTAGATTGGAGTTTAAATAGACATGATTTTATTAATCAATGTCTAAGAACCAATAAATCAATACAAGAATGTATTTTTTTTGTGGGGGGGGTCTTTAGTCTTGTGACACTAACTATCTTAAAGTTATGCAGCGCCACTTTAAAATTGTGTCGTCAGTTTTGCAATAAAAGTTAAGCATCTCAATTTTTAGGTTTAAGTAGGCCCTGAGAGGATTTCCTGACTGAGCTTTTAGCATTTTAGCTTTTAGCATCTCATTGTGTGTCAGATACAGACAGCTAATTCCTATTAAGTATTAAAGATAGGGTAGAATTAGCTTCAGCCATACATAGGCTACTGCAAGTTCCTTTGTGTCATACATTTCAGGGTTTTGCAACGGTGGATGTCACTGTCACAATGTCCAATGTTTCATCTGCATAACATTCTTTTCCATTTTCTTTCTATATACTGTAGGTCTTTTTTGTTTTTTTATCCAGTCTCTCGCCATAAGCTACTGCAGTTAATGCAATGCAATAAATGACATTTCCTTATTTGCTTCTCGTGTTGAGTGTTTTCTCTAACACAGTTTTAATTAAAAACTAATCTTGAGAATTAATCCTTTTTAAATTTTAATCTCAAGGGCATCTGCTGTATAAAAAATAAAATATGTTAGTGGTGATAAAAAAGAACGTGTGCGGTAATCTTTGACATCAGCTCCCGAGTGGCACAGCGCTGGGGCCGTGCGCACAGATAAGACCTGCCACTCACTCAGTACGGCGTGTCATTTTTGTGTACTTAATGAAGGCTGCGTTGTATAGATAGATTTACAGTGCATTACGGTCAAAGTCAACCTCAAGAAATATAATGTGGCTGTAAAAGGCAAATTAAGAGTGGCATTTAAAAAAAACCTTCACATTCTTAAATAATTTGGCCCAATAACAGATTTAAAACTAGCAGCAAAAGAGCAAAAGTAATTAGCAACAAAGTTTAATTTCCTTTCTCATTGACCAGTGAAACTTAGAGCATTTCATTCTTCTGTTTCTTTTTTTTTGTACCTCTGCTGGATCTATATTGAATTTGCCCATGAAGCAGAACAATGAGAGGCTAGACGACAAGGCACATCAATAAAATTACAAAAGGAATATAAATGTATTACATCAAAGGGCTGAACAAATTGGTCCCGAAATCAAATCTAGATTTTATTGTGTTATGCCTGATTGACATTTTCTATTTCTGTCTACATGAAAATAATTCTGTAATGTATTGTTCAAGGCACAATACACACATTTTGACAGTGCTGGTAGGAATCCATCAAGTCAATCTGATATGTAAACCCCAGCCCTACATTAAAAGCACAGTCAGATTAACTATGCATTTCCATCATCAGACTTTGATAGAATTGGGTTATGTGATCACTCACATTTACTGTCAGCCTTGTACAAAAGCTGACAGAAAGAGGAAATGGGAGAAGTCGAACTTTTCTGCACACTTGCTTTAACATTGAAAAGGGGTTGGTAACTAAATGTAAGACCTTGATCACTCCCTGTGTCACCAGACCATGTGACCCTTTAATGGGAATTTTTTTTATTAAATGGAGGCAGTTTCCATGGTCACCGAGAATGGATGTGATTTCAGTACAGTTCCTCTATTTTCAAGTAATAAAATATACAGTAAATATGAAACTATATTTAATTGCACTAGAGTATCACTATTTACATGCACAGCTCATAGCTTGATTAAGCCATTTAAACGGACTAGTGCGTAGAGCTTTTTACGTCAGATCAGACCCAACAACGGACTCAGCAGCTGAGTAACAATATGTAACACTATGCATAAATTTTATCATCTGTGTCCTGAGGCCCATCCTTCAAGGCCAGGTCTGCCTCCATTCTGAGGCTGAAACTACAACAGTCCATTTCAGACCTCTAGTATTTACCTGAACACTGTGCGCCACCTCAGTCAGATTCCTGTCTAAGGTCTGTTTTCTCTGGCAACCCTCCATCTCTTTTTTCTTGTCAAACTACAAATTCAGGATCTTAGCTCCCTTAAATATCTGACTGTGGCTTTTATAAACCACTTAAATGAACAAGCTGTAAAGAAACATTTTGGCAAAGTTGCATTAAGCATTTTAACTGTGAAAAACAAGATTGAATTTCAGTAAAATAACACTTTAAAACATAATGTTTATGTTTTCTGTGGTTTCAAGTGACTATAAAACCGCTAAAGGGAGTCTGTAACAGAACACTTGAAATCACATTAATAGCTTAACAAGCACTTGCTATAAACCCATCGTGGAACACACACAGAGACAAATACACACCCACAGCTCTGGAGCAGAAGCAGCACATTATCAGATGTATTAGATGTGGGACAATTTCTCTCTGTCTGTGCTGATGTTATCTGCAGATGAACACTGTTCTCCACTGCTCTGAACATGCCCCTGCACACTCTGCTCTAAGGCGCCAACATTATTTCTCTATGCCATGTGACACACTACCTGTCTCGTATAACCCCGCTAACTCCACCTGATTTGTCTTTGTCTCCTCTCGATTGCTTTCTCTTGAACTTTAAATCCCCATTTGGTCGTATCGCTGCCTGCCTTCTTTTCTCTTTAACTTTACATTTTCATACATTTGCTGTGTAATTTCCCTTCTCATCTTGTTTCTGTCCTACGGCATTTCATTTCCTTTTTTTTTTACTACATCTAAATCACACATCTTTTCTCTTACATCGTTCCTCCCTTGGTCCCGTTTCCTCAGTAGGGATGAAAGTGCTGTGTTGCTTAGGTGTACTGATATAGGGAGCTGTAGCGTTTCATTTAATAGGGGCTTGGTCTTAATAGCGTGGCTTTCTCTTATCTGATCCCACAACAAAACGAGGGTCGGCCGGGTCTGAGAGGCCTGCTTTGCGACAATTGCTTATCTGATGGGGGAAGCAGCGGAGAGCGGCCCACACACTCTTGAAAGATTACACACTTATCTGATGGAGACTTCACAAAACTAAAGGACAGTTAGTGAGTGGATAAAAGTTGGGTGACTTCAATGTTGACTCTGGCCTCGTCTCAAAGTTAATTCATAAGTTTAGTTTTTGATTATGCTCAAAAGTTTGTTTGATTTAGTTTGTCAGGTGTTAAAAAACTTTTATTGTTTTTAAAAGGACCTACAAGATTTAGAATAGCCAATGTTTCCCCTTATCTTTTGCCGACATTTATATGCCCTCCATGCATCTTGAGTGGCCACTTGTGATCAATTATCACTTCCTCACTCTAAATGCAAATAAACCGTCTTATCTGAACTGTCTAAAACAATGTGCAAATTCATTTTATAAACAAAAAAGGAGAAACTTAATTAGTTTGCACATTGCATTAAACACAAGCAGAACTTGTGACATGAAATGGTGAGTCCCGAAAATGTGGGAAACTAGGGCATCTTTCTGGATTTAAAAGTGTTACCCTACCACTCATCGGAAACATGGCTTATTACACGTGTCCATTTTTAATTGATGGATGGGGTACACTTTTATTGGCATGTCAAAACAAGGCTGGGACACTTACTGCAGTCATGCCGTTGATCTGATCCAGAGTCAGTTGGAGAAGCTCTTTGTCGCCGCTTTCTGCCATCAGTTTCAGGGCAGATTGCTGGAGGCTCGGCTGCTGCTGGAGCAATAGTGTGGCTATGCTTCTGATACACTAGGACAATAAAAGCAGGACAATAGAGAGAACAGATGAAGCCATAGATATGTGGCCAAAGAGATAAAAGAAGGAGCATTAGATAAAAGCAAAAGTTCGATGAAAATGAAAAAAAGTAATCAGAGGAAAGTTAAATCAAAAAAAGGGACAAAAGGAATGAGAAGTGGGTGAAGAAAAGGAACAGTAGTGAAGGTTAATCGATGTGCATATACTGTGCATACACACAGGCACCTAATACTTTTAAAAGGTCTGCACAGAAAAACACACAGAAGCATCCTGTAATATATGAATATCACAATGCAATCTGAGTCCCCCCATGCTCCGCCGGTTTCAATCCAGCAAATTCAAATTAAAGCTGTTCAGAACAGAGTAAAAGGCCTTTTTCCCCACCACCACCCGCCTCCCCCCGTTTCTCTCCCTCACTAATATTAGACAGCCAAGCCAACACTAGCCAATTCACGCTGAATAGCATTAGCGCTAAACTAATATCACAGTCAGCTGGCGCTAGACATACAGAATGTCATTAGGCGTAACACGTCCACGGTGCTCAGCGGGGCATGAATAGCATTAGGGACCGTCAGATATCAAAGAGTGGCTAGTGCCTATAGTGCATTGCAAAAAGCACTGAGCTGGCGCTAACATGTTGCTGTGGGTTACATGCTTAATAGCTTTGGGCTTCTATATTGAAATACAGGAATGACTAAGCCCAATGCAAACACCCGGAGTCTTACATTTTTCACAGCAAACATGACAGCAGAAGAATAATATGCTACAGGCCTATATAGCTTGAGTGTAGAACTGTCATTATGCACACACATTTACCTGAGCTGGGAGCTTGTGCTTGGTGTTATAGAGCGATCTCACCATGGTGACAATCTGCTGACCAAGATCTATTGCACTCTTCAACCCTCGACAACGGGTCAGCAGGGTCGAGGTCAGCACCACCCAAGGGTTACGGTCTGTTGCCGCTCTGGAGAAATGAAAAGGTGACAGAGACGAGGTCAGTGTATGCTCAAGTAGGTTCATCTACAGGTAATAAGCAGTACAAACATGGAGAAAATGGAGGGTTTGTATTAAACTTATTTTTGTTCTTTCTGTCAATTTTTAATCATCTAGGCCTGTGGATCAGGACCCAAACGTTGGTTGCAGAAAATTTAATGTGGCTTGCTAAAACGCAAAACTAACTCCAAAAATAGAAAAAAAAAACAGTAATAAAAATGTCCAAAACAGCATTACAAAGTTATCAGATCACACTACAAAGAAAAGTAATTTGGCCATGATTCTTTAGCTCTCTTGAAAAACAAAAACATATTAATGAAATCTCTGCGTGTTTGGAAACCATAACTTGCGACTCGTCACATCAACACAAATTTACATAAAACATTCAATATCAGATAATATTTGGCTCCAAGCAGTGCTGCAAGAAAAAAAAAAAAAAAAACAAGAAAAAAGATAACTCTGATAAGGTGCTGTCTAAGGAGGTAAGCCAGAAGAGGCTCCAAAACCAGCCAGTACAAAAAACTAGTATCAGAACCACCCTGGTCAAAGGTGAACTCCACAGTACTGCTTTTAGCATGTTTTAGTTTAAGGCAAAAAATAAAATTAAGAATAATTAAGACACATACATAAAATATTAATTGATCTCAAATGACAAAAGTTGCCCTTTTAGGCAAAACAACATGCATAATTAAAATCTAGACCCTTATATTACGTCATTTTCTAAATAATTTCTAAAGGCCTAATCTAACATAAACACAGATTGACAGATTGGCAGAATGTGTGAAAGGCAGGGGAAGGAGAGATGAGCCCTGCAGTTAATAGTTAACACCTACATCCAGGATTTTCTCACCGAGTCTGCTGACACCAGGGGGCGGCTCGGAGCAGCGGAAAGTGTCAGTTTGTTTACACACCTCTTTATGAGCTCCTGCAGGCCTCTTGTAATGTCTCCACAGTAACTGATTAGCCTCTGCCAAGGCCAGCGAATGTCAGCACAATAAGAACATTCTTTACACGTGTTGAGGTCAGATCATCATTCACATTTTTCATGACACTAGGCGAAAAGATAAGGCAAAGACTTAACAAGCCTGATAAAGTAGTTGATTTAATTAAAGGGCCGTAACTAAGGTTAAAATATGCACTCTACTGGGTACCCTTCTAGTTATTAATACATCAGTCAAAATAAAGAGGAGGACCCACGTAGTTCATTATCTGTTAATTATATCTTAGTTGAGTGATGGACCCTATGGATGAAATTTATTTTATTAACACTCATTATTATTCACTTTGTGTTGCTATATCAAAGCCTGTCTATCTCACAACCTTCTTCTCCTGAGGCAGTTTGGGGATGGTCCAATGCTCGTGCCTATTTTTTTCCCCTCATCAGCAAACGGGCCTGTAGCCAGATATGAATCCTCAAACATGCAGCATGCACAATGTATCCTGGATTTATATAAATTTATAAACAGTATATATATATATTTCTTTCAGCACAGACAGCGGAACCCTGATAACATATGGCTTGCTAATTAGCACAAATATGTTATTGACAAAAGTAAACATTAACTGGTTATGAAGAATCATTGGCTCAACAAAACGTTACCAATGACAAATTTCTGTTGAACAGAACTTGTGTTTACATTTGACATGTTTAGTTTGGTCCTAAGAATGTTGGTGCACACTAAATAAGAACATTTGGTTCAATTAAAATGCACAAACCACAAGCATCTGACCAAAAAACGAGAAGACTACGCAAAGCTAAAATTGTAACTTGGCAGCTTCAGAGATCAGAAATTGTGAAACAGAGGCAGTGTGCAGGTAAAATGGTTTATCGGTATTTGGTGCAGGGACAGGTTACAAGAAAAAGAAATTAAACCAGCACTGCCAGCATTGCTTTTAATACAAACGTAATGTTGGTCAAATCAGCCTGAGCCATCTTCAAAAAACACTTTACTCACTATGTTGTATAATTTGTTCCAGAGCTGGAAATGTCATTGTGAGCGCTAAGTGGACCAGGAGCTAACTGAACCACATAAATCATTTCCGTTTTACTCTGAACTAAAAAATTCAATTCCACCGTCTAAAATGAAATGTATAAAGAAATGGTATGCTTTCTTTAATTTGGATTTTATAAAAAATGATTAAAGGCCCCAGTGTAATCTACCCAAAAAGGGGTAGAGAAAATATCAAGTGAACATGAGGCAGGAGGTAAAGTGAGGCAACGGCATCTGAGGTGAATGTGCTTTGTTTAACCCACTCGACAGTATAAAAAGCAGATGGCAACATGCTGATAAAGCCTGCCTAAGAGAAATGCGATGTTTAAAGCTCAGATTAGCCCGCTTAAGTGTGTCTTAAAAGGGCTCTTGGTTATATCACAAGTGTGGAGCATACGTGATTGAAGTGTGTGTGGGTGAGATTGCAAATTTGAAAGAGGAGGATTCAAAAGAAAAGGTGGATATGATGCAGCGCTCTCCATCTTCTTCTTCCCAATGAACCACTTCACCTTCCACACATGGCACACGTGGCGATGCTGCTGGTGTCAGCGTTGGTACCGGCGGATGCCACTGTGAGCGACAGTGTGGCGGCCAAATCTGTCCCAGGGTGCAGCATGAGTCACAGCCAGCCCCCCGTCCGTGCTTTGAATCATGACTCAGTTTATGCGGACAGACTAAAGGATAAGCTTCTGAGATGCAGCGCCTCAGTACAGCTTCCGAAAATAAAATAAAACGATGCCTTTTATGGTCTTAAAGAAATCCTCTTGTGACAGACAGTAGCCATCAATGATTAAATGCTGAGTCAGGCTGTGTATTATAATAAAGCATGTGTCCAAGTCTCATCACAGCGAGCCGCTTGAAGGTTAAGTTATTCTGAATTTAGTGTCCCGAATTATGACTACAGCACAGAGTCGGGTTTATATAATATGCGCAGTGAACTCGGATCAGAACTCAATTTCAGGCTTATGTGGCGTTCAAAAAGGCTCATTACAGTGTAGTTAGCCAATGTATGCATGTGGCACAAAATTACCCTCAGTGATATAAATGAGAACAAGTGGAAGACAGAAATCCACAATGAGAAAGACGAGTTAAAAGAGATGATTATACTGAGGCCGTCCCAGCAGAGATGCTATGACTTTACAGCTGCACTCACAAAGTCAGCGGAGCAGAAGTGGAATCCTACAGTGAACTTGAAGCAGCTGCAAAGCTAATCCCACCTCCCCTGTCGTTACATTTAAAAGTGTCTCAAGACAAAAGCAGTGACAACTATACAGCAGTGTATAAATGCCCTGGAATACTGCTATGTTTTTTTTATTGGAGAGTACTTACAACCCACAGGATGGACTTCTTAATGCAGTAAATCTTTTTTTTTTATTATTGAGTTTGTCTATAAAAAATGCTGAGTATGTGTGTCATTTGGTCTAAAATTGTCAGAAACTAATCGAACTTGATGAGTCTTTTCTGTTTAGGCCCAAACTCAAAAACAGCAGTCCCTTAAGCACCCCAGTGTTTGAGTCTGTGTCCTGACAGCCAACCTCAATTTTGTATATTTTTGTTCAATGTCAAAACAGTCTCTTAGTTTACCTATGAACAACTATTGAAGCCCAACCAAGATAAAATAGCCCAGATACAGAAACAACATCAACTAACTTTATACAAAAGTTTTACACCTTAATGCAAGATTAAAAAAAAACACTTTGTCAGGTCTGGGACGCTGTACGAACAGAAACAGGAAGTAATGGCTCCATCCACTGGGTTCTATGGAGCTTTGAATGTCAAGCTGTTCTCATTGCATATGGATACTGATACAAGTCTAAATCTAAACCCATATTTGTCATTTTTAATTCCACGTTCTTCACATTAAGCGGCCCGGCTTTGTCCTGGCTTTATGTTAAGCAGTTGCCAAACAGACTTATCGAAGCCACATTTGTAAACTATGCACACAAAGCTGAGTCACCCTACAGAGAAAACCCCTGCTGAGTTCCTCCTCCTTGAGACAAACACTTTAAATTGCTGATCAAAACCTGCTTGAGACCAGGCGTGCTTTGATTGAGCTGGTAGGATTAACTCCAGATAGCGTAGCGCTGCAGTGTCCCCTTGGCCATCCCCGGAGTGATGCTCACTTTTTAATCGAGAACAATGGAGCAGGAGAAGAGCAATCACACTATTAGGCACTTATCGATAATCCGTCCAACTCGCGGTGAGGCTCATAAGACGCCAGCTGGTGCAGGAAGCCCACAGCCTCCAGCTTGTTGTGAAGATGCTTTTATTCCAAACTTTTGAAAAGCTTTTGCAACATGTGCCCTGCAGTGATTGGATTCACCAATCATGGCCCTTGTGAAAAGAAAGCACAATGCGCCCAACTTGTCATTAAAATGTAAATGTATCCCCTTTTGTTAATGAACACACCACAGTCAACAGAAGGTTGTTATGAGTTTACCCGTGTGTGTTTCTTGGAGACAGATGTTAATGAAGTGTAAACAACAGAAGATGAACAAATACTGTCCCTTCTGCCGCTTCACAATGAAACAATGGTGGAAAATGAAAAAAAAAAAAAAAAAACTACAAAAAAATAAACAGTATTGCTCTTACACTTTCTCTTTCATCATGGGAGGCCAGGCTTGTAGGAGAAGAACAATCAGCTGAAACTCCTCCCACTTTTGGCTCGATTCGAGCAACTCCAGGAAAAGGGCATATCTTTTGTCTTCACTCTCCACATCTTCTATTTGGATCTGCAAAAAATATAAAGGCATTATCAATCTTCTTGTTTTTGTAAAATATGAAGCAGGGTCTGTGTCTGTTATTTTGAATCCACCCATTAATGTCGACTCTATTCATGGATATGTTCATTTTTATTTTTGCGGGCAATACTACTGCAAATAATCAATCCGATCACAGATATTGTCATGACTGGGATAGACATGGTGAGAAACTAACACTTGTGAATGCAGATGTCATCCACATAGACCAGATTGTGAGTGCTCTGTTTTCTCTGCCTCTTTCATACTGTGCCATTCAGACAGACGTCAGGGGAAAAGCGCTCTGATTTCAAAGGGAGTGTGCTCTCAATTGTGACGGAGAAACTTGACATCTACTGATTGCGGCAGTGTTTGTGGGCAAGATGTTCCCGAACCAACAATCCCAGAATGAGCTGCACATTCATCACGCTGAACTTCTACACATTAAAGCCAGGTTTATGAACAATAAGTGTTTGGAGGAAATCTTGATAAATAGGAAAGAGTTTAAAAAAAAAAACTGCAGAAGAATGAGAGAGGCCTAATGTGGAAAATATAAGGGGAGACAGAGAAGGCAAAGTAATTAATTTTCTTCTCAAAGTGCGATTTAACACTTGAGAGAGCAGCTGATTTCTGAAGGGAAAGCTACAACCTGCCAAAGTACAGCTCCAGAAAAGACAAGCCCCAGACACACACAGACCCTGACAAACACACATCACCGGCAAAAGTTAGTTTCAGCATCAGTGGTGCGTTAAAGTTGTCTGAATATCTATTAGGATGAAAGTCCAATTTAAATGAATTAGGAAAAAAAATAAAAATCAGCATCAGGAAGTGCTGCACAGTTGTGTTTAGATACTTATATTTATACTATTGTGATACCTTAGTGGCACCAGGAAAAGTTTTATAGTAAATGAAGATGATAAAAGTTAACTGTAAATGATCTGTGACAAAAACAGACTCTTTGTTTGGACAGAACAATAGTGTATTACTGCATGTATAGGTCAATTGTTGGCTCTGCCAGTAGAGTAAGTGTGAATGGTTGTCTGTCAGAGCACATTTCTAAGGTTGTGTTCACACTTGCTGCATTTTGTTGTGGTTAAAATAAACTCAGATAAGGTTAGTCTGTTAGTGGTACAGCTCAATTAAACTGAGAACCCTACGCGGACGGCAGACGTCTAAACAAGCCCCTCACTTGTAAGTTGATTTTGATAAAGGTGTCTGCTAAATGTAAAATGTAAATGTAAACAAGATAGAGTGGCAAAAAATGTAAAAAAAAAAAACAAAAAACGTCATGTAACTTTCCTAAAATGAAAAGAAATGTTTTAGTGCAAATTAAATGAAACGTAATTAAGTGTGCCTTAATGTTCTAAATGTCAGGAAGAGACTTAGCATTTACACAGACTGATTAGCCTCTGAAAGTTCAAAAATGTTTAGATTTTAGGTAAATTTTTGATTTGGCGATGTTTACCTAAGCGAGTACTTAAGTTAGGCTTGACTAACATGAAGATTTGTAGGACTTTAGAGACCCCACACTGTTTTATTCTGTAACTTGTTGTGTACAATGATGACCATGTAGACGACTGCCCTCCAGTCCTGACTCTGAGCTTCAAATCCCACAAATCTCTTGTGATCAAACATAAAAAAAAAAACTTTTATATGGTACAAGAGAAAATAGGTACACAGTATAATGAATACCTCAGTGAAGGAAATTGAAATAACAAAATACATTCTATGATAAACAAAGGCACAGTTTGTGATTTGTAACAGTTCACTTTACATTTGACAATCCATAGTGTGTATGTATGTGTGTGTGTGTGTGTGTGTGTGTGTGCGTGAGTTTTCCTTTTAAACGCCAGGTTACTTCGGGTTTATTCAGATAAAATTATTCAGATAAAAATGCATCTTGTAAATGTGCAGCAAAACACATTCATTGGACATTAAGCAGCAGTCAGATCAGCTGAATCCTCAATGGCACATCTACATTGTGATTCCGACACATTTGCCTTGATGAACCTTTAATGTATGCGCACGAGTGCATGTGAAATATCAGGCCTGTGCGGCTCATGCACGTTCAGTGGTGTTTGCGTGGCGTTGTTGCGATGATGGAGGGACGTCGCAATAAATGAGTAAAGCTGGAGCTCAGGACCTTCTGGAAATGGAGGTCATGGGAGAAACAGAAATGGAATCTTAACTATGTGTAAAAAGCCCTCGCTGCAATCTAAAGCTCTCAAATCCATCACTGAATGTAAACTGCAACCCAAAGCCTGTTCATCATTGTTATTGCCTTACTCTGTTATGAATACTGAATACCCAACACTTAGCAGCAACTGAAGCACTTTAAAAAGCTTTGTATGGAATAAATATGGAATTGATGATTGTCTGAGCGTTTACCCGGCGTTGATATTGGATTGCACTGGAAAATACAATTAATATTTCAGGATAGTGTACATTACATAACAGAAATTCTTCCTTTGGAACAACTCAATAATCTTCGAATCTCAAATAAATGCAAATCCCTATGTGAAAAAAAACAAACATTTTTTGATGTTGTTAAGCTTCAATTTCAAATCTCCTGGCTTCTTTACACAACTGGTACCAAACTGAATCAAGAAGAGTCCCATGCTGTTGGGTCTTCAGTGACTTCAGAAGACCGCACAACGCACATGCATGGGAGTTTGGTCAAAATATGGAGGAAGAACAGGCCATTACGCTGCATTTCCAAAGTGGATATCTTTTTAAAGCTTGTTAATGTTTTGTCCTATTTGTCATGTTGCCTGTGGATGGTTTACTCACATAGCTTAGGTAAGCCTAATTCATCCTGCTAATGCTATGTCCATTTACAGTCATGGATATTTAAAAAAAAAAAAAAAAACAAGAAATATTGTATTTGTGGTCTCTTGCAGTAGTCTGTGCTAAATTCCCAAAAATGTCTTGACATTTTGGCACAACTTGGCACAAGTGGGACATGACCCAATCAGCGAGAGATAAAAATCACCTTGCTGATTCTGATATTCAAGGACGAGACATGATTTCAATTGATTTAGAATTTATATCAAGTACCTAGGACACCCTGAAAATGACCAATAATTATAATGCATTTGTTTTGTGGTGCTGATCAGCAGGATTTTAAGAATACACATTGATTTTTGCCGACAAATGTTGCAATAATGGATAGTGTTTCTTGTGCTACTTGAACTGTTGCTGTTGAGGCGAGGGAAAAAGAATATTTATTTTCATTTACTGAATGATTTTTTTATTCTTTGATTCATGTTTACGGGGTAGTCGACAATAAATGTAACGCCAGTAACACTTGGACACATATACTATTAACTTTATTTACCGACATGCATTCACTTAAGATTAACCAGTTTTTTTTTTTTTTTTTCGAAATAAACCTCCCTTTTTTTTTTTTTTTTTTGCAAATGTGATGATAATTTTATGCAGACAACAGAAACATATATTTTTTCATTAAACACACCAACATCCAATATTTTGCACCAAACAACATTCAAGCCTCAAACCTCACCTCCATTATGGCGCAGATTAAATCAGAGCCAATTACCACGTCGTTGTGAGGCTTTTATTTCCTTAACAAGGAATGATGGTAATGAATTATGTGCAGATTAAAATGAGCATTTCCTCTGTGGTTTGGCACAAAACAGAGAGTGCACGAGGGCAGGGGGTGGAGGGATTGAGGGATGGAGGAGGCAAGACTAACAGCCGCTAGCACAACATTTATCAGAGGCGCTGACAAATTCGATCAGACTCTCAGGCTCTCAGTCAATCAGCCCATCTAAATATACACCCGCAGAGTAGCCACCTATCAGTCCACCTCCCGTCTATTTATAGCCCTGGTCCTGCACCGATTTCCCGCTCTTTGGAGTAATCTATTGGGTTTCTGTTCCAGCAGCCGCCCTGCTAAAAACACTTTAAGTCTTCATTACGCTCAAGCCTTCCCATCCGCCCGCCTGAAGAGCAGTTTGTTAAACAGCTAATGGCACAGAGCTTTGGGCAACTGTTGATACGTGCCGCCTTTAAGGACAGGATTTTCCACCACAAACCAGGGAAATCCACCCACATCTGTGACACGTTTGTTCACTTGGACCTTATTCAAAAGCAACTAGCACAGATTTAGATCTAGATTATATATATTTTTGTCTTTTACACTGTGCCATTTTGCAATTTACCAAAGATTACACGTCATATTGTTCCTTTAGAGAGCCTTACAATTCAACTTTTCAACAATAGACAACTTTAATTTAAGAGGGACTCGTGAGCTAAGAAAAAAATGGTTTCCAGTGTTAACAAAGATTGTTAGCATTCATTTCTTTACATTTAGCAAACGGCTATATAAAGATATGCTACACTGATTTAACATAAGTCTTTCACACCTACCTTGAGACATTTGTCAAAGGGAATATTTTTGGTTTTATGACCAGCTGTACTGGTTTGGTCAGTATGACTTTTATACAGGTGCAATGTCAATATAGTCATTATACAAGTGTCATACAAATCTTATAGGAACACATCTATTTAAGAATAAATTGCATTTGAATGGAACCTTAAAAACTTGGATGTGCTGACATCAGTTGCATTAAGGAAAAGATTATATCCTCATGTGCAGCAGTACACATAGGAAAAGTTCTGCTGCAATAAAAGGAAGAAACTTTTCAAACATTTTTGGAGGCTGTACCAGTTTCCTGCATTTTAGGGATATGCTCTTTAGGATCAGAGTTTTTTTTTCTCTTTGACTTCTTAATGTTGCTCAAGTAAGGATTATCTTTGGAAAGCGGACCACACTAATGGAACCAAATATTAAGGGGGTTCCAAAGTTGTAGAGAAAAGTGTGCTTTTTTGGTTGCTTCGTAATGGCTTTGGCAATGACCCGTACTGTACTGTTCCTGTGGAAACAAGGCTTTACATCTTCTGACACTGATCGACAGGTCACCAGTGATTTACCACAACTAATTAATTATTCATGGCAAATGTCAAAAAGAGTCAACATGTCTGGTGTTCACATTACAGACTTTGTTTACACCACTCACTGGTCTCGACTCGAGTTGATGTCGTTTTGACACTAATGGATCCATCACCGCTACCTTAAACAGAAATTCTCAGAAAACAGATTTCTGGTTGCACTTTCAGACTGTGAGAAGTGAAAAAGATTGTTGTTATTTACTGAAAGCCAAAATCTAGAGAGAAGCCAGGACCGATCCTTGCTAGGAGAACAAATACAATAACATAAAGGGGAGGAAACAACAACGTGTTTGCATCCAAATACCTCAACACAGCAGGCCACAGACCAGATTCAGACGTGCCAGATGCAACTGCTGACACTAAGGGGTCAACAAACAGTAGGATACAATGCAAAAACACTGCACTGCCACTCAGCGCTGGGCATCCACACAGACAAACACACAAAGAAAAACGGACACAATACTGCTATCGCCTGAAAACAGCTCTATTAAATGATACCGTCCACATGCTACATGCTCGACCACTGTCTATGGAAGCAGCCAAGCTTTTAGTGAAATCATTCAAAGGCATATGGAGTGGAGAGAAAAAAAAAATGTAACAAGAAGATGTTGAAATGTAGGAAGCAGACTGGGCTCAGGCTGGGCTTAATGAAACATGACAACTAGTAGTTACCAGCAGCTGCATTATTGCTCTTTGACAACCCTTTTTACTTTTACAGGGCAAAAATATATTATGGCGCAGATGTTCGTGTGTTTGTTCCCTGAAGCATGTGTGAAACATTATGCTGTTTTTTTTTCCCACAGCGGTGCGGTTTGTTGGTGAATAAATGTGTTTTATGAAATTATATGAGGCGTTATTGCTTTTGGGAGCAACATGGGGTCAACGTGGGGGAGCTGCGCAGCATTAAAGCAGCACTGACAGTGGCCTTATCTCTGTAATAACACACACACTAACCTCACACCCCGCAAAGCTCGTCCTGTTGATTTATTTTTGTTCCTGAAACACCAATCCCTGCTTCCAGTGAAGTTGACACAATAAGAAAACAGAGAATAGAGAATAACATAACAGAAAGGTTTGCCAAAGTAATTTTAGGCTATAATGGTTTTGGCATCAGATGTGCCGATCAGAGCAACAACTGCAACTCAATTAAACATTGGTTTTATTTTATGTTCAGGTTTGAGAAAGGCATAATTAGGGAGTGGAGCACAGGACCACTTCCATACAACACATCACATTTTCACCTTACTTTCCAGGGCTCTAAATGAAACTGGATTAAGGGGTTAGCTTTGGAGTTAAGCCTGGGTTTTTAAGCTTGTAGAGTTCTTTTGAAAGTCCAGAGCAGGTTAAGCTCCATAAAGAACAATCAGTGACAACAAACACCCTGCAGTGGTGACAGCTGATTGGTTGAAAGTATAGCGAACATTTACCTTAACGAGAGTCTTTAAACTGAATGGACTTGGAAAATGCATTATTATTGAGATAAAAGATTTGATATTAACATCAGTCTTCAAAATTCTTTTTAGCGGGACCCAGGGATACCTGAATAAGTTGGTAAAGTACTTTGTAATACCATTTAATGTAGACTTTAGCTCTGGCTTTATATACAGGGTTATTGCTATGCAAGTTTTTATACAATGTTTCTTGTGAATGTAATGCATTTAGCACATCTGCATACAGAACATTGTGTCCAGAGGTACATTTGTGCTTCTAAAATGACGATAGTAAATAAATCTGCCTCACTGTAGGCGATTAACTGGTAATTGTGTATAAATAAAATAAAATGTTGGTTATTGTGTGTTGCGTTCAGTTGTGGGTTCAATGGTCAGTCAGGGCAGGGGCCTTTCTGTATGGATTCTGTCTGTTCTATGTTTTTGATCAAAAACAGTAGCTCATTCCACACTAAAGAGGACAATTATTGCATTCATAATCTTAAAGATAAAGTTTGTGAAGTTATAATCTTAAATTTGATAATATTAACATAATGTTATGTATGGGGGGGGCAAATAACTTTAAGACTTAATATCTTACATATTTTAATACATTTCAATACATTCAATGCTGTGCTTTTTAATGTCTTGCAAATTGAATTGTTGGTGTGCACCTTTGCCTGCTGTCAGTGTTTTTAAAGTGCTAGAGATATTAAAGGATTTAACTTTAACACTTTAACACTAACTTTAACAACTGTAGATAAGTCTTTCTGCATCAGCTGTAGGTGAGTAACATTTATAGATCAGCTGTAGAAGAATGGTCCCCAGTCACCTACAAAGAAATAAGAGCATCTATTATTTATTTTAGTTTCCATTACCGTTTCAAGATGGGCTTAGGCAAAATAATGACCTCCGGCAATGTCAAGTTTTCATAACTTTTCAATAGCAGCCGTCACAAGGAGGACAAACAGCAATTACAGAGCGGGATGTACTTTAGCCAAAAACAGCTTGTGCAGTCAGACAGGGTATCTCAGCCCTGATTAAAAACTGCATTGCAGCCTAACCCTGCTACCAGGGTATGATAATGAAAAGTCGAGTAGGAAGCCGTCAGGCCGGCTCGTGGGTGAAAACAAAAGTGCACTCGATAAGTCCACTTTGTGTTTGATATTTTTCATACATACAGAAGAGGGCTAGACGCATGAAAGTAGTGTCATCTATTCCTCTTGAGAGTTCACTCCATTCACATCTAAACGTAATGAGCAGCACATATACGCAGCTCAATGGTAGAGCGGCCGTCCTATAACTGGAAGGTTGGCGGTTCAATTCCCACTCTCCCCAATTCATACTGTGGCTGTGTCCTTGGCTCCAGTGACACAGCATGGGTGTATGAATGTGTGAGAATGTTGGGACAATGAATGGAAATTAGCCTAATGCAATCTGGCATGTTTACATTCATGTGGCTGTGTCTCAAATAAACATACAAGACACAGTCGAATAAATAAATTATATATGATTATTGAAACATTGCTTCAATAAACTCCAGACAAATCATCTTTTTCTCCATATGTCCCCTGCTTTCCTAAAGGAATAAACTAAATTTGAATAAATATTCTCCCACATCAAAGGCGGGTTTAAAACGTGAGCTGCTTTGAACACGCGGGTGACACTCGAAGGTAGCGCAGGAGATCATTTTAGACATGTGAATTAAAGATGCCCCGCAAGAAACTAAATGTGTGTGGGTAAACATCAGGAGCTGTGATTTCCAAACCCCATTTTTCCAGGCTTTGAGGTATGTTTATACAGAATGTACACAATAAGCATGCTTGTGGAAGAGCTACGAACACTTTCAGGGACTTTTTATTTTTCAGCTACTCTCGACTTTCGGGAAAAGCCATTTTGTTAACCTTCTATAATAAGGCTCTTTGTGTGTGAGTAAATGGTTGCTGTCCATGGTGCTGAAATTAACTTTACCCGGAATGAGATCACTTGAACATTTTGTACGTATTATCTGATATCTCCATTTTGGTCTGTACCCTGGAAAATTGCAGGAATTACACACTGGAGATATCAAAAGATTAGACGCCAAATCAAAGGATCAGCCCCTCTCTGCAAATTCTGCAAATTAAGACACTGTTAGAGGATTTCACCATGTGTGTAACAAGAACCAATTTGGTTTATTTTTAAGAAAAGCAATTTGAGTCACACAGAAAAATTGTATAAAAAATGCACATGCAGACAACTAAATGTTTTTTTTTATTATGTTTCATTGTAAAATGTGAGTTGTGGACACCAACATTTTGTAAAAGTTTGGGGTTAATGTTTTGGCAAAACAAAATTAATTTTGTTTGTGTTAAAAAAAAGCTATGAGAATAAATGTTAATAAAAGAAGCTCCCTTTGGGAAAAAGGATTGACTCCTCACACCTGTAGTGCATTTACTGTAATTTCACTATTGCAACCTACAAAACTCCTTATTGTTTAACACACATTCTTATTTTTCTCGCACAAGACTGGGTTCATCAAGTTACTAACCTTGATATAGTGCTACACAAAACACTAACATTCTTCTTCCTTTGTCGTACAGCAATAAAACCTCAAATACACAATGTAGGCAGTACAAACAACATGAAAGCATCTTTTAGATGAGAACTACAAGTCTATTGTACAAGACTTTCTCTATTGATTGCTTCAAAACAACATAGTAATGGACCGGAACTGATATGAAACACAGCGGTAATGGAAAGGTACACTTATATTACTACTTTTTAAAGAGGGCACAAAAAAACAAAACAAAAAAACAGACATGTATCAACACAGTATTGTGTGGCTAATTTGTTTTTAGCCAATAGTTTGAATGAAGATAAGTGTGTTTTCAATTTAAGATTGTGTCAACCCAGAGTCAAGAATGCAAACCTAAAATATTTTAAAAGGGAGGCTTTTATTGCCACATTTCAGAAGGATGTCAACAGGCTGCACATACCAAAGGCAATTTGTTTTGGTCAGTATGTTAATTGAAAATAAACAATGTTACATTTTAGATCATGTCATATTATGAGTGGTGTAAATAATAACCCTGTTAATGATTTAAAGAAATTGTACTAATTAGCGCTGGGGGAGACAAGTTAATGCAAAGAGCTGCAATAAATCACAGTCTTTTTTTACAAATGTATTTCTGGACCAGTCATGAAAGCAAGCGTCAAGATCAAGGCATGAATGGACATGTTTTATTTAATATTAATGCAAAGAAAGAGGCCAATGCCAATTTTAGCATTTGATTGTTGTAGATTGCAGACTTAAACTGGCTATTAAGGTTTTTCCTCAAAGTTTTTTCTCTAGGTTGTCAGGGTTGTCATTTAATTGAAAGCTAAATGCAGTGACTGTGAAGGCTGCAAAATAATAAAAATCCCAACACGACACAACAACCTGGAAACTGACAGTCAATACAACACGTCTCTCGAGAGTGACATCGATGAGAAATGTGTACACGTCGTTGGAAAAACACAAGTGAACTTCTGACACTGTCAACAAATCTGCAGCTAATCTTCTCCGTGACTTGGCAATTATCTCAGCCCTTGACCTGAATGGGCGATGAAGAGGAGGAGGAAGATGGAATGCTGCCATGTCGGAATATCAGACTGGGATATAGTCTGTGGAGCCTGTGGGAATGCGCCTCATCGCTGTGTCTGGCCTTTACTGACTACACTCTCAACCAGCTCATCAATATTCATTGACCCGCGCCGGCTAATGTCCCCAGCGACTGGTGGGATAAAGTTGCAGAGGTCGTAGAGATGATGGTAGAGCGGCACAAGGAAAAGTGTGAGCGAATGATGAAAAGAAAAAATGAAAGGCAAAGCTGCAAAAGGGCAAGGCCTCGGGGCAAACAGTGGTAAAGGAAATCATGGCACAGAAAGAGTACTGTAGAAAACAATAAGTGCCACGTACATCTAAAGTATCAGACAGTAAATCTATTTATTACATATCTTTGTCTCCTCTTGTAATCTGCCACGGAACTGTTGTATAACATGACACAAGAGCATACATAATGCTACATGCCTCCAGAGAGTAAGTGTGAAGAGTGAGGAGGGCCAGATCAGAGATGACACTGCACAAGACACAAGGTACGGGAGTTTAGACCAAGGTGAAAAAAAAAAAAGAGCGTTTACAACTTTTCACACGTCTGCACATACTGTATATTTATTATTTAAAGCATCTGTGCCAGGGATTCTACTTTCCATAATCACGCATATAGTGGACAATTAATATTCAAGATTTCAGGAAGACAAAGGTGTAAAGATCCAACTCAAAAAGCAATTTATTATTATTATTATTATTATTATTATTATTATTATTATTATTATTATTATTATTATTATTATTATTATTATTGTTATTATTGATTTGATTATTTGTTTGATGAACATACATGAGACACAACCACATGAAAGAAAAAACACATAAGATTGTAGCTTTAGGCTAACTTCCATCCGTTGTCCCACATTCTCATACTGTCATACACAGTGTCATACAAGTGTCTTGCCCAAGGACACAACAACAGTATGAACCTTCGAATCGAACCGCCAACCTTCCGGTTATAGGACGCTTTATCACCTGAGCCACTGCGCCTCTACAGTTAAAACAGTCTTTGTCAAAAATAATTATAACAAATCTATATCCGGCTTTAATTGTACATTTGAAAGTCTCTTATTTTGTAAAGCTAAAAAAAAAATTGTATCATTATATTTCAAAATAACCACTGTGTTCATGCGTGCAAGCTAACCCACTAAACAGCTAGCAAAGTGGTCAACCAACTACCATTTAATTACTGTCGACGGGACAAATACTGAACACAGTACTTACATGCTGTGTTCCTGCTCGCCATCACTCTGAATGTTTCTACAGCATGTGCATGTGTCTCTTCTACTACATATGGAAAAAAACAACATGCTAATGGCCCTGTGAAACTATACTGTGAGACTATATTTGTATCAAGTTCAAAATCCCATTGACCGTGTCAGTTCTTACACAGGTTTGTGCGAACAAAGCAGAGGCATACCTTGTGTTTTCTTGCCTTCAATGGAAGTATTAAATAATGCTAATATATAGAAATATGCAAAGATAATGACATTATGCACATCTTTAGCGAGACCCACTGAGCTGCAAATACACGCCAGGAGGATAATGGTGTATGAGTGCCTCCTTTTATCTTTGCTCTCCCCATTTTGTTCCCTCGTTCTCATCCGTCTCACTGCTGCCCACTCCCATCTCAGCCACTGTCCTCGGGCTCTCTCCTCCTCATTCATCCCATTCTCCCGCCTGTTTATTTTTATTGCTCTGCCTTTGACTTTTTTTCTTTTCTTTTTTGACTGAATCATCTATGATCCCTCCGAGATGACAAAGCGTTGTGCTCAAGAGTTAAGAACAGAGCATAAATAAAGTTTTCTCTGGTGCCTCGGGGGGGTTGATAAAAGCTGCCAAAAACAAGTGGAGTTACAGCCACACTGCAGCGCTGACGACAATGACCCCATGACCTGTTGCATTAGAGCGTGGCCATAAGATAGCGGCTTCCACTCCACCACATTTATTATTAATCCACTTGGAAAGATACTCTGTGCTTGATCTTTTTTTTTCTTTAACCCATGTGACCAGCTCATGCACTTTCAATCATAAATATATGCTTTCAACCACACTTTGTCTGCTTCCTTGTCTCCACAGCCATTACTTCTCACTTTACTTTCTTACTTTAATTAGAGTTTAAAGGCACACCAACAGGGATAGATTTTCAAACAGCTGCAACAAGATGCATCATTCTGCCGAGCAAAAACACGCCCACTTGTGGCCCGGTTTGCCCTACTGTCATATTACATTACGCTTCAGCAAATAGCTTCTTATGTTGGTCAGTTGTAGTTTTCTCCTAAAAAAAGAAATACTCTGAGAAGAAATATATGAAGCAGCAGTTTGTAATAAGGAATATCACAAAAGAAAACTAGATCTGGCCAGTCAGAGCAGACTAAACTGGTTGGGTTTCTGCCTATGGACCAAAAACAGTGTATAGTCTGAAATTGCTTTGTATTGTGACTGCATACTTTTACATTTGGTCATTTGCTTGAGTCTGTTTACATGGCAACGCATTTCAACCAGAACACACTGCGGTTTGGTTGTTTGTTCACATCAGGACAAGCTTTTGCAGAAGAGGTGTTTTAATTTCACCTCTGCTCCAGATAACACCAGGTTTAAAAAGTTGCTAAACAGTATGATTTTTTTAATATTACTGTTAAATGTTCAATGTTCTGTAGCATTAGCATGGTTGCCGTTACAGGCCTTGTAGACATACTAGAGCGTTCTCAAAATATGAGCGCAGATAATTACTGCCAGCCAGTGTTTTGCGTTGCGTTTTGGTGTCTACAGTGTGGAAACATTGTCTTAGGTCTCCGATTGGAGAGTTATTTTCTCATACAGTGTTAATATAAGCCACTTAGAAAACCATAACATTACCTCAATAAAAGCAGTTCTTTGGGATTGACATTGATATTGAATTTGCTGATATGATGGTAATAGCAGGTAGCCATAAACCTAGTTATTAAATAGTGATTAACCAGAATGGGGCACTACCTGATGTCCAAAGCAGCTCCAAAAGGCTCCTGGATAAACAGTATTTTCTTCCATACGGTCCCAGCAGTATGCATTTATGTGATGTTCATGGCAGAAAGTGTACATCAAGGCGTTCTCACAAAAACATCTGAAAGCACTAATATGCACATGAAAGGTCAGCCTTCACATCTTCACGCATGGTCTGTTCAACCATGTGTTTATGTTGAAGTATGTAAATGCCCTCATCTGTTTTGTGAGTCCAGACACGCCTGTTCCTTGACTATTCACGAACATACTGTGCCCTCATATTACAAAGATCTCACATAGAGTGACAATACGCAATTTTCTGGTTAATTGATGCGTTCCAAATGTGAATTACCGCCACAGAAAGAGAATCAAAGGTGGTGTGAGAAAACAGAAGGACAAACAAAGCAAAGGAGGGACCAAGGGAAAATGAATGTGTACTGTGGATGAAAGACTGACTCTAGTGTGTTTTGGTGTGCGTGTGAAAGGCAAGGAAACTAGAAGATAAAATGGGAGATGTTTGCAACTACAGATTTATACAGAAATAGCATGCAGAGAAAAAAAAAGATTCAGCAGCCCTGCACGGTGGGGCCAACATTGTGTTGAAACAATTGATCCATGGCAATGACAGGAGGAAAAAGGCTCTTCACATAAATCCATATTTGCTCATATTCAGGGGTTGTGATCACGGACTAGGTCTTCTTACACAACACCCATAGGCACAGATGCATGTAGAGGACTACATGTCGTGTGCATGATTCTTAACACTAGGAAAAAGCCAATAACTAACATGGCACACAGTAGAAATCTAGTATGATGCTGACTAATTTGCTCTTAATCTGACAAGAAACAGTCTTATTAAAAAGGAATGTAGACTTTTATCAATCACCATATTGGTCTCATGCAAATATAATTCCAACCCTTGAGTGGCCATTACCAAACAAGCCTAAATATAGTGTTGTCAGTGACATAAAGGCCAAATGCCAGACGCACGCACACAGACCAAACAGACTCTCTAATCTCGACAGCAGTGACATTTGGACGCCCCACTGTTATGACTAATCATTCAAAATGAAGTCACAAAATCTATCTCTGGCTTCACCTCGCCACATCCTCGTCCCTCTGCCGCCCGCTCCCTCCCTTCCTCCTTCTTCACTACCTAAATGTCAGCATTTCAATTGAGCTCATTAATACATATCCTCTTTTTTTAGGGCGTCTGAGAGTGTGTTGGGGTGTTAAAGAAGGAAAAAGGATCATATACTGGAGTAATAAATAGTCTGCAGTTCCACTTTTTTTCAATTTCAGTGCTGTATCCAAATCGCTCTTTCCTTTTTTGCCACTGATCCATCATTATTTCCAACTCTCTTCACTCTTTCTATAATTCTCTTTCTGCGTTTCCTCTTTAATCCATTATCTCTGAGTTTGTGGGAAGCGGCGGTTGTGAATCATGCAGTGGCCTTTTCACTGACAAGGCCCGGCCTGACCTGGTCTGGACGCTTCTGGCCAAAACAGCATCTATCATTATGGGCTCTATCCTATTCTGTGACAGGCTCAAATACATGCATGTCGACCTAAATGGATATAACATACCAAACCGTCATGGGTCATTAAAGTAAAGAAAGGACTAGACTTACTGAGGAAGACTCAACATTTCAGATCCAAAGATGACTGTAGGCACTATGTTAAAGGGAGATTATAGGGAGTAAGTGGTTCCCAATGGAACAACCCATAAAAAAATAAATAAAAGAAACACCCCTGGAAAGAACAGGCACGTTAAAAAGAGCTTGCTATTAAAGATATGTTCATAGGGGAGCGTTACAGAACGGGTAAGCTCTGTATACTTCCATTGTCCAAAGAGATATAAAGCAGTTGTTAGACTGTTAATTCTTGCTTGAGGGGGATTTGAAAGGAAAAAACACAAAAGAGTTATGTTCTCTCAAACAAAGCTCGACTTGTTTTTGTGATGATAAGTGAACGTTTTTTGAATAATCTTAAACACTATTATTTTTCTCCATTCCTAGTTTTGGATAGAGACTGTGTTTTATAAATATTAATGAATCAAAAACAAACAAAACATTTCTGGTCTTTACATTAAACACCAGAACTAAAAAGTAGAGAAAACTAGTGCAACACAATTTCAAATTTAGAAAGCTGGGAATAAACCGGAGACAATCTTCTGCTGCTGTTTTTGGCAACAATATATTATGCCTCTATTCTCTTACATCAACACTCCTGAGGATTTACTCACTTCTGTCACTACTTACTTACTTACTTACTTACTTACTTGTAGTCCATTTCTCAAATAGAAACACAATTTGACTGTAGAACCAAACTGTGCCATACCAACATGACCTGCACCGAACTACTAAATGGATACATGGTTTAAGTTATTCACCAATTTCCACAATAATCAGCAGCTTTACACAAAATCACAACCAATACCTGCAGAATGTATAAAATTGTATGTCATAAGTACAAATTAAATAGATGCAATTTATATATTTTTTTTAACCCACACAATCACTTGAAAGTGCAAGGCCAGAATCTGCCCTCATAACTGCAGTTGATAGAGATAGTATTTTTCTTTCTGCCCTGAAGGGTCTTTATATTAGACACCTATAATACTACCCATATTCATCTGAGCAGGACCTCAGAGCTCATTTCAGTTGCACACAAATTTTCCCTTATTAAAGAATATGAGCCATACCTTTTCCATTAAACTGCTGGACATTCACATTTGCTCTTTAGCCAAAAGGTCAACATTCATGGTCGGCGGAGGTCCACAAGTCTTTGCCAGAATAAATTCAGAAACTAGTACAATCAAAATACACACACACACACACACACACACACACACACACACACACACACACACACACACACACACACACACACACACACACACACACACACACACACACACACACACACACACACACACCAGTAGTAGAAAACTTTATTTAAAAAGGATTATAAACTAGGATACATAAACTGTGCATGCGTTTTGGAAACAGAAAACTCATTTTCAAAAGAAAAGCGCATTAGCCACCAAAAACCACAAAAAAGTCTGTTAACTACATTTTTAAAAAATGTAGTTAACAGTTATTCCTAATTTGTCCACTGGGGTCACACGGTTTTAGTAAGAGTAGCGAACAAAACGCAACACTGGGACCCAGAACTGAACAGCAGATGGCAGCATTGCAATTATCCTATTGGTAGTAAAAATAACCCCGTGGCACCCTCATTACACAAAACAGCATGAGCATCAAAGCCATATTGTGGGGGTGAGTTTGTGAAAATATAAAGACTGAAGACTTTTGTGAATGATAAGAACATCAATATTATAATTGTACTTCTTTGAGCTAAAACAAAGAGAAAAATTGGAGTTGTAATTATGTATAGGTTATTATGGTATTGTGTTACTTGTCTGGCCCACCTCAGATCAAATTGGACTGTATGTGTCCCCTGAACAAAAATTAGTTGTATATCCAATATATGTAATATACATGCTACAATGTCACGTTGGACTTGCACAGAACACCAAATAACACCTCATTAAAAACCCAGAGCTATACATGGAACGTTTAAGGACCTATGCCTCCTCATCAACAACTGCTGCATGATGTGATTAACAAATCCATTAAGAGGAAAAACCTACAATAGATAGATGCATATTAGGGAAAGTACACACAAACAGCTTGAGCAGTGTACAAAATACATGACAGCTTCTTAGCAACACAAATGATAAACGGCACAACAGCCATCAGAACTGAAGAGAATATTGGTTTCTATTGATAGCATAATAGTATTTTCCATGGGTTTGAAAAAAACAACAGTGTCAAAAAAATATGTAAATTATACTGAAAATACAATAGTTTAGTGTAACAGTTAATTATTTTGTTTATGTTTTTATGACCTTGGTTGAAAACATCCAAAAAATGCAAAATAATTTGTCAGTGGCATTGTGTGTTGTGGATATAAAGGAGAGAAAGCTAGAAATAAGTACAAAGAACGAGTCACACATGATCCAGATGACAGCGCCGACAGGACAATGAAACTTGAATTCTATGTCTTTGATCAAACTCTTCGTCTCGTACCTAATTATTCAGTTACATAGTTTCTCGGGTTATGTCACAGACAGAGGTTTCATACTTGATTGGGCATAAATGTCTTTTTTAAATTGACCAAAACGTGGTGCGTCTGCGAGTGTAAGCACATATAGCTCTTTTGCAGATGCCTTTGATCGCAGATGGCGCTGCTAATCAGACGCCTTTGTCAGAGCGGCACACAGAAAAAGAGGAGGAAAAAAAAAAAGAAGATGAGAGGAAATTCAGAGTTTAACATACAGCTGGGATCTGATTCACTGGTAAACTCTGGCCTGACACGATGGTTGTCATGGAAATCACAGCAGGAAGTTGGCTTATGTCAGAAATGTGTGTGTTTTGGAGGAGGTCTGAGCCTGTGGTGATGGATGGAAGGACTGTGCAGCCTGTGGATACACAAGGGCTGATTGGTCAGGAGAGCAAAGGGACAAGTAGGAAACAATACCGACAGCAGCTAACAAATAAACCAAACATCCTTTCTGCTTTGCTTTACTTTGTCCAGCTGTGGAATGATGTGTTGAGGTCAAACAAGGCCATTACCAGGTGTGTGGCATAGCTTCAGGACACTAAGACACTATTACAGCCAGGCTTGGAGCAGCGCAGTTGCTTAGAAGTGTCCGCCCAATTAGAAGCTAAAACTGAATAAATAAAACAATTGACTTTGTTTGTTAAAGGCGTTAGGTACAGTCACAGATATGACAAACCAGTCCATCCAACACTAAACAACATTAAATGAGGCAACAAAGAGTCACTCTTTCATTTGAAGACCTTTCCGTTGCCTCGGGGAGACAAAAAAGAAAGTGCCACTTTATCAGAAATAAGTCCCGCTCCTACAGCAAGACTTCCTTTACCCAGATTAATTAACTGATCCCTCGGATGCACACTCCCTTAAGAGCGTGCCTGTGTGTCTCCGAGTGCGTTTCATCAGCGCCTGCCAAATGTCGGGAGAGCACCCAATTAGTTAAAGAGTCCGGGCCCACACACCTGTCTACCTGCGCTGACAATAGCCTGTGGCGCTGCGCATACATTTACACATTAATTACCTAACTTGGGCCATTAATTAGTCAGTCAAGAAACTTAATGACTAGCCACTCAATGGAGGGTTACACCTGGGAAGAAAAAGGTACTGGCACAGGTGCACAGGCAAACACGTGTGAAGCACTCAGTGGCACAAGTGGACGTGAAGAAAATTTGTTATATATAAATACACAAAAACATGCTGCTCATATAGGGTTTGCGGTTCGATTCCCGCTCTCCCCAGTTCATACTGTTGTTGTGTCTTTGGGCAATTAACTTAACCCACCTTCCCACCAGTGGCGTTCCAGCTGTGACACTGGTGTATGAATGTGTGTGAATAGGTGATTGAAAGCTCAATGTAAAGTGCTTTGAGTGTCTAGTATGTTGAAAAGTGCTGTATGGAATCCATGGCATAAAATTATTTTATCTCTAGTAGTTTTTTCCCACATCAGACAGCAGTAATAACATGGTTTACAATGTGATCCACTAAAGCTTTATGAAGTTACAACACTATTCCCCATTCCTTATCCAAGTCTGTATATGCAAACATTTAAGAGCACAGTAAATCAGAACCCAATGCCTTCTAATAAAGAGGCTTGCACAATGCATAAAACTGTAAAAAAAAAAACATTCATCTTACCTAATGGACAGATCTACTTTAAGTTGTGCACCATGACAAATAAGATTATATAGTACATACAAATGTCAATTGCATATAAGTAGGGTTTATTATTCTAAATACATATCAAGGAAATCTATCAATGGGTTCAATAAAGATGCATTAATATTTAAGCCTTCTCACAATCCCTTTTACCTCGGGAATATTTTTTTCATGGCCCTTATCGCTCCTCACACCACCCATCAGTTTGTAGCACCCTTTAAAAATTTATTGCCTGCCTTCCTGATGTTACGACCTTGTAGAAGAGAACAAACTATACAGACATTTGTAGCATGCTTCAGCTTCTGCTTTTAGACTCCTTGACACAACTTGTTTTCACGAGTGCTTAAATGTGTAGTAAAAGGCTGGCGACGCGTCCTGTATGTTAAGTGCACGCTCTTACCTCTCTGTCTTTGAGGACGGCCTGGGTCCTGTAGAGCAGCAGCAGTCGGACGTCACAGTCTTTGAGGCTGAAGTTATTCTCCAGGATCTGCAGCACGTCGATGCGGGGCCGCACAGGCAACGAGGCGTCCCCGCAGAACGTCCGCAGCCAGGCCAGGAGGTCGTCCGGAGTCACGTCACTGTCACTGCGAGAGCAAGTGTAAAAAAAAGCAGTGGTCAGTGGTGCACAGTCGAGAGAAGCTTGAAGAATTTTTACATGTCAGTTTGCAACAAGAAGCAAAAGGACTCTGTCTGTTTGAGTTGTATTTAGTTTTTTTATCATTTAAGCTGGTGTGAAGAAGTAGTAAGTAAGAAAATATAGTATAAGCAATGCAAGTGACCACAAACACACAGCCAATGATAATAGGAACTAAATAGGAACTAAAGCCCATTACATACATAAATTTGATCTTGAGGTAACAAGAACATTGTCATGTCAGTTTGTCCTTGCTATCCTGGTTTAGTAGTTCTTGCGGCTTGTTCTTGACACATCGAAAGGGAAGAAGTTTTTTTCCCTTTGGGTGTCCAAGAACTATTGTGTGATTGAAAGAATGAATTGACAGAAAGCTGAACTGGGCGTGGTTAATGAGAAAAAGTGAGGAGTTCTGTGCTAGAGTATGAAGTATAAAATGTCCTGGTCAAAACTTTGTTCTTGCCACCTCAAGAACAAGACATTTCTCTGTTCTTATTGGGTATGTAGTGGCCTTAACTATTGTCAGTGTAATAAGAACCAGGAAGTAATAGAATGCCTTGAGAAATATCTAATTGAGTCTGACTAGAATTAGATAAGAAGACTTCTCTGTGATTTTTGGTAAAAAAAAAACAAAAAAAAACTGCATAGTGGACAAAAATAAGCAACAAATACACAAATGTCAACTTATATAGTATCATACCTACTAATTATTATCCAAGGTTTTTTTCATAAAGAGTGACATTTTTCTAGCTAACAAGCAAACAGACATTTTATTGACATTTGACTCTCAGCATGTGTTCATTTCAGAGAGAAGCTGATGAAACTGAGTGGCTTTGTGACATTTACATTTGACTGATAACGTCACACTCACATTCTGCTCGTAGGCCTGGAACTGGAATACCCACTTACCTTTACGCTTAATGAAGACACTCAGCATTGATTAATGTCACCTAGAAGAGGTTACTACAAGTCAAGCGTTAGTGACTTTGAGTGGACGTAAGCAACCTACCCACTCTGCACGCTTTTGTGCACAGCGGTCACCATGGCCTCCAGGACCCTCAGGGGTTGTGGGTAATTTGTCAGGGCGTCCGAGTCTCCGCTGCGAAAACAAACCACATCACAACCATCACATTACATAAAGCGCTAATTAAGATAAGATTTTCAAATTAGCACAATGTCGAGGGACAGCAGCTGAGAGGAAAAATAATCAAAAGTGTTTTTCTCAGGGACAGTGTTAGTTAAAAATGTGGCTAGCAGCAATTAAAATGTTTTAAGCAAACCCAAGCTTTGCAAAATGAACCATCATGAATTTTTTTAAAGCCCTGCATTCATGAAGGAACATAAAAACGTTTAAGGCATCTGTGTTCTACAAGGATAATAATAAAGATCATAGATATTGAATTCAAGAGTAGAAAAGGTGGTTCTCCTTTTGGTGTGCGAGTAAACTAGTCTGATGTTTCTGCAGTGTCATTAGCCCAGTTGTGGATTTTGCTGCAGTGTGTGCTCTGTATGTTGCAAGAGGGGGTCATTTTTCACAAAGGCAGAAATGGGGGGAAAAAAAAAGTGTGCTTTTCCCTGACTCAACTCACCACAAGGCCAGTGCACAAACACAGCACAAAAACATACAGTAGTATTTCTGAAGGCGGAGCTAAATATACAAACGATCAAGCAGAAATGTGGAAATTTTCTTTAAGCATTTAGAATTTCTCTTTAACACACTGACTTGCAGAAGACTAGCCGGTTATGACAGATACATAAGATGGCCATTAGTCTGAGACTCAGGCTTGACTGCTGCGTGAGATGGGAAGGTTTTGTGAAAGACAAACACAAGGCTGCCTCATACATACCTGCCAAACACAATGCTTCGCCAAAGCCCTGCAGCAACACACACATCCACACAGCACATACCTCAATGCATAAAGGGATATTCATTTACCTGAATGCTGAGTGACACATTCGAGGAATTGAATAAATAAGGCTCTGTGTGGACCCACATAATGCAGAGTGAGATCGAAAAGGGGGAGAGGGGACAGCTCTATCAGGCTACATTAATTATAAGAAGATAATGAATCAGAGAAATAGGTTGGGGGGAGGGGGCATGTGAGTACGTTTGTGTGTAGTGTGTCTGTTGTCATGTTTTTACTATTATAGTGACTTTAATGTGCTTGTGAAATTAATTAAGGGGACATGGCTCTCACATGGGGATAAACGGAGGCACCCACAGCATCAATCATTAAATCTGAGGGTTGACAAATGTAAGACCAAGTAGTAAAGGAATATATATAAACAACATAGGACTTTAAAAGAGCCACAGATTAGAATGCCTCGATATTGGAGTTAGGTATTGTAATTCAGAGTTCTGCAACATAAGTGTAGATTGGTGGAATAATGCAAAATGACTCGATAAAGGAGTACAATAAGGTAAAGTAGGTAATTAGGAAAACTTCTGGAAACTTAATGCATCTCGATCTTCTGTCCCCTGAGCCCATAGAAACCCATTTGGTGCATGTGTGTGTGAACAGTTAAAGCAGGTTCCATCTATCTCCTACATGCCCCATTGAGTAGCCATAAAAAGAAAAAAAAAAAGAAAAGTAGGAAATGAGGCAGGGATACAATCAAGGCAATTGGCACTGGTTTATCACAGCAATCGTATGGCACGTTTATATCTGGCCCTTGTCAGTAAAGCCTTGCTCACTGGCCTGTCCTCTCGGGGTTCTTCATGCAAAAAGGACAAAAACACTCATCTGTGACCAGCTCGGATGTGAAGCTGCTGTGTCCTTTATGCTTTATTATCAAAAAAAAAAACATTTCCAATGAACGGTTACACAAAAGGCAGAGTTTGACTGAAGCTTAGATTTCAGAGCTTAGCTTCAGAACAGTAAGAGGTCCATGGTTCATTTATTATCATTCAATGTGTTCATGTTTATTCTTAGACATGTGTTTATGTCAGTTCCAGCAGCGTATGGGGACTTCTTCATTCAAAATATGTGGAATTCAGTTAATACAAGATATATTTAAAGCATTATTGAGCAATCAAAGAAAAAAAACTGGAAGAAAGTTAACCTAGGATCAAGCTGGGTTGGTATTTGTTGTAGGTAAAATGTGCTTTTGAAAAAGGTTTATCTTAAATAAGGGTAATCTGAAAAATGTTTTTAGACCAGTCAAGCGTAAAAACAGTCTAAAAACCTTGGAGAAGCGGGCCTCGGGTCATCATTGATGTAAATCCTGGCTGTTTTCCATGACCCTAAATGCAGCAGGTTTGTGTATGGCACTGTGAATCATCTCTCTATCCATTTTGAGTGTAATGTAGAGAAACTCAACTCCCACAGGCGGCTACTGTAGATTCAATTCAACACTTGAGGCATTTGTTTTGACAGTGTTTTTTCCCCACTGACAAGTTGAGCCCAAAGTGGACCAGTGTATTTTCAGACATCAAAAAGAGATCAGTCAACCGGTGTGGTTCCTGTGTGGCAGTGTACTTCAATATTTAAGAATATAAATCATACAGGCAGTGTTTGTGCAGATACAGATACTTGCCTCCACTAATCTGACTGGACGATGATGTTTTTTGACAGAGCGGGGAATGACATCTATGAAAAAGATTTAAATAACTGAAGAGGTATTTGCACATATGCTAACATGACAACTTGATTCTCCTGCTGTTTTTGTTGGATTTGTTACTGTGGGAGTTATTTGTGATAGCACGCCGTGAACGGGCCCCACACCAGTGTAATTTCCTCAAACACTGTCCTATTATTAAGCATTCTGTGAAATACTCAGTCCTCACGGGGAGCCTGCTGCAGTCCAACGCTGTATATGATTAATACCCCAGTCAAAAGCTGTCACATCAACAAATGGCAGCAGAGACAGGGATAGAATTTCAAACAAACGCGTAGGCTAATAATTGTCTAACACGACTGATGATTTTATTATTTGTACCAAAAACAAAACTTTGGAAAACATTAAGGCATTTTGTGTCATCGGGCAGAAAATATTTTATTTTTATAATTTATACCATGGTTTAGGTTGTCGGAAAAACATCATCAACTCTTTATTTTTGTTTAGACCTACTTCAACTTACCAAAAAATTGAAGCCAATCCAATGCATCTTTTGCCAATGTTGACTAAGCTTAAGAGCTCGTGTCAAAGATAAAGATTGTGTACAGATATTATACGAATTTATATCTGAGGAGCCAAAATAGGAGTCTATTGTAAATACTAGGCAATAAAAAGTGGAGTGTACATTTGGAGTCGCTGGGCAGTATGGGTATGGCGGCTCACTGACCTCCTCAGGGATGAGCATTTTCCACAAATATTATATCTGAACATTTAAGCTCATAATTTGAATATTATTTGAATATTTGTTAATTTAAATGAAGATTAATGAAAGAGGTGTTAGTTTATGAAAAAAATTTCTGGACGTCATTTCTGAACAAGCATATTGGATATTATTAAGAAACAAAGTAACAGGCTACATACTGTGTTTTGAAGCTGAAAATTAAACAGTGTTTGATATTGTGATAACTTAGTTTCACTTGACACATTTTGCAGATGACGAGCTGATTATTTTGTTCAAAGTAATTCCAAACTTTGCTGCGTTTAGAGGAGGAGGCCATGACGTTCACAAACGAACTGAATCTATTGAAGGGTTCTTTCAGACAAACGATGGGAATGGAGTAGCGAGTCCCTAACTAACATAAAAAAAATCATGTTAAAAAATATAGATATCCTACACATTCTGGGGGTAAATTATCATGCAGATTTGTTCAAAACAACAAATTAATCATTTAATAACAGCAGGGGATAAAGCAACAACATCTATTTATCATCCCACCCAAGCCTCCTCCTCAAGCTTTAATAGAAATACTTGTGAGGTTTTTGTGTGTGTTTTCTCCTGTGTTCTTTAGAAATGGCACAAGTGTAGCCCGTACCCGAGAGCAGCCACGACTCTCTCCACTGCATCGCGTAGAACTGTTTTGACTGACAGGTCCAAGGGTCCTACTGCCACCTTGAGAAGTTCTCCAATCCGCTCCAGAGGGTGCCCATCAGTCGCCATGGTGACCGCCAGCTCATGAACCTTTAACCTCTCAGACCGGGACAGGTCATAAAGTCGGCTGTAACCCTGCAGCTGTTCCTGGAAAAAAAGACAAGAAAAACAAGAAAGATGGAGTGCAGGAGGCTGACACATTCGACCCGCCGCAGCACGACAGAGAAAGGGTTTTAGCAAGTCATAACAAATAAAAATGTGGCTTTGAGAAGAAAGAAGCAGGAAATGAAGAAAAGTTAGAAGACACGTGTGGTGTGGAAAGTTTACTAAATGGAGTTCGTGTTGGAGAGCTATGTTGTCTACAGGCATTAACCCAGAGGGCGGCACCAGCCTGAACCTGCTCACCTTCTGTACTGCCTGCTTCTTCTTCTTCTGCTTGTTTCTCATTTCTCCAGTAAAAAAAAGAATCACAACCTGGAAAGTTCTGTCTCAACTAGAGTGCCAGTTTTCTGTTTATCAGCGGGTATGTTATAAAAGTCCATCTTGGCTTCAAAAATGTTTTTTATAATAACAAAATAAAAATAAAGTATTTTTTACAGAGCAATGATCAGTAAATGGCAGGTAATTAAAAGTATGTTTTCAAATCAAGAATATGAAACCAGAACAGAAACAGTGGAAAAAATATAGTATTACTATACATTTTTTATGGGAGTCAATGGGAGCAAGGCCTTTTCAGGTTATTTGTATTTGTCCGAGCACATTTTATGTAGTCACAATATAATATCCTTTTGTACAGCGAATGAACACAAAATTATTCTTTCTCAGTTTATATAATAAAGTAGTCAATATTTTTTTATATAAAATTTTCTTTGCGTCTTATAAAATACATTGTATTTTTTATATATTCTATAAAATAAATTAGCCTGGTCTTTGATTTGAGATCTATTTCCAAGTGAGAATGGCTCTGAAGGGAAGGGATTCCAGACCCCTTTCACAGGAACAAGAGACAGCACAGTAAGAATGGCCAGCTAACATTTGAGCGCTATCACTGCCTTTTGAGGATAATCCTGTTCTTTTGGCCCACTGCTGACTGAGATAGAGTCTTTATGATGGATTTGATCTGTCTGATGTGGCTGGATCTTTGAGTCTTTGAATGTTGTACTCGGCCAACTCTGACCAGTGGTGACGTGACTGCGATGAAGAGAGAGAAGTGCACTAAAAACAGCAGTTCGGTAGGGGCGTCTATTGTGTAGTGGTGGTGGTTTGAGTCAAAACTACAAGAGACTTCCGGGATGTTTCAGGGCATGCTCAGGGGCTTACATTTTCAAAAACAGCTGAGGAATAGTGCAGAGTTATCTTGGGAGAGCTGCTGTACTTCGATGGCCAAAAGGCTATGTGTGCTTCATGGAACACAAGCTTTGAAATTTAAAAACAGTGACCCACGCATAAAAGCACAGTCAGAAAGTTCTGGGCGTTAATGGTGTTGGTACATAACTTTATATGGGTGCTGAAAATGGTCATTTGACTATAAATGTCTTTCACCATACAGGTGTAGTGTGCGATGTGTAATTTACTGTCCTCATGGCAGGTCAAGGCCCCTGCGGAGGATTCCTCCACAATCCACACAGTAATTCCCAGCAGCTGGTCACGCAGACTTGATAAATGACTCGAGTATAGCCAAACAGAGCCTACAGCGCTGCTTCTATCCATCTTTCTAAACCTACCTGCCCTTTCCTTGTTCTTATATCCTTTTTATCCATCTCCAAGGATACGATTGCTTCCTGCATCATTGGACGGGAAGTTAGATTGCAAAAGTTTGTGCACCAGTGACTCTAGCCTACATCTTTGTCTCTATGGTATATAATCTTTTGTAATATGAAAGGCATGGACTTTTAAACAGATTTAACAAGGTCTAAAGTTAACATTATTAACTTGCACAGTATGGGCCAGAAGTGACTAGTTTTCATGTGTATTTCATAGTCGCATAGCAACCCAGAGCTCACTGAATCATAAGATCCACTCTGTCTGTCTAGCCTCACATTAATTTGGTGCATATGCACACAGCAACGGGGAGGTGACAGTGTGGTAAGTCAGTGTGACTTTACATAATGAGATACAGCATAGTGTATGTAGTGTATATGCGGTCATACAGCAGGGCTCAAAGAAAACAGCACATATTTACATTAATATACCCTTGACTGGTCACAGTGAGGCTGAGGAAAGCTTAGTCAAGCAGAACCATCCCACAAAAAAACAACACAAACATGCACCTAAATTTATACAGGCTGAGACAAAGCACCTTGAGACTGCCTTTTAACTAAACATGACCCTGCAAAAATAGTTTATGTATGCACTGTGTATTTGACAAAATGTTAAATAGTTGTGCGCACAACATAATTATCTTAAACATGGAGCTAAACATGGAGCAAGACTTTTTGGTGCAGGCACATTTTGAATTTACTGGAATCATAATCATATAACTAATGCATTCAATTCCATTGCCATCTTTTTGTTGTGAAAGTTATTTTGTCAGTGACTTTTTACACAAAGTCCACACACCCTCCTTTGAGAAGGCTGTGTCTATTTTGTTGAAAATGCCATTGAGAAATGTAAAGTGAAGCAGGCACACTAAATTATTTTCAGCTTTGGTCCAAACTAAGAAACCAACTTGCACTCTAAATAGAGCCATATAAAAATATCCACTTTGAGTTAGTTATGTTTAGTTTTGATCTGCAGATGGGGCAGTACCTGTTGGCTGTCTCTGAGGGACAGGGTGAAGGGCTGGCTCAGAGTGTCCAGGTGGGCCTGGGATTGCTGCAGGTGAGTTAGAGCCTCATCAAAAGTCATCCCCGCTGGGTCTGTTCCTCCCTGCGCTGCTCCGCCGCCTCCTTTTTTCCGGCTCTTCTCAGCCAGCTGGCGCAGTGCTTTTGTGGCACGCTTTATCACCTCTGACCTCGTCTGGACACTCAGCTAGGGGAAAAAAATTAATAAACATAAAGTGGTAAGTAAGGATGGGATCCCAATTGGGCAAAACAAAGATGGTTGCAGAGACCAAGATTCTCCTCAATAAGAACAGTTTGACCCCTCATATGGAGAAGACTGAGCCTTCAAGCTGTAGGAGGTTTCATTCTCTTGTATGGAGGCATCGACAAGCTTTAAGAAGACACTTAAAAACCACTGATTTCCCGAACCACCCGCAGCTACCTTTCCCTCACGCTCCTGCACATACACATACAGTACTTCTGCACTGGCTAGATAACTTGAGCAGGATTGACAGAACATTTCTCTGCCAGAATAGGGTGATCACTCAAACGGAATACCCCGACAAACTGGCGCAATTTGTTCCAAAGCTGCAGTAGGAGGTCTGTGTGTATGTCCATGTGCATTTTTAGAAATTCCTACACAAGAGTGGCCATTAGTTTTCCCTTTATGGAAGCAGACGGAGTATCTCGGCCAGCATCAGTCAAAGTCGAAGGTTAAGGACTGGGTGAGGGAGGATGCTTCTACTAAAGACTCCATCTAAAATCAATAGTTCAGAGGGGGGAAATGCCAGCACCCTGTTTCCGCTTCAACAAAGACCGACTAAATAACTCTCAACTATCCCTCTGTGGCCATGTGGGAATAGTATCCATCCATCTTACTCACGTGTTAAAGGTCAGATAAGCTAACAGCTCAAAGGGTTTTGGCTTGTTTTCTATTTAAATGTTCAAAAATAAAATGGTGACCAGACAGTGGCGTGGTAATTTACATGTTAGAAAGCACAGCAGGAAAACAATGCCTGCTGGGAATTAGAGTTTAATTGGTTCTGAAGAAGAAAAGGATCAATTAGCTCTTGTAGAGTTATGAGGAAAAAGAGAAGATAAAAAATGAGTGAAAAAGGGAGGGTCTTGAGAGAAAAGGTGGCAGCGTGCCAGTGGAAAAACTCCACAGTGTGTTACTATTGATAAGGGCCACTGAGGCACTTAAAGTCCATGGCAGGACAATTTTTCAGAGTGATGTAATTATGTGGCTGACATTTCGTGTGCAATTTTATAATTTCTTTTATAAATCATGACTGGTGTGTGCTTTGGGGCAACTGAGTCTGGATGTGAACTGAATAATATATTTTAAATTAGTAAAAGGGCTTATGACTCCCCCCTCCCCCAAAATGGAGCCAGAGGTGTGAGACATGAGTGGTCAGAGGATGTAACTCTTTAACTGAATGCAGTTATAGGAAAAGCTTGGATGGTCGCCTAAAGCCAACCGCCTTCTATGCTGCACTTACTGTATCTGTCATGTTTGGACTAGTTCTCGACCAGTGCAGTAATAAATAGTCCTGCTCTATTTCTTGTGACAGTTGTATTCAATCAAATGTTTTGCTTGAGTCTTACTTGTTCTACTGCACCCGGGGAGAAAGTGACATTGTCCAAGAAGTCCACAGCGTCACTAGGGCCCAGCCTGTCGAGGTATTTAGAGCAAGTGTCATAAGCATGGAGGTAGTCCTGGTCGTTCTGCGGGGGTCTCTTCAGCAGCTGGGGGTCTCCTTTCCAAAACAGTTTCTTTAGCCAAACGGCATGGACACCACTAGGGGAGACGGTCCCTCCTCCAGCGCCAGGCATCGGCAAGAGGTGGGCCAGTTTGGAGATGGAGAGTACGTTTTGACTGGTGAGCACTGGTTCTAGGGTCAGCAGTGGGTCCAGGGATTCATCTGTCAGTTTACGGTAGTCCAGTCCTAGAAGGCAGACAAGTCGATCATGTAGGTTAATATACCTAAGTATGCAGTTGTGTTTTTCCAATTCATCAACTCAACAAGAAATGTCACTGGTTTTGAACTTGTAAACAGAAAGTGTATTTGTAACCTCTTGAGTCAGTTACCATGGGAGTCTTTGAAATTAATAAACTATAATCAAATACAGAGTAAGGTTTATAATGACTGACTAGTTTTTTCTCTCAGTTAACTTCAAACTTTTAGGTGCTCTGATATAAGTTAGAAAACTCTGAGCCCTATAGTATGTTCAGCCGGCTTTGTGAAATTTTGTAAATATTTGTTAAAACAACAATGTGCAGTTAAAGGGATGTTTGTGGCGTTTCTCAATTAATCAACAGATTGACTTCAATGGACTGCCAAAGCCCCCCATTATCACATCTTATCTAGTCAGACTGATGTTAGTCTGGCTGTGTGAGTCCAGACTAGTCTTCATGAAACAACACTGAGTTTGAACCTCTGATCTCCAAAATGAAAAGTGCCATTGTGATGACAGGTCAGTGGTTCATCAAAAAAAAAACTCTTCAGATGTTTGTAAAAGAAAGATATCGACCAAAACTCTCATTTTCATTGATTTAGTCTCACATTATGTTTAGCTCCAATTCCTTTGTTTGTAATTAGGCTGCAAGTCATTCAACATTCAAGGACAAGTTATAGACCTGGTCAGTTTCAGCATTTGTCCAGATACAATTTAAAAACACATTTAATTTTTTTGCACTTTAATACATCTACTTTTTAATGGAAAACCCCAATGAAAGTGTG
This sequence comes from Neodontobutis hainanensis, assembly GCA_024349245.1. NCBI lineage: Eukaryota > Metazoa > Chordata > Actinopteri > Gobiiformes > Odontobutidae > Neodontobutis > Neodontobutis hainanensis. The sequence continues at coordinate 236,784 of JALDNG010000210.1, forward strand.
ATATTTGAACAGTTTATATATAAAATTTACTTTATTTATGTCTGAAACAGTAAACTATAGCACTCAAATAATAATCACTATGTTTTTTTCAATGCACATGTTCTCTTTATAAATCTATCAATTTAGCAGAACATGACAATTAGTGGAGTACAGTTTCCCGTAGACGTGTCCCACTACTCTGGCACTATAGCGGTCCCAGACAGACACATTACCGTGCCAACACCGCATTCTGTCTGGACCTTAAATATTTAACACAACCTGGCCTTTAGGGAGGGCTCTTCCAATGTTGTGGCTGGGAATCCCACACGCACACACACCAAAACTCATGACGAGAATGAGAAGAGAATGAGAGACTATGCTTTTAGGCAGCTCCAGACAGATATTTTCAACCGCAGATAAGAGTCGCTCGCACGCACTTACACATGTACCGTCTCCCCTGCCACACCCACTTCACTGTCTGCTTCCAGAAACCACACTTCCCTAAAGAGAACCCACTCAGACAAAGGACTAGGACAGCTGATCACACCACATTTCTAGAATGTCACAATACTCACAATATTTCTCTGCAGTACAAAAAGTTCTAGGATGGTCCAAGAGTTGCACATGAATGGCTTTGGTGAAAACCTAGCAACTTGTGTGGGACTGTGACATCAGGACTGTAAATGTGACTCAACAGTGAATACAGCCAGTGAGAGAGACTAGAGGCTAAAACCCCTCTGAATGAATAATGCAGGCGAGGTTTTACTGGCACTTTAAACCTAAAATATAAATATAAAGTAAAAAGTCAATTATTGCCCAAGTGCACCTTCTGCTATCTGGCATCTGGTTGTGATCTTAATGAGCTACCACTACCATCTTTTCAAACTTATTTTTTTGCAAATGGCAGGAAATAAGTGCATTGCCCTTAAAAAAAGCTAACTAACCCACATGAAACCAGAGTGAGTCAGCCAAAAAGTTGCCCAAAAGTCTTTGTTGCTGTTTGATAACCATAATGTTCTGAATTCTGCCCCCTACTGGTCATTGATAAAGAGAAGGTTTTCCCACCACCATTTTCTGAATTTGACATCATTTGGGGCCAGAATCAAGAAGAGCAACATGCTGTTTGTGATGTTTGTTTGGCAGATGTTGTTGAAAATGCTTATTAATTGATGTGATGTTGTTTTAATGTTTTGGAGACAAATTGTAACTCGTAAATTGTGTCTCGAGACACAAATATAGAGACTCGTATTTTGCAAACCTCTCGATAAAATAAAGGTCAGCCTTCAAAATTCTTGCAAAAACATACAAAAAAAAAAAACAACGAGGTGAGGCTTATCACCTGTACTGTCTGTAGCCATATATTTGTGGTCAAACAAGATAAAAAGGTTTTATATCAATAACTTATTACTAGATGACATGTGTTTACAACATATTTTAAAATGTACTATAGGCCTGTAAACTGCCTGTGAGATAATGAGACATTGTCAAACTGTATCAGTGGGTGTGTAAGCTTTAACTCTCATTTGCAGAACATTCAGCTGGTTAGCACATACCTAAAAACTTGAAGCATCATTCATTTAATGTTTGTGTGTAAAACTGATGCATGTGTCATCTGTAAAAGCTGTGCTGTTATCAGGGAGCAGAAGGAGCAAGTGAGGCGTAAAAACACTGCTGACACCCGTTGACCTTTAGTCCCCGAGATGTGACGCGGCAACAGAATTCGCACAAAAAACTTTGACTACTCAAGGACCAGAGCGCTGAACCAGTGACACGCCGCAACCTGGACATCATCCTTAAACAGGGGGCATCTGGCAGCAGAGGAAAATATGAGAAAACAGCAAAAACTAAAACCCGGCCCCTGTTTAAGGAAGTTGTGTCAGGTAAATTCATACCTCGTATTCAGTAAGGAAATAGAAATTTCAACTAAAATAATAAATGTATTGTAAAAAAGAAATAGTGTTTTCTGTTAATCATTATAACTGGTGCAAACTGAAAAGGTTATAAAAGAAAAAGACTATTATGACCTGACCACGCTTGGCATTTCATCTTTAGACAATTTAATTACAGTATTTTTTTTATTGTCTTAACCTGTAATTTTCAAATATTCCCTAATTAGTACCATATCATGAAATATATATAAAGCGTTGGGCCATTTTAATCTATACTGTGACCACCAGTACTGTATTAAAACGGCTTAAACAAAGACTAAACTAGGATTCGGAAAAGACTATGGTTAAACCACATTCTAAGAAAAAGCTTTTGGAATGCTTTAGGTACCACTCAAGAAAGGCTGTGTACCACCAGTGATACTCAAACACAGTGGAGCTGATTATAAAGGAATTTCTAAGGAAATTTTATTGCGCATTTCAAATATATTTAAATTAATAGTGGTTAGTAACAATTCATGCTATTTAATTTTTTTTTTAAATAACTTGTAAACCCTAAACTGCTAACATTTGGAAATTGACTTTGTTGTTGTAATGTTACATGAAAAATTAAAAGGCACACTCTTTATTTCTACAGCCTGTTGCAGCTATGGTAGCCCTGCAGGGACATTTTGTATATAAACAAAATCAGGTGAAACAAGTGAGCAAAATAAGTTTAGTTTATGAAAGTTTATAAATCTTCAGGCAAAATTGTGTGTTGAACAAGGGGGCTTCTCCTTCAGGAGTGCACAGATTGTCGGCCCTGGGCAAAAATGGCAACAGAAACAGGAAGTAATGGAAATAATGTCTTTTTCCTTTGGGTTCTATAAAGCTTTAAATTGTGCATTTTTATTGGTGCATTTCTCTGTGTAATGTAATGCACATATTGTGACAAGTACAATTATACACAATATTTATTTTTTCAGACCTATTTGATCAAAATCAGGAAGGTCTTCTAGTAATGCCAGAAATATTGCCTCTGAATATGTCCTGCTGAGTAAAAGGGAAAGACAATCGTACAATCTACTTATTAATAACAGTTTTTTTCTCACCGTTGGCCACGGCTCGCAGCTTCTTGAGCAGTTTGACGTGGGTATCAGGTTTGATGGCCGTGGAGACATAGGGTTCACAGCCGGCGGCGTCGAGCAGAGTGTAGTAGTACAGCAGACGGCCCATATCAGTGCCCTCCACGCTGGACAGGACATACTTGCTCATGTGGCTGTGAAAGGCCTGGGGCTCGCTCTTCAAAGTGTCGAACAGACCCAAGGACTCGCTCCGGGATTCAATGTCCTTCGTGGAGAGACTGAGGAGAAAAGAAATCATGCGAAAAAGAGGATTACATGGCTACACCTGCTTATTATGATACGTTTGGGCTAAGGGAAACTAGTCTGAAGTACATGAAATGTAACAGTTTCTTTCAAGAAGGTAATTAGGATTTCCAAACAGAAAAAAGGCAAAAAAAAAAAAAAAGAATAAGCTTAACTGTATCAACAAAGAATCAGATGAGGACAAAAACCATAAAAACAAGCAAATCTGCAGGCTTATCACCAAAGATACACCCGTCCAGAATTGAAAAAAAAAATAAAATAAATGAAAAACTTGGATGCAAGACAAAACCTATTTTTGGCTTTCATAAAATAACAGTAACATTTTGGCAAGATTATTTCTATACAGTAAAGCCCAACAGCAAGTTTTTACAGACTCTGAGATCATTATGTGTCATACAGTGGAACGCTTATTGTACACACCCTGAACAATGGCTGACATGAAAGGATATTATAATGTGAATATTTATTCATCTATCCAAGTAAAAAGTTCTGTTGCAGGCAATCTTTGGTTGTGCAACTAGGTAGCATGATGCAAAGTGCTTTGGGTGCCCAAGAGGGTACAAAAAAGCTGTTATTTTCCATTTAAGAATTATCCAATTAAGTTTCTTCTTTATATTAAGTTTTAGAAATGAATCCAACTTTTGGAAAGTCAACACCATATCGTGCCAGTCACTGAGGAGCTCTGAGCAATTTGTGTGGAGTGTTCATATTCAGGATAGGACGACTTTAAAGAGGACCTCGTTTCCTCAGGGCTCTTTATCGGCACTTGCTACAAGGCTAATGAAATAGCTTGTGTGCAGAGAAGTGGAATATAAGCTCAATATTGTAAATAGCACTAATCATCCCTGAGGCGGGGGCTGTAATAAGGAAGGACTCGGCTGAACACTGACTTGGAGGAAAGACCACTTGGGTGATTTTCTAAGTGCTCACAGAGACACTAAATCAACCTGAATCCTCTGTCAGAGTCCTTACTTTTTCAATTGAATTAGGCAAAAAGACAATAGTGTTTGAAGGAGTTTGGCGAGTGCACACACACACAGCGCTGGTTTGATTTGCGCCCAGTCGTTCTGTTTGAGTTCTGTAACTGTGCTCCTTCAAAGCCTGCATGTCTCCTCTCTTGTATGTTTTTTTTTTTACTCTCTTTCCAATGACAAAAGGTGTTTCTCTGTGTGCCTTCACACTTTTCCCTAGTGTCTCTTTTGTCCCTCTGATAGTCCTATTGCACGCCTGCTTTTGGTGGCATTTCTCCTCGACACATTGCTGTTGTGTTTTTCTGGCTGCGACATCACAAGACATGAGTCCTATCCCTCTCCCTCCTTTCATTTGCATTGTCTTCAAGAGGGATTTTCTTCTTCGTCGTTGTGTTATTTGCACCCCGGCCAAAACTAAAATATTCATCTTTAATTGGTGTGGTAATCAGATGGACTGGATTAAACACTGGGGAGCGGGGGCTGTTATAGCACTTGATGATTATTCAGCACATCATTGTAATTGGAATTTATGCAAGCTGGATTTTATTTTCTCATCATTGCTGCTAATTTGTTTACAAATTAACGTTCAGCAGGGGGCTGTGAAAGTGTTACTCTGGCTTCAAAAGACTGAACTTTCCCCCCTTTTTTTAACAGACATTGAGAAACATGCATGCATTAATTTTTTTGTGCAATTTTTCACTATCTACACTATAACAAATTGGTTCCAGCAGAAAATGCTTCTTTTACAGTATAAACAGACTGTATAAAAGCTACCCATGTGTAGACATAACTTTAAATATCCCTGATTTATTACTGAATGTCTTATAGTCTCATTTCTCAAGATCCCTTCAATGACACAATTACCGGTAGCTGGTTTTAGCTTAACAATTCCACTCAACAGACATTCAGTCAGACAAATTATAAACATTTGAGAAAAAAATTGGTACTATTCCAGGTTTAAGCTCTAGCCAACTGTTTCCAATTTAAAAAAAATAAAAATAAAATTATTGCATTTCTTGTAAAGAAAAGAAAAATCGAAACCCTTTTTTTCAAGGGCAAAGTAAAAGTAAAATAACATAGGGATCACATGTTGGAAGTGTGGTCTTAACAGTCCAACATGAAGTCTAGTGCTTGTAACCAAATCTCACACCTTCTGAAAGCAAGAGTTTTGCAATTTATTTTCCAGAAACTTGAATGTCTGGAGCACATCAGCGGCAGTCACCAGCTGCAAGAGTTGAATAGAGCAGAGCAAATGAGGAGCTAATGGTCTGACGGCTTTGTTTGAAGTGTCAAACCTGATCGCCATGTCGTCTTTTTCTGCCATTAATAGCCACTCTTTTTACTTCAGTCGGAAATGCACTCTTTGTGTTACTGAAACGGCAGCTGAACAAAGGTTCGGCAGTTGAAGGCGCGCTTTTGCATCTACTCACTCTGCTCTAAGGCAATGCCTCAGGCCACTTCAAAACAGGACTTACTCCTAAACCAACACAACACAAAACAACGATAATAGAACATTACTGAATGTTAACTGCAGCCACAGCAATGACACAGGTAGGGTCACTCATCAGCACACTAAGTACTGTCACAGCAAGAAACACACATGCAGTGACTAAATTTGGGGGAAATATTTCACATGATTAAATGTAGCATGCCTTCCATTCACAACATGATCTACATTTTTAATTAGGTGACTGTAAGGCAGCTAGAAGAAGGTCCAAAGCTATAAATTCTAAATTAGAGTAGGAAAGATTAAGCCATCTATCACTTATTACCATTTTTTCCCAAAAAGTATATTTTAGATAGAGCAATCTATTAAGAAATATTAAAAGGGGAAACATTGACAGATGGGAGAAGTTTTTGTCGTCAGGGGTGACTGCAGTTCACACAGCATCCTCTGAGAAGAAATCTATAATTTGCATGTCACAAGGTCCCTGAGAGGTGAACGTGTCAGAGGGAGAAGTATGATTAGCCTTTTTAAAAGAGGCACAAAATAACATGTGTCTAATGAAAATTATCCTGCATGTAGTAGAGAAAATTTAATCAGCGGGAACAGACATATATACGCTTTATCAAGACTAACTTCAATGTCACTTCACTTTGATTGGGGCTGATTTTTTTTAAGGATGAGGTCACCAGATGTGAGCCAGGGTGGTGAATGTACGAAATTCAAAGGCGTCCTGTGTCTCTGAGGATTCCTCATTAGGCCCAAAGCAGAACTCATAGAGAGGATGAGTCAGAGGGAAAGGTGTCACTGCAGATCATTTTTTTCTTACCATAAAGTGAGTCTAGTCTAGAACTGCAGTGAAGAGATATAGTTGTTTGTTTGTTTGGGTCTGTCAGGTCTTTATCAACATCCCATGGTTGGCTGTAGACCCCGGGGATAAAATGTTAGCCTTCAGCAACACACCTGATATCTTCTGAGACCTAAAGAGCTGACAATCAGTAAGGAGAAATGGAAGGTATTTGGATTCACTTTAAAAGGACAGTTGGTGGCTGCCAGTTATCTCGGGGGCTTGCATGTGTAAACACAATCCAGTTAATTCTTCTCACACCGAGTCAGAAGCCTAGTACAACCTCCCTATGGCTGTGAAGACATGACGACCTGCGTGTCATGTGGCTGGTACTGTAAGCAGAGTTTACAGAGTGTGGAAGCCTCTCCGCTTGTACTTTACTTGCCACTGTAGTCATGTTGCGCAAATGAACAAATACATGTAGTCTCAATGCTGGCGCAGTAACCCCTGTCACTGGAAATGCACAGGAAATCCACACCGTATATCATAATGAAAATGTGAGCCCTCTCCCTTTGAAAAGATGAGTTAGCAGAGCCATTGTTTCTTAGCAATAGCAAGAATAAGACCACTTGGTGTTGTAAATTTACTATATCAGGGATGTTTAAAATATTGCTTAAGTCTTAAGAGATTTAAACAGTTCTAATCCTTATGTTTGTTGACAACAAAAATACTAAAAACATATATAAGGTTTGACCGTGCCTAGGGAAGTCATGCAAGCTCATGAAGAAACATTACAATTTCCCTTTGCAATTTTTGGATGAGTTATAGAAAATTATTTATTTAAACTTTTTTATTTAAGCTTTATGAGTTGTCTGTGTAAGAAACATGTCCCTGAAGGCTTCTGTACCAATCCACAAAGGCGTATAGAGAGAAAGAACAGCTGACATTGATGGTGTTTATCAGAGCATTGATTTGTCCAAAGTGTTCATTTTGTGTTATCTTATGTTCTTCATTTATCTGCTCTTCTCATGTAGTATATAACAAACAATAAATCAGTTACTACGTCTTTACCCTGTCTTAAAGGGACACGAATGGGTAATATTTAGCTAGTGGGAGGAAGATACCTGATTTTTCCCTATATACTGTACATTGTTGCTTTAATTCAGGCAGATCAAAAGCAGGGTGCTGCCTATAAATCCATTTGTATGCATCAGTTGCCAAACATTTTTCACCTCTTCATTCTATTTATATCAGCCCCTGCCTCCATCCATCCGTTTAATCGATATGCACATTGCAGATGCTTCCAGTCAAGATTACAGTATGAATATTCTTCACGCATTTATCATGTTGCGGAGATTTGGGCAGAAACGCATACACGCAAGCGGCTATAGTCGGGTCTGCAGAGGATATAGGTTGTAATTTATTGTTAAGTGAGGTCCATAAACCATTTCCTTACATCAGAATGGGACAGCGAGATATTTATCAAAGGTGTGTGCGTGCAAACACACACACGCACGCACGCTCGTCTTGACTCTGCTGAAAAGGCATTCTATTAAAACAAGAAAAGGTGCAGAGCTAGTCAGATTCCTGGCTATGAAGTCAGAGAGCAAATAAATTACGGAAATAGACTCAGACACATTCACACCTCCTTAAAACGCACAAAAACACATGCATGTGAATTAGTCGTTAGTCTTTTAAACATGGTAAACTTTATATGCCGTATTTAAGTTAAAAGGTTTACCCAAGAAAGCCAAGAAAATATATACGGTCATTAAAAGTTGTTTGTTGTAGTTTTTGTTTGCATTTTTATGGACTTTTGAATTAAATGAAGAGAGTAGACAGTACGTAGAGTAAGAGTAAGAGAGAATCCAAGGACTCATTGCTGTAGGACATTCGGAGAAATAAAGCCATCTGACCAATAAGAACCATCAGTGCTTGGATGGAAGGATAAGGGCTTTCAGAGATATTGTTTCTTTGTGTGTCTGTGTGCATGTCTGGCTCACGTACCCGCTATCTGTAAAGAGGAACTCGAGGTGAGTCATGTAAACCTCCCACAGAGGAACACTGTAGCGCTTTGCCAGAGACAGAGCGATTTTGTAAACGCCGTCATCCAGAGTCCTAAAAACACAAGTGGAGAGGGAAAAACATAATGATCAGGTTGCATCTCATGAAGCAGGCAGCTCACTCCCACACATGTTCCCATTAAACTAAACATCCTTTTCAATCACAATATCCCCCTATACAAGATTATGCGTTATTACTGCCAGAGTATATCATTGTAAAATTCCATGTTTTTACTCTGTCAGTCCGAGAATGGTCTCTTTCTTGTAGTCCGAGTCGGAGCTGAAGCGCTGGACGTCCACCCCGCGGCCGAGCCCCTGTAAGACCTGGGCTTGGGTGAAGTCCATCAAACGCTCGTTGTACACATGCAGCTGTTCAATCAGTTTCTGCAGCTCCTCCGGCCAGTCGGAATATGCGGATACGTGCTGTGTGACCAATCGAATCACTTCCTTGGGATCGGCCTGTGAAAAGAAAACTGTTATAGGCTTACACATTCTTGAGTATGTTATTTTATTTCAGAATACAGGTTAGGGTTCCACTCTTTTAAGCACATTTGCAGGACTTTCTCTTGACAAATCAGAACAGATTTCTCCTCATACAATTTATATTACTTATTACTTTTCTACATATTACATATGATTCATCTGCAAACGTCTACTAGAATTTTTCTACAGACTACAGCAGCCCCATAGGGTCAAAACTGAAATATTAAAATTCCCAGGCTTTTCAAAACATGTGTTAAAGCACTCTTTTTCTAAAGCTAAGCAACTTTTAACTACAGTAAATCTGCACCATAGATTACATCATGTTGAAAAACAGCATACAGACATTATAGTAGTTTTGGACATTTGGCATTTCCATGACTAAACAACCCATTATTTCACACAAGGACCCCTTCACTATCCTCACATTTTTACATTCGCTTAAAAAGCATGGCCATGTGAAAAGTGACTTAAAAGAGTAACAAAGCATCTTATGGATCTATTTGAAGTTTGAAATAGGTTTTGGACCAAGCCTGAGCCTTTAAAGTTTCATAAAAAATTATTGCAGCAGCTTTTCAGAAAATGATGGGAACAAAAACATACATAGACAGACATATACGTATATTTGCAATTCCATATTCATCTATACATCTTTTCCAACTGCCATCCATTTACTGCTTGGCCAAATGCAAACTTGTGACAATCTAATGAGGCCATTTTTCAAAAGTGGCTGCAATTTTCCAAAATATAAGGAAGTGTGTCTCGCCTAGAATTCAGCTTATACGAAGAATATTGCCACATCAGGTGATTCAGTGTCTGAGTCTTTCTTCTGAGCCAAGAAAATGTAGGTAAATGTCTGCGAAACGACAACGCTTTGGCCAACGGGGAATAAGACATGGTGACACATTTATGATTGAGTGTCTCACACACAGAGAGAGAAGAAGGTGAAAGCCGCTCCTCTCTCATCACATCTGCCTAATTAAATGAGCCCCTAAATTTGTTTTTTGGCATCTTGTATGTCGTCGCCCGGCAGGATGATATACTTTATTTTTTGCTCTTATTTGCATACGGTAATTATGGCTGCCGGAAAAAAAGCTTGAGCTGCATGTGAGACTGTCTCGTCTCTGCGAGGCTTTTCCCAGCATGCTGTGTGTTTTTAGATGTGGCCTTAGCGGTGGGAGCGTCGCAGTTCAAAAGCAGGGCAAAGGGAGGAGGCTGAACCACGGAGGTAGGACATTAAAAGTGCAAATATGAATTCGGGAGGAGGTATGGGAGAGGCACTGCAGTCGGGAGGTGATGGTAGTCGGGAACGCTCATTTGTCACACAGGGAAAAATGACACGAAAGAGCTGGAGAAGAAAGTCTGCCAGAACTGTGATGGACAGGCCGATGTTTGAAGAACTTCATTGAAATAAGGCTTTCATGATGAAATGCTGTTTGCACACTCTCACTCTGTCATTCATTTGCAGTAATTTGTCCTTTTGACAATTTGAATTATACCAATGTCCTCATTCAAAGTTTTATCCTATAATTCCTGTCTTTGCCCTACTAACAAAAAATTAAAAATCCCGTTTTTTAATTAACTTTCTTTGCAATCCCATTTTTCTTCAATTAAAAACATCACACAATGCTAATTCTTCCGATTATTTGTCAAGTCAGAGTTACAACACCATAAGGAGCTACTTAATCAAATGAAACTAGACCAGGCTGTATGGAAAGTTTATGTATATGAATTAATCTGTGACAGTACACACCTGGAGGAAAGCCAGCTCTCTTCAATGCTGCTTAAACGATTTCACCACTGCCACACTCTTTCACTGAGCTCTCCTCTCTACCCGCCGCACTGTTTATGAGGTAACATTGTAAAAAATAAATCCTTTTCTACCACATGTGCCCTTTCATTTTCAGTCAAAATTTCGATGCCATTATATTTGAGTTGCAAGTCTAAGCCCATAAAATGCTTTTGGCTGTTCCCCAAGCTGCCTTTTTGATACAATGTAATAACTTCTGGAGCTAGCCTGTTTACTATTGTGATTAGCTGAGCTCTGGTTTAATCCTGTGTATCTTTTCCCAAGTGTTTTCCACAAATGCAAAAATCACTGGTTTGATTTGTTTTGATGCAAGACAGAATGGATTTTAGACATGGAGGACACCTTCGTACAACAACAAAGACTCCCTATTAGAAAATCCGTTCTTATCAATTAAGGCACAACACGGTGGCACAGTAGCTCTGTGGTACATTGCTGATAAAGTCCAGAGTTAGACTCCCGGACTTGGATTTTCTCTGGGTACCCCAAAGTTCAAAGTTCAAAGTTCAAAGTTTCTTTATTGTCCCTCTTGGGGAAATTAATTTTGCAGCATCATGCTCCTTAAAAAACACACAACATAGAATTACACCTCAACAACTCAAGAGCAGGATCAACAATGGAAATCAATAAAAACCAAGATAAAAATGTGCAAAATGGAATTAAAACATGAATAAATATGTTGTGCAAACAAGCAATTATTGTTGTGCAAAATGATTACAAAGTGCTAGGTGCCATTTAAGTGCCTCACAGCTGTCGGTAAAAACGACATATTTAATCTTTTAGTCCTACAGCCCAGAGCTCTGTAGCGCCGGCCGGAGGGCAGCAGCTCAAACTCCCCTCTGAGGGGATGGTCTTGGGACTGCGCTATAGCACCAGCCTTCCTCTGCACCTGTCGGCTGTAAATGTCCTTCAGCTGAGCCTGACTCCTCCCCGAAATCTTACTGGCCACTTTAACCAGACTACCCAGTCTGTTTTTGTTGGTCAGGGAGAGGCTTCCAAACCAGGCAGCAATACAGAAGGATAAAACCGATTCAATAAAAGCACGATAAAACAATGTCATCATTTCAGTGGATACGTTAAAACTGTTCATCTTCCTCAGGAAGTACAATCGTTGTTGGACTTTTTTAGAAACAGCATCCACCCAAGGCTCAAAACACAGTTTATTGTCCAGAATGACTCCGAGATATTTGTAGCTGTCGACCAGTTCAATGTCTGTGTCCTTATACTTACTGAAGGTCAGAGGAACTGAAACATTGTCTAATCAATCAATTATAACAGCAGTGTCTTATTGATTTTTTTATTGTCATGCACCCATCCCCATTTTAAATAGACACTGCAGTAAGAAAACTCTAATGTACTATTGCACTATTTTAAATTGTTTGTTTGCATTTTGAAAAAGAAAACATCCTTTAAAGAGTAATGTGGGTTAAGGGTTTAATTACTATGCTAAGTTTCTTCAAAGATATTCTCAAGCTAACACATTTGTCCGTCTCTTGTTGTCTGTCTCTTGTTGTGTTGCTAAAAATCACACTGAGGTTACAGTTAAGCAGACATGGCCCACCTCCTGAGTGTAAGACAGTAATGATCATAATGAGCTGTATTTATGTCATGCCTTAACACTCACACTAACACAGGTATACAGTCAGTGGCCTCATTAGCACTGATTCAGCAAATGGTGGATACAGTATGCACACATAATTAGGCGAAATGCAGAAAGGAGAAAAAGCAACCAGCTATTTTAATGGAATAATCACTTAGAAACAGCACTGGCTTCACCGTAAGGTCGTGCAACGCTCCGTGAAAGGGAACTGATGACAAGAGACATGGCTGCCAAACACAACACAAGGGGTGATTGTGTCAGTTCATCTCATCAAAGATTTAGAGATGACTCAACCATTTTCAGTCAACTGCAGCAGTGCATTTGGAGTGCGTATTTGTCTAATAGGGGCCCCTTTCTGCAGCTACTCTGCTCCACACAGCTCCCGTGGGTAAAATATGGACTGCTAATGATTGTGGTACAAGGGTGCAATTTGTACAAGTGCACATTTTGTACAAAGTGGAAAGTGAAGTCGCAGGGCTGCAGAGCTTTTTTTTCTGAAATGGGGACGTCATTCAGTTTAACTCATTATTCCAGTCGATTCAATGTGGAGAGAGCTCAGTGGTACATTGCTGATAATAATTGCTGTGATATCTTCGTCAGCACATACAAATGCAAGCTAATGTTAGCGATGTTAAGCTGTAGTAACAAAATATCCATCTGTAAAACTTGAGAATAAGCTCCACTCTAAAAAAAATAATATATATATCAACAACTGCGTTCATCTTCATCAACATTAAATATAATAACCCTAAGGTAAAGTACAAAACTAATGTTCAGCCGTCAGTTCAGGACATTTGAATAAAGCAAAAGGTAAAGTAAAATAACTTATTTGTGGGGATGTTATTGTGAATCTAAACATCATAATTACGTTTTGAAAGCCATGTTTTTGCTTGAATACACAAGTGTAATTTGCGTATATGTGAAATCCATGTGTGTGGATACAGTGAGTGTCGAGGAATCAATAGTGAGCGAAAACTGAGACTGCAGAAGATAAATGGATGAGTGAAGAATCTCCATCTCTGCACCGTGCCTCCTCAGAGGCTGCTCATTCCAACTCAATTATACAGAGCCACACAAAATCAAGGCAAAAGTCACACATTACAACAGTGACAAGCCCAGGTAAACAGACGTGAACATAAATACAGGCTATTTTGTGATATTGTGTAAACACTACAAGCAGAACAATTACGGGTAAAGAGCGCCGCTGTTTTGCAAACGAGCAGTTTAGCTGGTATAATGAAAACCTCCAGTACAAGCAAGTGGAAATGGGCTTATTATGCCTGGGGGAATAATGGGAAGCCACTCTCTGTGTCATTGAGCCTGGCACTGTTTTGTCATGCCTCAGAGCCATAAACGGATGGGAAAGTAACAGTTAAAGTCCATCAGAGTCAGTAATCATGTTAAAGGCCATGGGGGCAAATAACAGAAGAAATTTAAACATTTGAAAAAGAAACTAAACGGAGCACTCTATTGTACTATAGAGAAAGAATATATTTATAGTTTGGCATATGTTGTAATTTTGGCACGGTTATAACAGACTTTATTGCTCTGGAGGCACTTTATTTGAAGTATTTTAATTCTTCCTTAAAACCCAGGGTATAGTGTGCTATCAAAATTGAAGGCTATTTTCTATAACTATATAAACTGTTATTCTCACATGGCCCGGGAGCTATCTAATCTAATCTTGTCTATTTTATGTTTTTACTTTCCCAAGTCCACATTTCCAAAACCCGGTGATTGTCCAGGATGTACCTTATAAGCTCAAAGCAGCTGGGACAGGAACGGCCCCCTGTAACTGAAGAATCAACTGTATAGACTGAATAAATGTTGTGTGGATGTGTTTGCATCGTCACACAATTGGGTCAGGCCATTTTACAACTCTATAACGCTATGGCAAGGGGTTCTTTAGCCAGGTCAAAGCGTTTGGACAGGGAGTAAGCTTTTAATAAAGTTTACTTATCATTAGTATTAATACATATACATACATATACCTTGGCTTTGTTATCAAAGATTTTATTAGATGTGAATTTTCTCTCAATCACAACTTACTTCTGGAAAAAGAAGCACTCCCATTGGTTGACGCCACTAAAACAGACAAGGTGTATATTTTTTGCTGAATACGCCTTTTTACACACAGCAGGCCACACCGTACGGTTTTCTCCGTCTGAGGTTGCTCAGAAAAAGCTGCGCAAGATTAATAGTGAGAAATTATTCCCTTAACTGAAAAGCCACCACTGTTACACAACTTAATCGTCAGGGTTCCTTTTGTAGTTAATGATCATGTACAAGGGGGCGCAGTGGCTCAGGTGAAAGTGCGATCATTTTTTGACCCGAAGGTTTGATTCCCGCTCATACTGTCGTTGTGTCCAAGACACTTATCCCACCAAGCCTGTATGAATGTGTGTGATTGTAGTTTGGTGGTAGTTAGAGAGGGTTATGAGCTGTGTATGTGTCTGCCAGGTGTGAATGGGGTGAAGATAGTGCATCATGTAAAGCGCTTTGGATGTCCGAGAAAGGTACAAAAAAGCTCCATATATATGCACAACATTAACACCTGCACTTCCCTTTCTACTTATTCATGCATTATAAATACTTTATTCTTCCTCAGTGCACACCACTGACCCTAAGAACTTAAATGAGTCCCCTGGCTGTAGCTTCACACGCTACTGGGTCACTTGGACCAACTGGGATTAATCAAATGCCTTACAAAGTTCTGCATGGCCCTTTTTAAAATCTCAATTCAAGTCGTTGTCAGTTCATCTATGTATAATTACAGAGAAAAGATGAGTAAATGACGGTGATAAAAGTAAACCTAACTCAAAAAAAAAGTTGAAAGTTGTCTTTGCAAGAGGCTTCAGTAACATGACCTCTGTATCAGTAGCAGGAAAAGGGCTGTTGATTGAGGCTTTAAAAACACATCAAACACTTCGAGTAAGCCCCATCACGAGTTTCACTCCTATTTGCAACTGAATGACTTCAGTGGCTCGAGTGTTTGGTGTCTTATTGCTCGGCTCTGAAATTATGTGATAGTGTCAAGAGAATTGAAAAAGCGTGAGAGTTATTGAGACGTCGCGTTACTGCTCTTCAAGCGGCGAGTGGGAAACACTTGCAGACAGATGACACGCCATAAAATATACACACACAAAAAAACACCCCACCCGGTGTTGAGCAGAAAAAAATATCCAACATGTTCAGCGTGTTAGCCTGCAAACATAAACATGCTCAAAAACAATACTGCGCAAACAAACATAGTCGATCATATGCTGTCGAAAACATCTAAAAGAAAAAAACATCAATTCGGAATGCAAATAGACATACACATGCAGCCTGTATAAAGAATCTGAAATGAAATATCAGAAGCTGTAAAATCTGTGTGCTTAAAGATAATGGAGAAGGAGCGTGCAAAAAAGGACAAGAGACATGTAATACAGTATGCCCAGTGAAGATAGGACTGTGCACAAGATCCTACAGGAACAAGACAGGCCTATGAGGAAGAAAGACTGTGTAGGAGGACCAGGAAATTATATAAAATAATACTAGATAGTATAAGATGGGAAAATCCTTTGTGGCATTAAACTGTTTGTATATGTACCCGTTTTTTATTTTTTATCTTTTAAGAAAATATCCAGTGATGAAACTGTGATGTATTTGATATAATTTAATATTATTGTCCTAAATTCACCTTTAAAAGTCCATCAGACCTTTTAGTAGCCTCTGTGCTAAATATCAGATAGCTAGCACACCATGATAAAAAGTGCTTTTTGATAGTGCCGTATAAGCTGACCAATTAGTACTCTAAAAGTTAATAAGGATATAAATAAAACCATTCGCAACAGAGGCCAACGTACATTTCATTTAGCATCTTACAAAATTGCAGATTGGTAAAAGGCCAAGTGACAAAATGTAGCGTCTGATGCTAATGTTAGCAAATGTAGCTATGCACAATCTTAGAGTAACAACAAGACTAGAACAGCAAGGGCCATAGAGCTAGACAAAATAAAAAGAAGCATTGGATAACTTATTCATAAAATATAAAAAAAAAAAAACACATCAGCCATCAAGCCAGGTGCAGTTGTGCTTTCATAGCTGACTGTCAATCAATGTAGTCTACTCCACAAAACTGGTGCAGCTTTTCAAACACCTCTACATTACATGAAAGCCACCCAGCCACATGGAAGAGATGGAAAAGATAAAACGGACAAAGGGCTCTCCTGTCATGCCAATAGTGAGAATCAATAAACATAACCTGGCCATATAAGTGAAAAACCTTGAAAACAAAAGACAGAAATATCCTTAAGACTGTAATGGTGGATAAAAAGGGTAAAGGTTCTCTACCTAATCATTAGAACTAAGTGAAGGAAGAAATCTGGTACAAGGTGAAGACAAGCACTCAATCTGGTTGAAAACAGAAGAGAGAGGACAGGAAACACTCAAAGAAAATGACAGATGAAAAAAAGGAAGGGAATTAGATAAAAATGAAAGTGCCAATGTGTAGCGGAGGTGGAAAAGCTGGATATATATTTTAAGTTAATGGACTTGAACTTCACTTGAGGCAGGGGGTTGTGGAGTGATTACCGCCATCAGGATGCAGTGCGAATGAGCATCTGTGTGAAGTATAACTTGTTGAAGTGTTTGTGTGAACGCGACTGTGAAAGCGCGTACTACTTATGTGTGTGTTTATGTGCGTACAGGCCTGACCTTGAATGTCAGCTGGGACACACTTATCCACTTCTTCAGCTGGCCTCTTTGCTTCAACCTTTCTTTTATTTTCAACATTTTACCTCCCCTCATCCACCTGGGCTAAAACCCCTGAGAGCCCCGGTCCACTCAAAGAAAAGGTCAGAGCCATCTTTTCTCTATTCTGTGCCAATCAGCCTCTTAACACCAATGCTTTCCTCCCACCTTCCAATTTTCTTCTCTTGTTTTGCTCTGTTCTCCAAAAAATGTGTGTCACATATTACATTTTAATGTCCCTACAACTTGAGACAAATAATTGTGCAAAAATTACAAGAATTACAACATCGGGGGAGAAATCATTTACATATGTTTATAGTTTCAAGTGCAAAGACACATTGGGTTTCTTTAATTAAAGCAAGTAATTGGATAATAATTTTGATTTGTGAAAGGATAATTATAGTAATTACATCCTTGTTTCGTAGTTTCACAGTTTTGTTCCATTATGATGACTGATTGTGTCCTGATCATTCCTTTTATTTCACAGTGAAGGCTTTTGTGCTTCTACTTCGGCAGGAACAATGCTCACCCTCACAGAAGCCCAGTGGCCATTCAAAAAGAAAGATGAAATGTCTCTACAACATAATAATGCTTTACTTTCTGAGTGTCTCTTTCTGAAAGTGCAGAGTATAATATGCAGTAGAGTAGTATAGTATAGAACGATTTACATCAAGGATTTTCCTCACTGTAAGAAAGGATAATGGAGAAATTATTGCCTGACTTTTACTCACACTACCATACTTACTACAATATTCTCTGCTTTCAATTATACTAATCTGCCATAATCATCTAAGACTAATCATCTAAGTTTTTCTTAACTTAAGTGATCATTTGCCATTCTTTAAGCATTTTTGTTATGTTATATAGCTCCCACTGAAAGCCTGCATAGCTTTCAAATATATATATTTTTTTCCCTCAATAAATTGGTAATGACGGTAAAATATTTTACAACATTGCAAAAAGAAAAGATCAGATATTAAATTAGATGTGAAGATGTAGTTGGAATTTTGAAAACTCAAGAGGATGCTCCAGGAATTTAATGTGGCTATTTGTCAGCTTGTGTTTGCTAAAATTACTGTTGCCATACAGTTTTTAAGATGATATTTCTAAATCTGAAAGGAATATAGTTAAGAAACCATGAATACTGTCAGGTCAGGTTTCTAACACTTACCTGATAAAGAGCGTGGTTCTTGTCCTTGAAGCAGGGTGCAAGGCGGGAGTAGATCTGCAGGGAGTAATAGTACGCAGCCAGCTGCAGCGACAAGGCTGAGTGACACTGCTTTTCAAAACACTTGTTGGCATCCAGCACCTGAAATAACAGGACAAATTTTTATTTATTTAATTCCATTCCCATTAACGGTATGCAAGTTGAATCAGTCTAAAAATCTGTCTAAAAAAATCAAGTGCTGTTATCCTCTTAGCTTTTACTCCACACAGAATAACTTTGTGGTTATATTACGTTGTTGTATGTGCGACATCAAAATAAAGACTAACAATGAAGACTGGCCCCAAGAAGCTGCAACCCCTGGCAACACAAGTTTAGAATCTGATTTCATGTAACACTTAAAAGTGGAATAGAATCGAGACTGTCTAAGTGTGGCATCTCTTGATAAACTGTGTGCTCTGAACGGCGCTCAAATATTTTTTTTAAATGCCTCTTTGATTTGACACAATGATGAGAAACTGTCTAACACAATAGCTCATCTAGAAAGGTAAAGCATCACCAGAGATGATGCATTTCCTGAGCTATTTCATACAATCATACTCACATTGTTGCTAACCACTCAGGGCCCACATATGTCTCAAAAATAAAGCTAAGTGTGTGTTTATCTGGGGATACAGATGCATACTTATGGGGACTTGAGTATTAAGAAACAATGCTGATGACTTAAGCTGTTGGTAAGGCTATGATTAGAGCTAAAGGCAAGGTTAGTGCTATTGTTCGGCATGCTGTAGCCAAGTCTAAGTGCACAGAAAATTAATGTATATCAATGCAATGTCCTCGAGGCACAAGTAAAACCAAACTCAAGGATGTGTGTGTGAGTGTGTCAGTACCTGAGGCAGGGCCAGTAAGTAGGACAGAGCCAGCATCATGTCCCTGGGAAATGCATCGTTGGCCAGCTGCAGCAAGACTGGAAAGGATGACAGAATGAAGAGAAGGGGAAGAAAAGACTTTAACTAAAGCACAAAGGATTAACAACAACACTTCTTTTTTTGGATGAGCCCCAGCCCACGTTTGTTGAATACAGATGGCAGCGTGTGTAAGAACATAACTCTCTGCAGGCCAGACAAAAGCAAGGGAAAGTTAGAAATACAGCAAGATGGGAAGGAACGTAAGGACAAAGTCAAGAGGGCTTATTAAAATTCTCCCCTGGGATTGTCCATCCTCTCACCAGGCCATTATGTGCATATGCTTTTGAGTGTTCATGCATCAAATGTCAGCATAGACTATGTGTATTATGATATGCATGCATCGTTTTATTATTCATCGTACATGGCTACTTCTAATAAGTGCTCTTCAGACAGGTCCAGACTCTGTTTATGTGCACTTGCAAGTCAAAACTCCAGAATACAAAATGAACCTATAGATATAGCCATTATTTGATATACTGGACATAAAACGGCATACTGCGTATTCAAATCTGCTTAAGATAATTGTAGCTTGTATTTTATGTGTTTTACAACTTCACAGCTGAGCATCACCTGCCGTAAGATAGAGAAACAACAGCAGACAGATTTACTTTGAAGCCCCAGACCTGAGAAGAACAAAAACCTGAGCAGGTGATGAGAGCCTGAGACAAAACGGAACAGACAGAGAAAAGTAGAGGGTGTACACTAGGCGAGATAAGGTGGCAAGGCCAGAGAGAGTGTAGTGTAGTGACAAAACGCACCGGGATAATGTGAATGTGGGCACATGGATAAATGCATGCCAAGGGTGAAAAGTAAAATTAAATGACATTGACTTGTTACTAGTTAGTGATGCTAATATGTATTTAAGTACCAATAAACTTACAAAGCATACATGAAACTAAATGATATCCATGCTAACCTGTCCATCTTCAATTAAATCTCAGACTTAACAAGCGTTATGTATTCAAAACTATAGAGAGGCTTAGTCGAACAGCGTTTTAACATCAAACGTATGTCTTCAAACGTGTGAAATTGGCAGCAAAATTGATTGACGTTTCTCCGCACTTAATATTTTTGCAATTTTTGAGGCATTGGGTCTTTGGCCTTTTTTACGAAAGTGACCAAACGGCCAAGTTGTCAATCACACCAGTTGACCCTCACAAGACAGTCAAAAAGCTGGTTATTATAGTCTAATAGAAAAAAAAAACTAATAATGATGTGACCGACTACAGTCAATCTTTTAAAAAAAAGCCTCAAAGAGCCAGGAGCTTTCCTGTCACTGATCACATAGTCCACTATCATTTTCCTGTCTATGGAGATGCACTAGTTTAAGAAAGCCATAAAAGCTCTCTTAAGCAGTGCCTACCTTTTTTTTCTCCCCCCAATCCTCTCCTTCCCTCTACCCCCCGGGTTTCAATGAGCTACACCTCCGAATGAGCTGATTATACGGCTCTCTAAAGCTACCGATACCATCAGGACAGGAATTACCAGAGGGGTAAACACACACAGAATAGATAACCCCCGACTTAAAAGCACACCGCATTTCTACTTGAAAACAGTGGAGAGTGATAAAGAGACGTAGGGGAGTGGAACTGCTGTCCACACATACAAACACAAACACAGCCTTTGTTCTGTGTCACCTAAATTGGGCACATAGTTAGCAGGTAGGATGGTGAGCCAGTGACTTATTGCTATTTCACCTGGGTCGCCAGTGTAAAAAACAACTTATTATGGCCAGTTACCATGTGCCCAATGCTAATGCCCCAGTGCATTTCTCAGTCATGTAAAATGCTGGGCCTTATTCAGTTCAATCCCAATGAATCACATTCCGTCATCATTAATTACCTCTGCCTTATCTACGCTAGGTGAAAAGAATCAATATATTTATTTTCTTAAAGGCCATCTCCAATGTGTTTTTGAGGACAGCCGGTGCGTCATCATGCCGATATGGGAGTCATTAATCGAAGGTTGTTATCGGACGAAACACTATCCGGCCCTGCTTTTTCACTTTCTCCACACGTCTCGGCTACTCTGAAGGGAAGGTGACTTTTAAGTAAGGAGATATACATTTGAATGACAGCAGTGCATAAAGGAAGCTAGGTAACTTAAGATTAGGTTAAATGTGAGTGTGTTGATGCGCGTGAGGGCATTGGTATTCCGAACTGTGTGCCTTGCATTTCGGTAACGTTCGCGCATTATTATTCCAACACACCCACAAGCGTGCAGTGACACACAGACAAGCTCGCACTTTATTTTTGTAGTGGCATTGATTTTGGCGAGCAGTTGTGATCCATCACGCAGCGTGGTCCTTGATGTTTTGACTTTGTGCTATCTCTCAGGTATCGCCGCTGTGACGTGTCATTATTTACTGTTGACATGGGACCTGTGAGTTTACATTAATTAATCAATTTGAGGCCATTCTTCCGGTGTTGTCCCATAGTTTAGCACATATGGCAAGGCCTGGTTAGATGGATGAAGAAGGCAGAGGGTAGACAGAGAGTGCTGACGGGGACTAGGAGCAAATACTAAAGCTTTATAAAGATGGAACACTGAAGTTTCTTATTGGATGTTTGGAACTAAACTATGGTTTAAAAGAATATGGATACAGAAGAAGAAACCTTTTAATAGTCTCTAATACTGTTAAAACTGCAAAGTAATATAAAATACAATAACTTCAAAAACACTTTAGTACTTGCAATGTGATTTACAAAAGGCAAATGTATTGTTTAGGAAAAAACCCACTGCTGATAGCATTGGATACAGTGCATTATTATTTGAAAGTTGATAAAACCCGACTTCACTCTTTTTTTATGCTGAATATATTCTTCATCACACTAAATGTTAGGAAGGTGAAGTTGATCAATATGGGACCCGGAGACCTTGAACACTGTACACATTATGATAGTACTGACCAAACAAACTCTGATCGTGCCTCTATTGTGTGTGTTTTTTTTTATTATACAAGCACATTATGAAATTCAGAGGTGAGCGTGATGAGAGGTTAGAATATATGACTGAATTTCTTCTGTCAATAACCAACACTACTGTGTCGGTGGGTTATAACATAATCTCTACAAACGCACAACATTATTAATCTAACCAATTTAATTTAGTCTGGCAGGAAAGTAATCAGAAAATTACAGATAAATTGTTAGTTTAACCTCATCTTGTTGTATTCTTCTCTGTGCTGCCCTCGTGTGTGGTTGTGTGTGTTTTAAACCCTTACCTTCTGTTGCAGGAAACAGTGTCTGCCCTTCAGTCTTGGCTTCGGCCAGTTTACCGGTCCTTAGCAAAACTTCAGCAAAGTTTTCCTGTGGAACCTCTTTGTAAGACGAATAGACATCTAGACTCTATCAGAAAAATAAAAACATAAGAATACAGCCATGCAGTGAATGATATCATGTTACTGAGAGGATCAAAAAGCGATAGAGAGATGAGATGACGCTGTATGAACGTCTGTATTCCAAAACTGAAGAAATGGTGTACAAAAATGAACTTCAGAGACAAATAAGAAATTTAGCACAGGGCCCTTTGATGATTCATTTATTGGATGCTTGGATCCCAAGTGCGTTATTTTTCATGTCTCTGCGAGGCATAAAATGAGGCTTGTGTTTCCCCACAGCTGTAGAGAAACACTCAAGTGCTTCCTGTCTATCATTGTTCTCCTCCATCCATCTTTCTGTCTTGTCACATTCGTCGCTCTTTCTCTCTCAATCAGCCTATCTTTCCTCTCCACTTCATCCAAACTGTTACGGTTAAAAAAAACAATTCCATTGATCAGCTGGTTTGTAGATGGACGGACACGTTGAGCCAATATTGGTGGACGGATGATTGAAGATGGATGAATGCTGGAGAAGGAGCGAAGAAGGGGATTTGGAGAGGCCTATTAAAATGTCATGAGAAAAGATGTATCGGCCTTCTCTGTTTCCCCTTGCGTTCACTCTTTTAGCTATCATCATGATTTGTGTCATGGCGTAAAATAAAGCCCAGTCACAGCCCGGGGCAAGCATTTTGTAGGCATAAAGGTCAAACTTCTCTTTTTCTTACTTTACTTCCTTAACTGTTAATGGCTAAATTCCTTTACTTGACTTTCATTGGCATTCATCATTCTACCCATTATATAACACAACAACTTCATATCTTTAATTTAGTTCAATGATATTAACTTACCTGCTGAGCAAACATTTGTGTAGTGTTAACACATAAAGCTCGTGTTTGCTGAAATCTTACATGTGAGTACGAGATAAAAAAATCAAAAGTCTATAAATCCTTTTATTGTTTGTTTTTCATACAGAAGGACTGGGACATGTTACTTGAGCCATACTTTAAAACAGTTACGTCAGCTTAAATACAGAGGTATTTAACAATAATTTTATCCCCCAAAAAAATCTATTTCTTTTTTTTTCTTCTTTAATAAAGTGTGTTCTTCTATGTTAGTACTTCCAAATTGCTTTTAATCTTTTAGCTACTTAGTCTGAAATCAAAATTAATTTTGGCTCAACAGAGTTTTTTTACTCATAGAAGGCAAGCATAATTAAATGCCTCAAGTCCTGGACCTACTCAGGCAATTTTCACTGTAATTTGAAAAGGTGTCCTTGGGTAACTTAGAGAAATAAGGACGCCAGGATAGTAAAAAGGAAGTAGAAATAATGAGGCATGATACGCAGCCACTCACCGGGTCGACATAGGGATCATCAATGAGATCTTGATAAAAGGGGCTACAGCCTTGACGCTCCAGGTTGGAGTTCTCACACGCCCCTTCCCGACTAGTGGCTCCTGTACCGTGACCCTGAGGAGCCATCAAAACATCATTAAACTTTCACAACATGCCCACAGCCCTGTCATCTTTCTCCGTCTGTCTCGACATCTTCTACTTTCCCCTAACTTTAGCACCACGAGGCCTTGAACCGCAATACCAGCCGAGACCTCGAGACGCCATCAATCTCCGCCCGGCAACCACCAAACCTAGGCCGCCGCTGGCGACCACAAGGTGCTGAAATATTCAACAGGAGTGCAGATTAATTATGCAAGAGATGAGCTCTTGATTGGTTGTTTTTAGATGAAGACTATAAAGGCTGTGAGTGTGTTTGAGATATAAGAGCATTTATAATTGTGCACATGAAGACAGAGTCAGACAATAAGAGAGCTATGGAACTGAGATAAAACTAAATTACTTCTGTTAATGCTGGTGGCTTAATTATCCCTTATACAACCCAATATAATAAATGGTCTCATAATCTCCACATCATAAATGCACATGGCATTACAGCAACAGATTAAGCCCTATAGGGTAGGTTGTATATTCAGTTATCTTACATTTATATATAAAAAGACATTGGGATATCAGTGATTAGGCTTCAGCAGGGATCCTTGTGGTCAATTATGAGTCTTTTTGTTCTGTCTTTCCTTGTTTGAGCACCCCTGGAGAAGGCCTGGCTAAAGTCCTTCTTTTGAGTACCTACACTGAATTTTCTTTTGGTCAAGGCAAATGAGCAGTCTTAAAAATGTGAAGGCTCACCCAGGATAGAAATATACAAAAATGGTTCCCTGAGCACGGAATCCTTTGTTTAATTATGAGCAATGCAATCTGCCATTACAATCTTGTAAAAAATATAGATATTAAAAAAATAAAGGAGAGTTGTTTCATAAGAGAGAGGTGACATAAGACGAAGTCTGTAAAGATGATTGGACAATACTCTGCAAAGAATATGTGGTTCTCTCAATGGCTTTTCCATCCAACAGTGTCCATCTGGAGGGGATGTGTCTTTGGTAAACCACATGCCACAGATAAAATGGACAGAGACATTAATGTTGTTCTTACTTGCATGGGCCTGAGGTAGTTAAGTGACTCCTTCCACCAGCGATGGTCACTGACTGCGGACAGCACTGCCTTGGTGGTCAGCCCTGTATTGGTCAGTACTTCCATGGTCTTGGCTGTAGTTCTGTGCAGCAAGTCCCCTGCTTTCCCCACATGAGAGCCGACAGCAGGAGCACTGACCTGAGCCAGTAAGGTAAAAGCAATAACAGAATGAACAAAAACCAAAAGGCAGAAGTATTATTCTACTGCAGAATTGTAAGAGTCTTGTCATTGATATTCCATCAGCACCAAAAAGAGTAGCCTGGATACATACATCATTTTTACAAATAAGCACTGCATCCGAGACTTTCTCTGATCACTACATCTGTATTGTTAGATTACACCAAAAGACAGTCGGAGAGTGGAGGACTCTTGAGTTGGAACACGGACATGGTAGTGTTGTGATTTTAATTAGGTACTTGAGAGGGGCACTTAAATAAGAGCAAGGCTCTCCGATGTTGTTGTTGCTGCTTGGTTTGTTTGTGCACTGCACAAGGGAATAACAATATGCACTAGGTAGAAGTGAGCCCTCCGAGTGCTGCATCTTCTTCTTACTCGAATACTCACTCAGAAATGTGTTCTTTAATAGGCTATTTAATCTGACACTTCAAAAACACTATTGCAATAGCATTAAAGGCATACATTTAACATTATTATACTTAATATTACATTTATTTACAAAGACTGTCGATTGGTCTAAAAAGTATTTTGTTACTCAACCTTTTCTTTCCCTAAAATTAAAATAAATACCTAATAAGGACATGTGCTTGTTTTTACTAGTTTCCATGGTAATTGGAAACTAAAGTTACATTTCTTTCTCATTCGGAGGACCAGGCTAGTGCCTTTGTTTAATATTTTATTTGACAAGGGACCGAGGGTCAAGCAATGAAAAGAACCTAAACACACACACTCTTAAGATGTTTGTGCACATGAATAGATAAACACATGTCCGGGGAACATCCGCTTCCAGAGAAAGTGTACAGGTATATTTGTCAATACAACAATAATGTATGACAAGAGACAGCTTCAAATGAGCGCCCATCCATACACAAAGGGGATGCAATGCAAAGTCATGAAACATTAACGCCCACTCAAGGCATCATAAAGCTGGCAGCGCTGTACAGGAAGGCAGCCATAAATAAACCAAAGGAGCTGAGCAACCTTAACAGTAGATTTACAGCTCATTAAATATGAAGCAATGGGTAAACACACACAAAACCCCACAAAAGGACCAGCCAAGACAGCAGAATGTAATGTGACACAAACCTTGAGAGGGTTGGTTTCATCGGTTGCTGGTTTATCCTCAGTAATAACAGGCTCCATTTGATAGTTAACTGCCTGGTACAACACCTGGACAACACAAGGTAAAAGCAAAGATAAAGACATTCAAGTTTTAGGTTTGTTTTTACCTGTTGAACCATATTATCAACTAAACCATAGTTTGTACTGGCAAGAAGGGTTTCCAAAAGCCAAACGGAGAAAGATTGCAGCACTTTCTGAAAAAAAAAATGTATGCGTTTACAAAACTGCTTTTATTGGTTCTGTAACTTAGGTTTTTTTGCTCATGTAGTGACGCAACATTGAAAAGGAAAGTTTGGTACAAACAAGGCAATGACTTATTTTCCAAATTTTGTATTATTGTTTTATATTTCATTGCAATCATGCTGTTAGTATTTGGTCTGGTGTGCGTTTCTTTTACATGTTTTATTTGAGGTCTCTCCAAAACAATATGGGCAATATTTGAGAAATATTGGTGTATTTATGCTGGAGATCAAGCAATTTTAGATCAAAATATTTAGTTCTTCATCTGCGAGACTATACTTCCTAATTCACATTAGGTTGATTTCTACCTCAAATGAATTGCCCCTGTCCTATTTCTTAAAACCTACTGTTTGTATTAAATGAGGACAGCACAGTTAATTGAATTGCAATTTCATTTTGCAAAAAACTGCTTGGACAATAGCACTTGTCATTGCAATCAAATGTAAAAGTTATTAGTTAGAATTTGGATAGATTTCGATACACAACATAAGTAGGAATAAATTCTGGAGCGATGTAATCAGTATTAGTAAGTATTGCAAGTATTGAATAAATGAATGAATAAATGAATGAATGAATGGAAGAACAAGTAGCCCAACAGGATTTGTACTGACAATTTTTATAATCCAATCAATATTTGACAATTTTCAGTTTGTGAAGTAAATGGGTCTGGCTGGCCAGGCTAGCATATTGCATGTTTTCCTAATATTTTGCTTACATAGATGCTTACACCTTTTCACACATATAGATACTCCAAAAAATGACAGTTCTTTGATAATACTGTAGATATTTGATTCAATAAATGAACTTTAAATATTACTGCAAGAATACATTACATAAAATTATAGCAATACTACATGTTTTATAGCTTTACTGAGTGAGAATCTGCCTGATACAGAATAAAGACTGTTATCTCCTGCTGTGTATCACACACACACAGAGGGTACTTTGATAATATACCCGCACTATTTTTCCTAAAACTGTGTGAACTACATATGCAAGCTGATACAAAAAGACGTTTTCATTTTTTTGTGAGAAATATATTCCAATATATCTCAGCGGATGTCGCATTCTGAGTTTAAATGAATGGTATTAGGGAAGACATTTTAATAAGTTCACTACCTGCGTTTGCAGGTCACTAGAGGCAGCCAGGAGCCCATGAATATTATCAGGAGGACAGTGTGTGAGGGAAAAGGCTAACAGCTCTTGTCGGGCCTGAAGGTCTGTGTAGCCCTCACACTGTCCGAGCAGACTGCACACATCCCACGCTGGACTGTAACCTGCAGCAACAACAGATGGAAGGATTCAGAGACATAAGAAGAACTGACCTAGATGACATAAACACTTATTTCTGATATAAAACACTTAGCAGTGAAAAAGGATATATGGTATAATCCATAGAGATTGAGAAATATCAGCCTAAAGCCTTGTAATAACCGTTCCACATTGTTCCAGCTTCATCACAGTCAAAGAAGAGCAAGCCACATTGACTTCATTGTTACAAACAGATTCAATTATTCCCACTGGCTGGCAGACAGGACGAATGTGTAATCAGATAAGCACCAATGTTCTGACACCTTTGTTTCTACAGCTAGTCTGCTCTATTACTCAGCAGTGCATGTAGGAATCATGCAGCTCCTCTGCACTTTCATTTTTAAATGGGGTCAGACAAAATAGCATTAGTTCAATGATCATCTAAAAATCCCCGCAGGAGAATTCTGGGGGAATAGATGAACTAATCTGAAAAAAGCGATTGTTTCCCTTAAATCATCCGTTTTCTTTAACATAAATGTACAAAGCCCAAAGCAGCCAAATAAAAACCAGCGACCAAAAGGAATTGGATAATTATTTCAGGCACAAATTAGGCATGCACGTTTCTGTGGAGTGGCCTGAAGCTGGATCTAAAATAACGGAAGAGAAACATGCATGCAAAAAAAACAGATCATTTGGTTACAGTGAAAATTATTTTTGAATTGTGTTGATGATAATATAGTGTTTATTTATGCTTTTGGCAAGAAGTATTTACATAAAATTAAAAGAACCTACCTCAGGACAATATATAGGATTGGAAATGTACAATATGCTGCCACTGGCCTATAAATGGACATCTAGTCTAAAATAGTCTTGTACACACTGTTTAAAACATATTTTTCCAATTATGAACCATTTATAAAACAGTTCTTCACTCTATAGACAATCCCAAACATTAGATTGGACAAACCTTTGGACAAACTTCTTTTTTTTAAACCTACATCCAAAAGCTTTTGCTGGAACTTTTTATTTTTTTTTTTAAACAGGGAAGCTTGCGCTATAGCAACATTTTACATAGAAAAGGTCATTTTGTGGTGGAAAACACCTGCTTCATTTGACCAGACTTACTTATAGAGCTTAGAAAAAAAGGATTTGAATATGATGTAACCTTGCGAAATATAGTCTTTCAGTTGGGTTGAGTTTTTTTGTGTGCCGTACCTGCAGAAATTAGATCCTGGCAGTGGATATAAGAGGCCTTGAAGTCCAGACACTGAAGAGCCTGTTCTGCCAAAAGGGTCAAGACTTGACCTTTTCTTGTGGACTCATCATCTCCTGGACAAACACAGAGACTCATTAATTAGTGCAAGCATCAGTTTAGACCAGATTAATATCTGGGGCCAGTAAACACGGGATGGGACCAACTTTTGATCTTGGTAAACAAAATGAAGAATCAAAAGAGGCGCGGGCAGGACAAGAGAACAAACGTGTGCATTGAACATCAAAGATGTGTTGCGATGGAGAAATGTCATGGGTTGTATTGTGTGTTTGTGTACAGTTTTCTTACAACATAAGCAAAAGACATCAGGATAAATGTGTGTCTTCAAAAGCTGCCAGGACCTCAAAACAAATGTGGGCTTATGCCTCACTCGACCTAACACTTTCTGAGCTCATATAAACCTGGCATATTGGAAATTCAATTGGTAACATTACCTGTCCTTGATGGACCAATCAAAGGTGAGATGAAAGGTTCAGAGTGAAAAAAATTATTGAGCAAAGTCTTACAATCCTAAGGCTCTTTACTGAATGACACAATAATCACAGCATCCCTTGTTTAATACTCATTTGATGATTATTGATTGATCCAACATCAAAAAGTGATTTATGGACCTTTCCCATTTCAAGGCAGGAAGAACAGCCTTAGGTGACGCTGATACCTGCATTAAATATTCACCGCAAAGCCCTGGAGCACTGTGCCCTTCAAAAGCCTCCCCCCTGCATTTATTTATTTCAAAAATTTGTTTATTCCTTCTCTCATCTCCCACCGTCTCTTCTTCTGAAACCACACCGCGCAGGTCGCCCGCTGACTGAATGTGAGCAGCAAAGAAGAAAGGCCACAGGGGCAGTTAGTGGGTTTCCTTTTGCAAGTGACGGGCCTCAGAGAAGAGGCAGGTTATGATTTAGGAGACAGAAGTGACGAGTGTCAAATTTAACAGGTCTCTTCAAATTACCGGATTCAGATCCTCAACAGGCTGATTGATTTTTAAAGTCTTATGGGAAGAAGGAGTTCTTGTGGCATTCTGTCACTCTGTTGTTCAAAAGTCCAAGGCAGGGGATGGTCGATGTTGTTCAGTATAGCATCTTTACTGTTGTGTGTCTGTTGCTCCACAACCTCAGTCTCCATACAAACACCTATGTATAGTTGAAGCAGCCTTCTCTATTAGTTTTTCAAGTTGCCTACAATCTCTTTTTATGATACTGCAGCAAAAAAAAAAAAAAAAAAAAAAAAAAGAGTTAGCCATTACCACCTGATAAAACATCTGCAGTAGTTTACTTGTACATCTGTATTTATGGACCAATCTAGCTTATTGTCTAGAAGCATTCCCAAGTATTTATCGGTGGACACTACTACTCCAGTGTTTGAATTTAGGGTGTTTCGCGCCTTAAGTCAAACTACCATATAAATGATGTACTACAATAATAATAATTACTGTTAGATTGAAATGCAGTGAACCAAAGCCACAGAATATTCCATGAGAAAAAATAATGCAACTTTTTCTTATATCAAAAAAATATATAAAGGGTGTAACGGACATGACCTGGTGACTATCATTAAAACTGCACAAAGAACAAAGCTACAAAGGGCCGTGTTGAGAGAATCAAATTTGCTTGTGTGTTTAGGTATGGATTTTTGCTTGTGTGTCTAAACAACGCTCATGAAGATGAATTTCTCTCCCCTTGATGAGAGCACGCTGCGCTACTATTCTGTGGCTGGTGTGGGCGGCCCTTCTCACTTCATCTCAAGCGTTTTGTCATGAAACAGCCACCAGACAAGAATCAGCTTCTGTTGATGTAAATCTCAAAGACATTTTCCAAGAGGAACAAAATGTATGGTAATTTGTGTCAAGAAAAGAACATGTTTAGCTCTGTGTGTGTGTGTGTGTGTGTGTGTGTGTGTGTACCTGCCACTCGGAGAAGGGCAGCCAGATTGAGAAGAGTACCAGACTGCTTGTACGCCTTGGAGCAGTTGGCGATGCACTCCGTTATGAGAGACAGACGGTCGGTCCGCAGACGCACTGGAAAGACGACAGGCCAGGAGTCAAAAGTGTTAGTCAATTATTCAGTTTAGACAGAAGTTCAAGAGTAAATAACGGATACAGACTTGGTAAACAATATTTACGGGCCAAACTATTAAGAGTCGACCAGTGTTGATCATTATAAAATAAGTAGAGATGCATTGGCCTGAATGTGTAATTATAACTTTAATAAAGTAATAAAAATAAATAAAATAGGTTAATGAGCATCTGAGCACTATCCCCAGCTTGCAGAAAACAATGTGGTAACAGCTAGTGGTTAATGACCAATGTCTACTGGGATTTTTATTTAAACGTTTTTACACTAACATTTACGTTTTTAATGGCTAAGAGGCTCAAGAACAGCTATTATAGAAATAATAGCATTTGTCCGCACATTAAACAACCCATCAAAAAAAAAAAATGAAAAAAATGATTATGACCATCATTTTATAACGGCTTTATGCTGCCACAACAGTAGAAGTATGCTTTTTATGCGTTTGGTACCCCTTCTTTTTCGGACAAAATTTTGTTCCTCAAAACTGACAAAAAACTACTAGACGGTTTAATCTCTGACTGAAGACTGAATGCAAAAATAATAAGTTAATGTCATCCCATGCTGACTTGCATATTGGCTCTTGCATGATATATTAGATAATCAGCATCTTACTATTTGTAATTGAGAGCACACAATGAGCATAAACTGCCATTGCTTTAAATCCTGTGAATATGTACACCTCCGAGACAACTGCATTGTATTTTTTTCCAACCAAAACATGTTTCATACCAGCGTTCTCCTTTTTATACAACTATAGTCAAACTTTTTTTTAAATCTGAAAAGAAACTTCAGAAATTCATTTCCATATTTTTCTAAAGCGAATGAGAAATGGCGTGTTTAGTGCCTCAACAGCCCCCCGTGCCTCCTGAGCAGTTCCTTTGAGGATCTTTCCTGCTTGGCATCACTTTGGGCGAGGCCTAGAGGGAATTCTGGGAAGGGTGGCGCGTATGAAGTATTGCCTAAGGCTGTAGAGAGTGTTGCAGAAGACAGCCTGAGATGGATTACCTTTCACTTCGTACCTGTGCCTGTTTATTGGTGGGCGTACGCTTCTACTGTACAGGGCTTTTACTTCTGAAAAGCTAAATAATGCGAATATTTTTTTCTTTGCCGCTCCAGTATGTGTGTCCTTGAGTCAGTACAAATAAATGTTCCGAGGGCACTGCAGGCAATACAGAGCCCAGGAACCAATTTGGCCCTGAACACTTAAAATAAGCATCGACAACCTGTATTTGTACAAAATCAATACAACTTTGAAGATGAAAAAAATGTGAACATTAACCTTATTCTAAACTACATCCTTTTTTCTCAAAGCTGTAGTGGAGCACAGTACAAAATGAAAAAAACAAGATGTAAGGCTCAGCTCATTTTGACGAGGGCAAAAGGGGGAGCAGAACAGGTCCTCGGGGGCCATAAACACCTTTGGGTTAAAGGTGACTTGATAAGAGGCCAAGCTGGTTTATTTTGGCTTCAGAATTTCCTCAAACGGAGACAAACCGCCTGAAACTGCAGCAGTGGTGCACAGATATGGAGCCGGGGAAAACAACTGCTGATGAATACTGATTGGTCGGGCTTATAGACTGAGCAGAAATATAAAAGAATCCTATGAGAGAGTGAGAAGCCATCCACTTACTTCAATCCTAATTAGGCCATCCCACAGATGTTGTTTGCTCAGCAGTTTATTCAGAAATAACCACACATTTGTATACAGCATAGTCTGGGAAGGCTGACACAATGAAGGATGGAGGATGTGATGACAGCAGAGTATTACATAGCTCTTATTGGTAATGACAAATCAACTTTCGTATGAGTATCCCTTTTCAAATATGGCTCTATTAACGGGAGGTTGTAACATTACCTTGAAGAGGCAAAATGTTGACGGCGAAGTCTTCAAGCTGATTGAGGGCACTAATGAGGTCCAGCTCTTCTCGGATGGCCGGGGGGCAGTCGGTGATCAGCTGCAGACAGGCCCTATAGCAGCATCAACAACAGTCAGTGAAAACACTGTTATAAACACATTTATAAGTGGTGTCTCTAGTTTTTACTTCTCCTTTAGAAAACTTGTGAACAGCCATGCCTGCTACAGAGATATGTTGTTGTCAATGAATGTCTTTAAAGAGTGACAAAAAATCAACATAGTTAATCAAAGTCATTAGCTTTTATGCAGTTTACTGAAAAAAATTTACGCCTCAATTTTTTATGAGCTGAACCAAGCCTATTTGTCATAAATATTTTTTTCAGAAATCTGTCCAAATCTGTGTTAGAGAGCACTTCTCCATCCACCTCACAGGTGTGGCATATCAAGATGCTGATTAGAGAGCATGATTATTGCAAAGGTGTGCCTTAGGCTTGGCAACAATAAAAGGCCAATCTAAAATGTAAAGTTTCACAGTATCTGGTGTGCCTACCATTTCCCTCACGCAGTGCAACACCTCTCCTTCACATAGAGTTGATCAGGTTGTTGATTGTGGTCTGTGGAATGTTTGACAACAAACGGCAGTCAGGTCGAGACCGCAATGAGGACGACAAGCGCAGATGAGCTTCCCTGAGACGGTCTCTGACTCTGATTCTTTGGTTATGCAAACCTTTTGTTGCAGCAGCTGTCCAGGTGGCTGGTCTCAGAGGATCTTGGAGGTGAAGATAAGCGCTTTGAGTGCCTACTAGGTGGAAAAGCGCTATATAAATACCAAAAAAAAAAAAAAAGATGCTGGATGTAGAGGTCCCGGGCTGGTGTAGTTACACTTGTGTGGTTGTGAGGCCGGTTGGATGCACTGCCAAATTCTCTAAAACGCCTTTGGAGACGGCTTTTGGCGGAGAAATGAGCATTCAATTCACGGGCAACAGCTCTGGGGGTCATTCTTGCAGTCAGCATTGTACGCACACTCAAAACTTGCGACATCTGTGGCATTGTGCTGTGATAAAACTGCACATTTTAAAGTGGCGTTTTATTGTGGCCAGCCTAAGGCACACCTGTGCAATAATCAACCAACCACCCGCAATGACACTCGCAAGTGTTTAATAACTGTATAGTTTTTTTTTTTTAAGTTTATATTGCATGCCCCAATTTCTAAACAGCCACAAGCAGCCACACAGGTTTAATCAAACACAGTAGTTCTTCAAAACAGTAGTGCCAGGTAGTTTGATTGCATGTCACGCTGAGTGGGAAGGTCAGATAAATCATTTTGCTGAAGATTTGCAAAGAATTCTCTTCTTACAATCAGCAGGAAAGTGTTAATTAAGCTTAAGTTAAGTTTGCACAGTGTAATCTCAAACAGGGTAAGACTCCCCAAAATGGATTTATTTACAAAGTCTAGACTCATTTGAAGGATCTGCAACAGGGCAGTTTTCTCTTGCGACACAACCAACACTCATTACTCTTAATAGGATTATGTGTTTCTCTCTGTGTGTGTCCGCCTGCTTAAAATGCAAGTACACATTTGCTGGGCTTTTTCATCACGTAATTAGACGGCGAGGCAGAGATTGGGGAGAGAAAAGTGAAATTATTAATTTACAAATAGCATAAATCTTGTAAATAACAACAGCTTAGAGGGGATTTCTGACGTCGGCTTACTGAGTTGAAGAGACGAATCTTGACGAGGAAATGCATAGTTTTCTTGAATCCTTTTGTGTGAGCAGAGATAACTGCTCAAGCGGCAGAAGACTGTGTAATCTAAGTAACCTAAACCCTTTAAAAAAAGAGGGTAGTTTCAAAAAGGGACATGCTGGGTAAAACACTTCTCACACAGCTTCTCTCTCTGAGCAGAGCCGCTGTGTTCTTGCCAAGTACAAGAGGTTTGTCCTGGCAAATAAGAGCAAAGGGAAAGGCTGCGGAGAGGAGAATGAGAGACAGAAGGAGGCCATGTTGATTATGTACTTAAACTGTGAAGTGTCTGCAGGCCTGTATGTGCACGCGTGATTGTGCTGGTAGGAAAAGTAACAGTGGGAAATTTCAGTTTGAACAACTGCAGTGGATTTCACTGCAAGGGCAGTGCAATAACAACTCAAATCAATGTTGTGATTAATTCAATATTTTCCATCAATCAGTTAAGTCAGTTAAAGGTTCTTAGTGTGGATTTAGTCAATTAAAACTACTACTAAACTAAAAGAAATGAACACAAAATAAGAATTAAAATAAACAAGATACACAATGTGTGATAAAAACCTCCACACTGCACCTACTCGGAAGATGATAAATGTTTATGTCCTAAAAAACAAGGTTATAGTACTGCAGTCAACCTCAACTTTAAGAGTGTGTTGTCTCAGTTGACCTCCCGATTCTTCTCATAGTCCAGCAGCTATTTCTGACTTATGCAAAAGCCGTCTGACTGCTGAGGAGAATCTGTCATCAAGCATCATTTTTTTCCTCCCACAGAGGCGAAGGGCATGTAAAAGCATATACACCAGACCACAAGTTCCTGGGTCTCTCTTTGCTCTGTGAGTAATGAAAGCACAACCACAGCTAAAAAAGAAATAACCAATTTTACTAGGTATGACTGGCTGCTTTTTGTGGCATCTCCATTTTGTATAAAATGCAAAAAAAAAAGGTGTATGTTGCATAATAATGTCTAGAAAGAAACTACTCTGCCAGGACTACTCTTACATGAGTACATGCATAGGATTATGGTTAGGGTGAGGGTTAGGATAAAAATATGATGAAAACATGATTTTAATTCCTGGTGATTCATTAGTGTTTAATGCATGTACTAATGCATGAGTCCTGCATAAATTAATGCATGAATTCATGATAAAAATGTGCCCCCAACTCTAAAGTGTTACCGGTTTCTTTTAAAACAATTGAAATTGTACAGACTGTGCCTGAAAACAAGCATGCAATAACACAAAAACTGAACTGAAATTCCCCTCAGTTTTGTAAATTATAAATAATACCCATACTTTTTCAGACCTGGGCCCACCTTTAGGCTCTGTCAAAGCAAGGATATAATCTTAATTTTAAGTAAAGTTTTGTCGAGTTCAGTATTAAGGTTTTATTGTCTTTTGTGTAAACAGTAGTTGTAGGGGATTCCAGTGTTATTATAAGAGTCTATTCTGTCATTGAGTGCACTCTTGTGTGGTACCACTGACTGTCCCATCCATTCCAGCTGCCTACATGTGCAGTTTGTCCTAATATGTGTGTAGCATTAAACACACAAGCCATTATGTGTGTCTGTGGGACAGTTATTTTAATCTAAAGGACACAGGTTTATGTGGACTATTTATTTCACAGCGTGCAGACCGACTTTCTGTCACTGAACTGAACACTCAACAAACATGCACGACTGAACGCACACTCAGTGGGAGTGTTACAACGGATGATATTGTCCATGTGTGCACAGGGGGGTTAGTCTGTATTAGTTACTATAAATGAATGACGACCTAATTACTGTCCCACTTCCCCGCTAGGAACAGACAGAGAGGTTAGACACCCACGGCTACCCCTTCGGAGATCTGAAATACCAACACGGAAGAGCACATACAAACACACTTCGAGATGAAACAAAAACAGATAATGTTATGTGTTAAAAATCAGTCATACAAGCAACAAAACATACATCATCCCTCCTCCCACTCCGGACTTTAACTAAATAACAATATTGTTTTTTAATAATATTGTTATTTAGTTAAAGTTTGGAGTGGGAGTCCAGAAAAGTTGGGATAGTATGATATGTGAAAACATTTATTAGACCATTTTGACCATGATAAACATGCCTATAGTCATCATATCTGTAAATCCATCCACATATTAGGGTTATGTATAAAGCTTTTTTTTGTCATTGTCAAAAAATGACAAGTAGGGGTTTAAAACCATTTGCACTTCTATGTCCAGTGTTACATTTCTGTTTTATTCCTTGTTTATGTTGGAAGGAAAAGTGGCTCATAAATGCCCCCCTTTAACTCATACATATCTATGATTTAAGAAATCTATTTTTCTAGCAAATGGCAGTTATAAATAGTCACCTTAAACGCCCTAATTCCTATTTTTAAAGTGTTTGTCAGTTGTAAATTGTAAAAACATACATTTCTGGACACACTTGAACTATCAGTATATTTCTCCTTCTCACCTGGCTAGGTTCATGCAGGGGTCAGTGAGAGTTGTGGACGAGTTGAAGTATTCTCGTGCAGCAGCCAATACCAATTGAACACTGTTGTCATAGGCCACCTTCATAGTGTAGCCTTTACCTCGGAAAGACAAGCTCACGGGAACATCCTGGCTCACCTACAACCATGGAGCAAACACATCAGATCAATGAAAGTGCAGGATTCATTATGGAAAGGTTTAGACACCTTGATAGAGCAGGGTGGCTGTACTGTCTGAAGAAGAGACTTATTCAATATACCTTAGAGCAGTGCATGAGCTGGCCCGCCAGGCGGACATTCTCCACAAGACTGGAACACAGCAGGGACTCCACAAACACCTGAAGCAGTCAGGAACACAGAGAAGACATTACTATGCAGGAACAGATGCTGTTTAACTAAACAAAAAGTTTTGATGAGTTCTGATGGAAAAAGTCTGGGCACTTGACACAAATCTGTGTTGCACACTGATTTTGATGGTAATTTCATGCTCAACTTGTATTTAATTTAGTTTGTCATAGGCCCTTTCTTTAGAACACATTTTGTTAGCCATCTTTAGTTTAGTTTTGTGTTTTAGTATTTTTTATCTTAAGGAGAGCTTTATTACCTTCTGGGCAGTTGATAGAAATCCATCTAAGTTGCACTTGTTACAAAAGTTTGCCTCAAATTTCTTTGTTGTTTATTTCGGGGAAATTGTTTTAAGTGGCAGCATACCAAAGATCAATTATGTTGTTTTGGCAGAGGCTCAATCGGATCAAGGCCAAGGCCCTATTTTCATGTAATACCTGATGGCAAGTCTCCGATTTAAGACAGTTGTAGACATTTTGCTGCATGTCAAGCAAATCTTGCAATAGCCCTCTCCACACCGTCTCACTCACTGGAGGTTTTCTGAAAACAAAGACACACGCGTTGAATAATTCCTCATTAGCAGTTTAGATGTCAATCTTCACGTGTGTGCATACTTGCGTCCAGTGTGGCGACACAGTTTGACCAATAGCTCATGTGCTTCGTCTACACTATTCTGGCTGCTCCTCACATAGAAGACGGGCTTCTTCAGACCATGTTTCTCCAAGACTTCCACCACACTATTAAACAAAAGAGAGGCATAACAACAATGTACAATCACAACATTATCCTTCATCTGTGGAAGGGAGTGGAGTTGGTGACTGGCAACGCTAAACATTGTAGTCAAATGAAATAAAACAGGGCTTTGATAAGACCTAAATAAAAGATGATACGAGCTGTTTTGGCAGTAAAAAGTTGTTGCCACAGTGCTGACGGTAAAGAGTGTGATATGATAAACGGCACACCGAGAAAGCAGCACCTCTTTTATAAGCGTGTTTGTGTGTAGGTGCATGTAAATGTGGGCTGTCTTGTATGACTGAGTGAGAGGAGGTGTGTTTACGCGCTGGTGTGGGATTAGCATGGCAACTCGAGTCTCAACAGGGTCGTGCCGCTACAGATGTTCGCTCTCTGCTGCAAACTCATTACCATAGTAAACAGGTGCCATGGTGCGGTGTGAGCGCGGGCTACGGGAGACAGAGACAGACAGCGAGTCCCGATATCAACCGAGCGCTGTTTGCCGGAGTGTAAATGCATGAATGGGAGCGTCTCTGTGTTCTGCACATACATTAATGTGGCATAGCGGCAGGAAAACAGAACATGTTCTGAGGGCGGACACTTTGCATTTAGTGCCCAAGTCTTTCTTCAGCACACAACATTAGAACCCATTTTACCATTCCCCTAGTGTTTCTTAGCTTGTATAGAAATATTTATGGATTTGTATGTGAGCTAGGAAAGTGCATGAGCCCGGATTTGATTGCAGTTCCTTCGTCTGGTCTCCCTTATTTTCCCGTTAAAAAGGGTGAACTGTTAATAAAAAATGGTAAAACTCACTTAAAAAGTTTTTTTTCCCTCACTATATCACAGAGCAAATGCAAACAACCAGCATTTAAGCAATATCCTTTATCTTTTCATCATTATTATATCCTACCCTCTATTTGCTTTTGACCTTTTCCCTCTTCTCTTTCTTCCTCATAAAAAAACTAAAATAGATCAACACTAGAGAGGACTTTAACTTGCCATTATAAAAACAACACTGGAGACCATTAGGCCCTTCACGGGACACAGAGCGGTCTTACGATATTGAGTTTGCACTAGCATGTTTCAACAGCGCATCAATGTCTCCTCCTCCTCCTCTAGATGTTTTCCATCAGGACTCTAATGGGGGGAGGGAGGTAATAAGCGTTGCCACAAACTCTCCCCAGCAGTGCAGCACTAATCACCGAATTGAAGGGAGCTTCTGAGCAATTTAACGAGACAACAGCTACAGCAGAGACATATGGGTGAAGCATGAGGAGGAGCTAGTCTCCAATGGGGCTGCAAGAATGATTAAAGTTACAGATTAAGTTACAATCATCTGGCATCTAATATGCAACTGATTTGGACACTAGCTCAGTGTCTGAATGCTTGCATCCGAGCATTGCGGAAAACCAGGTAGGCATTCAGGAAGTGATGGATGACAAAAAAGGTGGCAGTACCTGAGGTGCTTCTCCAGTTTGTCGACCTGATCGTGGAGAGATGAGGTCATGTCTGTCTCCGGCCTATAGGATTAGAAACAGACGTATGTTACCATAGGTTTGTATTGTGGAGTAGCAAGGTAACACTCTCGCTAGCATGGCAGTCATTCACTACAGCAATTCACCAACAGGTGAGAAGTGCAAGCATAATTAGTAAGCAAGGCTATTAGTAAAACCTTTTTGAAACACAA
The DNA here is from genome assembly GCA_024349245.1 of Neodontobutis hainanensis. Classification (NCBI taxonomy): domain Eukaryota; kingdom Metazoa; phylum Chordata; class Actinopteri; order Gobiiformes; family Odontobutidae; genus Neodontobutis; species Neodontobutis hainanensis. The sequence continues at coordinate 276,866 of JALDNG010000210.1, forward strand.
GTTATGTTCTTTTCTTGTCAAGTGTGAATGAACATTGAAGATTTGTCAATAAAAAAAGGTGTCCGGGTATTGATTGGCTGCTAGCATACTGCATCAAAAGGTAGTGACTGTACAATATCAGCACATTCAAATATTTCAATCAAGACTCAAAAACTAATACTGTACATTAAAAACCTTCCTTAAAGGGTGTTCCTTAAAAACACCCTGTGTAGAGCAGCTGAAAAATAAAAATTGTGTCTGTCAAATGATAAAACATACTGTATGTCGGATCATGTTGTAGCAGGGTGTGTTATTTTGACACTATGACTGACATGTGCATGTTGTTCAGCCCATTACCTAAATACGTGTCCATATCTGTATTGTGTACACAGTGCAGTGTGAGATTGTACTGATTTCCCACTAAAAATAAAAACCCTGTGATTCTGTGCCTTCAGGCAAAGGATTCTGGGTCACACTGGAGTGTCCCCCACCAGAGAACTGACCCTGATGAAACAGCCTCCAGTGTGTGTGTGTGTGTGTGTGTGTGTGTGTGAGTGAGAAGGAGTCTGTTTTGTCTTTTTATGCGCACAGATCCAGCCTCTCAATCAGTTCCTCTGCATCCCTCTCTTATTTTATGCACTGGCTGTCCTCTACTCCACCTCTTTTTTCTCAAAACCCATTTTTCCCCGCGTTCTCTTCCTCTACAGTCTAATTCCCTGCCCATTTCGGTGTTCCCTGCTCTCTAAGGGTGGGTGCACATTATATTATTCTAAGCAGATTTAGAACTAATTAAGCTGTCTCCGAAAAAAATTAGGTTGAAACTACGAAGTCATGATTTCTCTCCGAGCTCTGGAAAATGTAATACTCTTGGCTTGGGGTGGCAACTTTGGAGCTTAGCAAGTCAGAGAAATCACTCCTGGGAGGAATGAGAAGTTGAAGGCACTGCATATACAGCAGAGCCCTGCAGAACGGCTAATCCAAACGGCGGAGAAAAGGAAGCCTGTCTGGTAATGTGAGAAGCCTGTCATAATAGTAAAAAGGCACTGATTTGGAAAGAAACATTATATTCAGTTTAAAAGACAGTTCAAATCCATTATAACCAACACATGCTCAGAGTGCTGAATCTAAAAAGTGATACTGACACATTTCAGTTTAATATTTTTTCCAGGAAGAAAATACAAACCCATTGTTGTGCATTGCAGGAGAAATCAAATATATTTTTTGGAGACAGGCTGTCAAATATTACCAAATCTCCCCAACAGCCTAAATCAATGTATGTAGAAAAGTCCAAGATGTGTTAAGCTGGCATTGCCATAGCAACAAGTAAGCACAATAAGTGGTAAAAGCCTCCATGGGAGCTATGTGAACCAGTTGAAAAGGCCGAAAAAAGGATGATTTGAATACAAGTTCTCTTTAGGTAATAATTTAACACAGACCTTTTACAATATGTAGCAGCAAAAGATGGAGGACAGGACGATGCAGGAAACAAAGGAGTAAGTGGGGTTTATAGATGGGCCCAGGCAAAGGGATTGATAAGGTAAGATAAAATAAATTATGTTAATGTTTTTTTTAAATCAATTGTCTTTAGCTGCTGGCTTTTTGAATTGTATTTAACATCTATTAGAACCTGTTGTTTTGGTTTATAATTTACTACAGGGATTTTTATCTTGTAAAACGACACTAAAGAACAACAATATCATCATCATGGGCTTTGTAAATAGTAGCCCCTTTTTATGCTAACTCTTGAGCGCAGGAATTATAGGAAATTGATGTTACGTGTGTGCAAAGCATAAATGCACCATTCTGCATTCTGCATCTGTGTTTATTTATGCATTTTTGTTTGTGCTTTTTTTTGCTTTGAGTTTTAACTGTAAAGCTTGTGAAGGTTTTAGGGAACAACAGAATGAAGCATGAAAGGGATAGCGGCTTGTGTTTTTGCTATGTGTGTGGCGTATAAACAGAAACAAGCCTAACTAAGACAGGATATTGATTGAGGAAATTCCCAAGAATATAAGAGAAGAGTCTGAAGTTTCTCAGTCATCCAAGTCATCCTGAAGAAAAAGGTTAATGCAACGGCATCTGGACTAGGTTTTCAAGATGAAGACGTTTAGTCTCTTATTCCAAGAGACTTTTTAAATTCTGAGATCAAGTGGAGATATACATATAGTATATACAGTATGTATGCATGCATGTATGTACAGTATATCTACACATACATACATACTAATATATATATATATATACATACATACTAATATCTATATCTATATCTATATCTATATCTATATATATATATATATATATATATATATCTATATCTATATATATATATATATATATATATATCTATATATATATATATATATATATATCTATATATATATATATATATATATCTATATATATATATATATATATATATATACATACATACATACATACATACATACATACTAATATATATATATATATATATATATATATAGATATAGATATATAGATATAGATATAGATATATATAATCAGTCTAATGTGATTAATTAATCTTATTTTTGTCTTAAAAATGTTTGTGTAGGTAAGGTTATAGAATTTGGAGTGTATTAAATAAATTGTCTACCACCTTAACTCTTGACTTTCATTTGTCTGTGGGAAACACTGTTACAAACATATCATTCGTTGCATAAAGAAGGAACCTTCTAGCTTCTTCTGCTCTCTTTATTGAGAGCAGAAATGTGATGACATCAATGTTATTGTGGTGACAATAACATTGATGTAGCATACTGTATATGTGCTTAAAAAAAATTTTTGGGATTTTTGTTGTGTGTGGCTTCTGACCCGTAGCCTCTCTGTGGTAGACACTCCAGGATGTCATAGCAAAGGCTGAGCTGGTCATCTCTCTCACAGCTGTAGATGCACTCCAGAGCGACCTCCATCAGCTGGTCTGGATCCCCTATGATCTTCTTTTGGCACTGTGGAGGAGAGGGCACGGAGGTCAGAATGTGTTTTTAGTCTGAAGGTGTGGCAGACCCTGTCATTTGCTGGAACATACACACTATCTTAGGTACTGCATCACTTGTCAACCCTTTGACATGGTATATGTTTTCGAATTTCCACTAGCTCTGTCCTTGGCTGTGCCCTTATGAGGTCATAAACATAACATTTACGGCCCAGGGCAATAGACTAGGCCTTGGCAGACTTAGGGTGTGCGCAGTTTCATCTTGCTGTCCATCTCTTTAAGAGCAGCCATGTGTGACGCCTACAGCTGAGTCCAGATACGTACGTCAGGTTTGGACTGCTGGAAGATGATGAGGGGCAGGGTGAGGTCTTGCTGGGACAGGCCAACCAGATATTCTCTGAGGAGAGACTTGGAGGCCCCCTCTGTCTGTCCCTCGCAGCGGTGAAGGAACGGCACCATCCACTGGAATGAATCCTTCACGTAGCGCTCCGGAGTGGACTAGAAAAAAAGAATAAAAATAGACAGAGGTGATTTATAAACAACTTCAGAGCAATACAGTGGAATTTCTGATTAAGATGTACATTGATCGGCCGTAACATTACTTGAAAGCGTAGTGAATATGTGCATATGTAGTATCTCATAACCAAGGCAGCTGGAAAGTGGGATTCATTTGGCACCATTAAGTTTTTAGTGACTTTCAGAATCTACCTTGTGATTGGCTAGACATTTTGAATATATCCCCCAAATTAGCACTCAGCACACACTAGTACTCTAAAGTACAAGCCAGTGTTGTTTTATAGTGTAGGAAATACTGACCTTTCACTCCAGTTAAAAGACATTCTAACAGACTTTTGAGTTAAAAAAAAAACGCAGCAGATGCTCAAATATAAAAGGCTTCTAATGACAACACTTTCTGTATTTTTTGGTACAATGTCTTTTGTTCTTTTGTCTTTTGGCGTTTATTTTCACTCTTTAATTAAATTTTTAGGGATAATTCACAGTACTTACACCGAGTAAAAGTACCAAATAGAGTTTATTTAAAGTTAACAAAGTTCCCAATCTTTTGTTTTACTTCAGATTATACTTCAGATTACTTTAAGCAGCATTTACTTCAAAACGCACCATGTAATTAAGCCTCTATTACAGTGAACTATAATAGAAACACGAGGTGGGCTGTACTGCAATTTGCGCAATTGTCTGACAAGTTCAACCAGGGCCTCGGCACCATTGCGTCAGGCTGTGCATTTAAGTAAACATCCAGTTCTAAAAATCTTAATGCAAACTTTTCCACCCACACACAAATATTTCACTTTGCTGTAATACGTCTGTGATTCTGAAAGAGATTGGAGGCAGGCATAGGAGAAGATTTCATCTAGAAGAGTTTGGTAAACATTCACAAACACGTACACACACAGAGACAGCGCCCAAAGGGAGCACCAGTCAAACAGCATGTGTTAGTGCAGTCAACAATATTTGCTGGCTGCCTGCCTGTATGGCAGATCCTACTGGCAGTGGTCCTCTCCTCACAAGCTTAAGCTGGCAGTTATTAGCCACAATTTAGAGGACAGCTCATATTATGTACTCCGAGGGGACTTGCAACTACGGTACCTGCTACAGATCGCCTTTCATAGATCTCATGAGTTTACTCTGGCTTGTGCTGAATAGAAATTTGGTGCTGTCAAATGTCAGTGTGTTCACAAATTCAATAAACGTAATCTACCGTGACATACTGCCTTTGGAAAAAAGTGTGCCAAATGTGTTTACCCAGTTGTTTCAATTTGCATATGTGATGTTTTTAAATGAACAAAACATGAATAAGCAAAGCATTAAACAGCTTACATGATTCTTCTTTTTAATTGAAATTTGATATGAACCATTACTGAAGAAATTGAACATGGTGAAAATACAATTTACTAACCAGAGTTTAAAGGTTAACTGAATAGGGACAGTCAAATCTGTTATATTTAAAATAATTAAGGCTCTGAGAAATGTGGTGGGAATTATAAAGTGGCTTTTAGTGTTATTTAGAGTGCACAAATTCTATCCTTCAGTTTTGAACCTTTCACAAATCTAGCCTGACATGCTGACAGGTGGTGTGAAGGCAAAGTCACTACTTATACCACACGCCTGTCTGAGGCTATATGCCATCTTGTTTAAGGACTTAATCATATTAGTATCATACGCTAAAATGTCTATGTTATAATTGCGGTTCAGGTTTTATTGCGAAGAGGCGAGAAGAGTTCATTTTAGCACTAATCTAATCATGACACTTACGTTTTTCATGAGCAGGCGGAGCTTGTTGATGTCGCTGAGCTGCTGCAAGTCTTTAAGCGTCAGACTCAATTCACATAATGTCTCATACACCAGGGTTTCCATGGTGACCATATCATCACACAGACGCTCCAACCCCGGGATCTCCCGCTCTTTACCCAGACGCACCAGAGACAGAGCACAGTCGACCTGACGGATGAAAAATGGGAGAATTACATTGTCGCATATTTTTCTCCAGCGGAATATAAAGACTTTACAACAATTTTCTGGCATAGTTTTAAATAATGACTTCCATTTACTCTGTAGCTATAATGGGCGTTAAAATGGAAATCACAGAATAAACCAAAGCAAAAGAAGTTTTGAACACATAATTTCTACTCTACAGTTTATATAAGCCCCTAATTTAAGTGCCACACCAACTCATTGTGTTATGATTGGTTGAGCACTGACAAATTATAGGCTCAGGCCAGAGACATCTGTTCTTCTATTAGGCATTTGATTACATCACTCTGTGGCAAAATGCCAAGAAAATAAAACAATAAAGTGAGAGTTCTTAGAATAAGTTTAAAAGTTTTCCTTTTAAAAAGTTATTGTATAAAGTGGCATTGATGCTAAATAACTTGAGGATACAGAAACCTTCTAAAAGCAAATACTACTTGTCAGTCATAACTAATATCTAATCATTAGACTTTGCGACATAAAACATGGGAGATTTGGGCTCCCTCCAACTCTGATCAATAGGATTCCATCCAGAAGAGCAAGTGGTCAATATCCAACCACCTATACACTGGCTGCGCGCCTCACCAATCGATGCACCGCCACCTGTGGATGCTGGCCGATCGATAGGAGATTCTGCAGCTCCCTATAGTGATGATTGCGTTTTTAGAAAAGGGAAAGCCCAGTGGCACAGCAGTTTGCTGGAGCACTTGCCTCGTACTCATCGACTTGTGGCACGCGCCAGGACTGCAACTGCTGTTATTGTCTGCATAACACAACACCTTTGCCGCTGAATAAATAATTGTGGGCCAATATTTGTAAAGGCTAGACATAAACAGAGGAGAACAGAAAAAAAAACACCAAAAAAACACCCTAATCACCTTGAGTCAGAGGCTGAGAGATTGGTTACAACAAGAGTGCGTCGTCTATTGATCGAACTGTGAATAAGGACCCTCCCCGTTTCTCCTCTTCAAACTATCTTCTCTGGAGATACACTCCCCAGCTAAACACAGACAAAATCTTACACCTTTTAATTACAACCTCATCTTCATCTCTTCCCTTTAACACGGCACTCCCTGGTCTCATTCTCACAAGAGTTTCATTTACAAACAAAAAGGTCAACCCTTTTTTGTCCTCAACCTTTTAATTCTTCTTTTTCTTTTGCAACATTGTTTTATTTTTATTTACTGTGCATGACCAGAGTTTGAACTCCCACACTGTTCCTTTTCCCTTTGCCATTACCCTGTCTGCCCTTTCGCTATGTTCCTAAAACCATCTCATCATTTTGTGCCACTCTGCTGCTGACGCAGTTTTACAGAACACTTGCTCAAAATAGTCATTATCTCACCCCATCATGAACTTTTGCTTCCCTACAGCCTGCACTATTCACGAGATTCCTTTTTCTTTCTTTTTCCAGAGTTTGTAATAGACTAACTATCCTGCTCAAAACCATATCTCCCTTTAAGTCATCTTGTCAATCTTTCACTTCTCCGCCTCACTTCCTGCCCCAGTGCGACCGCTTCAGCTCGCTCCTATTCCCTCACATGTGGCTTCTTTTAATCAAACCCAATTTCCCTCCATTAAGTAATCTCTCCCAAGTAAAAAAGCAGATAAGGGGGGGGCAAACTAGAGAGAACAAATGAGACAAATATTACAAAGAACGAAGTCTTATTCATGTCATGTTTTTGAGTGAGTAAAAAAAAGTGTATAAAAAGGAAAAAAGGAGGAACAGTATGAGTAAGGGATGATCCCATGAGGCTTGTGTAGTAACGAGCTCAAGAGGAGAAGATGAGGCCTAATTAAACAGGCTGTCTATGCGTGTGTGTAATTCTTAGAGATTAACAGATTTTCTTGCACACTCTAGCCGATGAAAGCTTCCCTGGTTGTCTTGAAAAAACAATGAGCAATGCATCCCAAAAAACACTTCTCTTTCATCCTTTAAAAAATAGAGAAATGAAGTTGAAAGGATGCGTGTGCGCGACCCTGTTAGACCTTTTCGCAAAGACAGAAAGAAAGCCACGACAACCTTGATCTATCACTGTGAAAAGCCACTAAAAACGGCGACAATGGATCGAGTGGGTGGAGAGGGTGGGCAGCTCGTTGCCCGTTACATCCCATTACTGCGCTAAACAAGTGCCATCAACTCCTATTTTTCAGTTACAGCCGACAGAACGGCGGTGTGACAGAAGCGGCGGTTACTCTTCATTACAAGTCCATATGGTAAATATGATAATGACTGTCGCAGATAGGATCAAAGTGACCTTGACTGATGGAGACTGGCACCATCTCCTATGCCGCATGAATCCAGTTTGTCACTTGTTTATGCACCAATCATCTAAAAAAGAAGCGCAAAGGCAATTATTTTCCAACTGGACAGACTGTCGACTAATTCTTTCCAGCATCTGTCTCCTAATAAAAAGTAAAGAACTTTAATTGAGACATTAATTCTGATTGTCATTTCTGTTTTTTATGACTTACCTTGGACAAACAAAGTGGATGCATGATGAAAGTGAAATATACAAAAGAACTTAACTAAAGCTTTTGTGTTACCATAGTGACGAGAGATGCGTTTTTGATGTTCAGGTGTTTGTACTATGTACCTGTCTGGAGTAGAAATCGATATCCTTCGCTCTGCTCTGGTACCAGTCGGTCAGTAGCTGGATGGACGGTGTGGCCGTGCGGAACCTCAGCAGCTCGGGGGACTCTTCGTACAGGAAGTTGTTGTCGTCGTCGAACATGTGTTGGTCCAAGACAGCTCTGGGGCAAAACATCAAATGAGAAAAACAAGGTGAGGAAAAAATGTATTGGAGGGAGAAGTTTGCAAATATTGAAAGCAGCTGTATTCATTGGTAATACTTAACAGATCAAAATAAATACACAACTGCTGAGAATAAACAGTCACAAGTACATTTTAAACACTACTGGCAGTGGCATCCTTCCAACCCAAACACAGTGGAAGAAAAATAACCTCCGAGTGTCCCACAGAAGTAACTTTGAGCTGTTAAATAAGTAAAATTGTAAATGAAGCCGAGTTTTACGGAGAAGTAGGCAAATGGCAGAACTTGGCAGCACAACAAAATTTGGTATCAAGGTAAGAAGTTAAACATTTAGGTAGAAAAAGAAAATGCTAGTTTCTTTTCCACATAATGTCTCCAGCATAAAAAATGTACCATGCATCAGCATCACTCAACAACATCTGTCATCTAGTTAATTGCAAATTTCAGTGCCGTTTGTCCTGTCTGTTGCATTCTCTTATAATTTTACTTAATTTTAATAACTTATTGTGCTTTTACCTGCACTCTTCTGCCTCACACCAATCCATCTCTCTGTGTCTCTTCTCGTCCCATGGAATCAGCTCCAGCTCGCCGTCCTCATTCATACTGAAAAGAAGAAAAGGACAGTGTAAGAATAGTGATCTACAAAAGAATTACCTCCCTATAAACTCATTACAAAGTGATTCATTCTCCATGCTATGCTTAGTCTGAAAAAAAAAAAAAAAAAAAAAAAAAATTTTTTAAAGTTAGGCACTGATTTGACTGAACTTATTTCGACTTTAAGTGCTTTTCAATGTCAGGTCATTTCTGCCAGCATGAATGGCTTGAATTCCATGTGCGGCTTTCAAAATGTGGCATAATATGACATTTTAAAGAATCGTGAATAAAATCTTTATGGAACCTTTAGTGCCCTAAGGGGAAAATGTCCTGCACCAAGAGCATAAAAGATATTGAAATAGTGTAGACAGTACAGCACAGTAGACATACCAAAACCGATATTCTGGCATACGTTCAGTGGTTATATTGTTCCCCATGACAGGGAGAAAGAGGAATTATCTGTTAAGTTTTAAGTTTTTACCTTGGAATACTCAATGTCTTATGGCCATTGAATTGTCTTGTGTGCCTTGTACTTTTATTTTTTTTATTTTTGCAAAATCTTGAGTTGCTGGCAACCACTTTGCAGTTTGGCTTATACTGCAAATAAACTCATGGTAAGTGTGTATATGAAAGCAGTAAAGAAATTCTTTCTTGCTTTATAACACCTTCCCACTCACCTACTGTATATAAATCAGCACAGTCGTTACCGCAGACATAAACTACAGCCAAACTCCGAGGAGAGCAACCGGCATATGGGAAATGGAACCAGCAGATTGTAATAAGAAAAAAGGTGTAAAACAAAAGCACAACAATAAATAAGTCAGAGAGCTCGGTGAGATTCTGAGTCGTGTCCGGGTTGTTAATAGAAAAAACAAAAGGGCTTTTATTTTACAAGTTGGTACTGGCTTTACTTCTTCCTGGTCTCCTTGAATGTGACAGTTCTGAAGATGATAAATAGGAAACACACCAGAAATGAACACAAAGTGAAGAATAACTGTAACCTCGCATGTCAAGAGCTGTCGAGCCTTTTCAAAAAACCAACAGCGCACAAACGGACAACGTGTTCGACACCAAAAGAAAATGTTTTATCCTTTATTCTCCGGGATTAATGCATTTCTTCTTTTTATCTATTTGTTTGTAGACAGCAAAATATGAACTGGGGCTGTAAAAACTCAAGGAGATAGCAACGGCAACAAATCATCTATATATTTTGGTGCAGTTAAAGGCCGAGTGCACACACATAGATAGGAAGCAGCATCAATTTTTTTTTATTTATTTATTTATTTTTTTCAGTGCCATAAATTGTACCCAATCACAAAATACATAACAACTGTCCAAGTCGTTGATGTGATTTATGTTGCGGTGTAAAACGAAAGAGGATTTTTACCAACACTCCAGTGCTAGTTCATCCATTAGGAGGGGAATTTAAATGGCACAATGACAAAGATTGAAGAGTCTAGGATTTTTCTTTGGGGTATGCCAAATACGTGGCTCTTTTTCTCTCATTTCTTAAGTCTTTTTCAGGATTAAAGCGAGCAAACATTGGCGTGAGAGCTCAAATACCACTGGAAAGGGAGGGTATATTCAAAGTGTGGCCCCAAATCTCATTCAACAAAAGTTGCAATAACAACTTGACTGTCACTTTTTTTTTTATTTCTACATACTTTTAAACTTCCAATAACCACATTGTTCCGCACATCTACAAGTCGCCCTGAAGAAAGAATTAATCAATATTGCAGGCAAAGTTTTTGTCGTGCATCCGAGCAAGAATCGGGTATAGTTTCTAACAGATGGTGCTGCAGTGTAAGAGGGAGCCGTGTCGGAGCAGCGGTCGGTGCCGGGGAAAATAGGAAAGTGCCCCACAGCAGCAGAGCTGTGATGGATGCTCACTGCAACGCCGCAGTCGCCTGACCTCCATACAAACTCAAGACGTGGCTAATAAAAGAGAAGCGCTGATGGAATGTGTGCGGGGAAAGGTGGGTGCAGTGATAATTATTTCTACACAGTATTTATGCTTGTGACTTCAGGGGTCTTGTACTGTATGTTTGTATGATTATTTAATTTTTTTAGTAGATGTGATTTGAATACTTAAAAGTGGCTGGATAAATGATAAATCTAGTCAGGGGACCGTAAAGGAGTAAGTAAGGGACGAATGCTTACCCTCCAAAATACCCTTCTTTTTATGTGATTTGAAATAGTGAAGCATGTTCTAATTTAAGCACTTGTAAGGTCAATGTTAAAACTTTTCTAGCAGAAGGTAATACAAAGAATTCAAAATACTTGGGTCCAAATGTGAATGAGGATCCCATTTTATCTTTAAAGATTCATATGTCCAACAATATCACAATTTAAAATCATTTGTTTTGTAAATGTGCTAAACAACATTGCACAAATTGCACTTCATAGGATAAAAAAAAGTCCTCAAAAAAGTTAGTTGGAGTCAGGTTTTAGCACACCTGAGGTCTTGTTAAGATAGTACGTTTGGAGGTGTGGACTACAGCTATTTTGACTAATAAAAATAAAAAACCCTCAAACTTTTGGGGTTTGCTCTGCACAAGAAGAACACGCTTATATGTGAGCCATGCCTCACCAAAAAGATCAACTGTTGCTTCTGCAAACAATCTACAAATGGAGACGGTTTGAGACTCTAACAAGAAGTGAGCGCCAAGTAAGAATGACACCAAGAGCACAACAAAGACTCATCAATGAGGTAAAGAAGGCTTCATTGGAACTTGCTAACATCTTTTTCAAGTCTACAATACGTAAAACAATTAACAAGCAGGGTATCCACAGCAGGACACTGTCTGTACATCAGCTGAAACTGTGTAGAATGTGAGTGATGCAACAGTACAACACAATGACTTCAGAAAAACAATATACAAAAAATAAAGAATAGGCCACTCAAAGTTTATTAGCTTTAATTAACTCGATAGAGTGTAAAGCTGCTGGGTCTGGAAAATGGAGAGTCTGAATAATCAACAATAAACTGATAACGAATGGTACATTTATAGACAAGCAACGTCCAGCTGTACTGCACAAGGACAGCAGTGTGTGGCCACAACTTCATGTCCGCTCAAGTAAAAGTTTACATGCACCTGCTGAGAAGTGCTCTTGTCTGAAAGAGTATTACCCAGTTTTTATGTGAATTCTTTTTGTGCCTCGTATTTGAAAGTGTTTTTATTTGATTTTGCAGAGTCCCAATTATGATCAACAGGCTCCCACTAAATACACCCCAGACTCACGTGGCTTCGGGCAGCAGGGCGGTGTACTCGTGTGGTGACGTGGTTTCAGGGAAGTTGTAGAGGATTGCGAGCCAATGCTGGAGAAGCTCTGCACCGTGGTACGTGAAGAGAATATCCAGAGCCTGCACGTTACTCTCCTGTGGGCAATTAAGTCAATGCTTTACACCTCCAAAATCTTCACAACTTTGATTCAATAGATCTTAATTTTCTCAGGTAGTGTATGTAATTTTGAAGAGATAGAGAGACAGAAAATCACATCAAATTGATTAAAAAAGATGAACCTGGTTTAAAAAACTGTAACTAAAGGTGTAATTTACCTGAGCATAATTTCTTGCAGACAAAACAATGTTCTGACTTCGGAACTTCTTAAAAAACTCTGCATCATATTCCTGCTCTGCTTTATGAGCCCCACCAAGAATCTCCTGAAACGAGCGAGGATGGCAAAGAGTTGAGTTCATAAAAAGATATTTGGAAGGTACAAAGTAAACGGTGCAGAGTCAAACTAAAAGAGAGAAAAGTAGCGAGCATTAGCTGTGACTTCAAATGAATATAGTACTGTAAAGTCAACAGATTTAACTTTTGAACTTTTAAAGATGAAGTTTTTGCAAACGCTGAACGTGGTCTTGGCTTGTAGCTTTAGAAGGATTTGTGTGTGTGTGTGTGTGTGTGTGTGTGTGTGTGTGTGTGTGTGCGTGTGTGCGTGAAAAAACTTCAACAGATCCCTTTGCTGAAGTGTGTGTCAGTCAATGCATCTTTATGTGCTGGCGTAGAACTCGACTGTGTGTTTCTGATGGATGGGCTCTGAATGGTCCATACGCAGACATCGCCAGCCCAAGTCGGGATGATAAAAACCCTAATATCATATTCATAGACAGCTGGGGAAAATGGATCGGGGCGAAAGGAATCTGACGAGAGCTGCAGTTACCATGACAATGTCCGAATAAAGAGGGAGACGTCATTCTGTCTGAGTTGAATATCTAGCAGGTTTAAAATCTCATCTTTCCACTCTGGTGCGGGGGGAGGGGGGTCTTGTGGTCTCAGTGATTTATTGTGGATGTGTGTTAACATTGGAAAATCTGAAATGCAATGGTAAAGTTGCACTTCAAGCGTGAATCAATCCGTTCTGCACTGGTCCTCATATAAAGTAGCCCATTAGCAAACGCTCATCTATCTCTCAAGTGGCTCATGACCAAACTATTACTTCATTTATATAGTTTATACCCCTTTCACTTTAATAAAACCTATTATTGTTCAATATTTGAGAGGAGATCGGTGGCGTTAAGAGAGTATCAATAGAAAGAAAGTGGAAAATGTCTCGGTGCTTTGGGATGATTAAATATTAAAGGAGAGTGAATTAGGCGGCAAATGGAATAAACAACAACAGCTTAATAGCATTTAAATTACATTCGCTGTTATAGCGGCTCACACAAGTCTGACTGAGTCTCATGAGCTGGGCTTTCATAAAGATGCATTAGTGTCTGTTTATATACCAGATAAGTGCCAAAAACCTAGAACTTTCTTTAGAATATGACATAGCATTTTGAGTAGGCTGCACAATATATCGTAAATGTATTGTTAAGCAAAATTTTTGAGTGCAACATTTGTATCGCAAAGAATAACTATTAGACTTTTTTTCTTGTCAAAATAATCCTAAATTATTCAAACAAAGCTCTATTCAAACTGTGGTTCTTCCATAAGAAAAACTGGTTAGACCTAGTATAATCTTCCAACTGTAGGTTCCAAGATGGAGCCGAGAACACAGAATCATACACTATTTTTTTGTTTCTCATCATTTATTCTGACTGCTAAGAAATTGTAGTACCTCATATGTTGCAAGCCGGTCCAGGTAGCAGAGTAGTTTCAGCCTGCTTCGACAAAGCTCCTTTTGCTCCAAGGTTAGCCTAAAACAAAAAATAAGCAGCATATGATGTTATGAAAAACAAAAAATACAAAAGCAAAGGCGGCAGTAGCTCAGTGGGTAGAGCAGTCGTCCTTCAACCAGAAGGTAGGTGGTTCGGTTCTCACTCTCCCCACAGTTCATACTGTCGTTGTGTCCTTGGGCAAGACACTTAACCCACCTTGCCTCCAGTGGCTGTAACACTGGTAATTACTGTAGAACAATGTAAGTCACTTTGGATAAAAGCGTCAGCTAAACAAATAAATGTAAATGTAAAATGTCAATACCCAGCATGAACACACACTCCAGCTCTAAATTACCTTCAAACTGACTTCATACAGATGCCCACAAGGACCAACAGTAAATAAGAATACCTTGGCCTGGTGACAACAATACACACAGCACCCTCCTGATCATTTTCTCTCAGTCACAAATCTACTCCTTATGACCACATGAGCCCTTCAGGTGTTATGTATGGGACGCTGGCTGTCAATGAATTGACTGAGCGTCCTGTGAGACTCCAAACCATTTCTACCTACACTTTAATTCCTCATTGGTTTCCATGTGTCTGAGGCAACTCAACCATTTTTCAACACATATTTTTTTTTTATATACAAACGGAGAACCTGAACGGGAGTCAAAGTGCTCAGAGCTGCCTCCGAACGTGGCCAGGATCAACCGCAGTGTGGCAACAGGGGAGATGACCCCTTCACTGCTGTCTTAATCCCAAATCCCTCATTACAGAGTGCGCTATCAGGCCTTATCGGGGGTTCCTCTACACAGACTAACCAGAGATTAACACTGGCTCAACATACTCGCAGGCACATCAAAGAGCGGCGGCTTAGCAACAAGCACTGGTGGTAATTATTGCTTTGCTCGGTCTCTTCAGTGCCTAGTAAGAGAAGTGGGGCTGCAGGAAGGATGGGGGTAGAGAGGAGAGGAAAAAGAGAGAAGATAAGAAGAGATGCAAGGCAAGCGCTTTTTACTCGCCCGGTGTCCACTTGGGGTTTGTGTGACGGCTTAATCATAAACTTTTAATATAAACAGATGAGAAGAACAGAAGTTTGTCTCAACACATTTGGAAGCATTAAAACTTGGATGTTAAAATAGGTAAACCATAGGGTTTTAATAGATGAGTATGTTCATCACATACTCAAGCTTTGGCCAATCACTCCAGAATAAGGAGGACTTCCATTGGTCAAAACTGATGTCAACAAGGAAGTAACAGAGACAGATAATACAGAGAGACTTATAACAGGGATAATATTATATACACAGTGAAAAAGAGAAACGTAAATAGAGAAAAGAGAAGCAAAGTCAAACACAGATAAAAACAATATACACTAAACATAGCAATTGCCGTTTGAAAAAGAGGCCATTTATGTTACTTAATTACCTCACCTTGTAAAGAAATAAATAGGTTTATATCTCCCTGTAGGTGAAAGGTGGCCCCTGTTCAATTCAAGGCCATGTCTCCTGCTTCTAAATTGCAAATCCTGCAGCTGAATTCTACTGATGTACAGCATACACAGCGTGCAGTGCACTGTTACACATACAAATGGCTATATTTGCTCAAGCAAAGGAGAGAGTGGACAAGAGCACTGTGGCACGTTTGAGAATGAAGGTGGAGTGGTTATAGATGACAACACGTACTGTTTGCTTTGAAGAGATTGGTCAAAACAGCAGCTGTGTGTATGCATCTGTGAGCCTTTGTACTGGAAAGAGATGAAAACACAGCATATGTAAAAACAGCCAACACAACACCTCAATCTCAAACGCCACAGATGTGAAAATAATGTGCCACATAAGGAAAAAATTTAGCGTGAGATGAAAGTGATTATTGCACAGGACAGGCAGCAAAACTGAACCACATCAACGACCATCAGCTCATGCCTCATGCATAAAGGCAACACACGTAACACACAATGAAGCAATGCACAGAAATGAGGAATTGTAACTTCTGATTGAGGCCTAAATCCGATCAGACTTTTATTCTCGTATTTTTTGTGTATGCACTGCAGCGCTGTCCGTCTTGTTTTTTTAATGCAGAAAAAAAAAACAGAGCCGCCGTATTCATAATGGCCCTGGGCGCTTTTGGAATTATACTTTATTATGCACACACAGACATATGAGGAGCGGCTTAAAAGGTAAAGCTGTCTGCAAGCAGCCAAAAGTAGAGTGTTAAAACTCACAAGACAAACAACCCAAACTCCTGCGTGACAGTTAAAATAGCAATAACCAAGGCTCGGAGATAGTATTTCATGTGACATAGTGTTTTATGCGCCACTACGCACTGCCTATAGGGGGAAAAGCTGGTAGATACACAAAGAAATTACACGGAAAAATGTAGCGAGGCCACAGAAGTGCATTAATATGAATCAATATATTGTGTTTTTTAACTGGACCTCGCAGCTTAAAGAGTGTAGAAAAGGCAGTTCCCTCTAAGACAACAATCAACAGTAATTTCTATGTGCCTTGGATGAAGGATACCGGACAGTGCTTTATGATTAGGAGAAATGACAAAAAGTCTCTCCAGCATAACCTTGGAGCATGTAAAAGAACAAAGGCCTCACTCATGGCGATGACAGTTGGTAGTTAAATACAGCGCTTATCTACACACAGTGACAAACTCGGAGGAGCTGTGATCGATACCAAAGCATTTCTGTAATTGCGCTACAGTTAAAAAGAAATTAAGAGAATTATTATCTGTCGCAAGCCCCATCCGCAGAGCCTCGTGGCAACGTGGTTAGATCCATCAGCGAGGGGGTTTGCTCACTCACACGCACGCACGCACGCACGCACGCACGCACACACACACACACACACACACACACACACACACACACACAGTGTTCTGTGCAGAAGCTCCGGTAAGACGAACACCAGACTTGGAGACGGAGACAAATAGGAATATTAAAAGGAGGCAATTCACTGGAAATTTAATGTAATGGCTTCTGTAATGTTGTAATGTTGTTCTGTAAATGATGGCTTTTTCACATCTTTTTAATTATCCTCAATATAAGCAGCGAATGAGCAATAAAGCTAAACTGGCTCATTTAGAACTAAAAAAGAAAACAGAGTAAGGATTAAAACTCTTAGAAGGTATTATGTCTGACTGGATGTGTATGATATAACCATAGCTCACCAGATGCATTACACATTATAAGTTAAGTTATTTCAATGATGAATTATTTTGTTGTTTTGCCCTGAAGGTTTAGTCAAGGTTTGTCCATCTTTACTATTTATACACCCTCTTTAGGTCAGGTTTTTTAAAGCTATTTTCCCAATGACACTCGATGTTAGTCGGAGACAAAAAAGGAGGTGTGAGGCCACAAAAACATTGCATGGGAAGCGTGGTTTATGGCGAGTACTGCAGCCATACAACGGAGCGCAGTTCTGGATAACAATTCACTTTTTACTCCAGACATGACATAGAGCATGTTGAAAACACATTCCCTCAAATGTAATATGCATTCACAGTAGCTTAAACTGTTCATGTGCATGTGCCGGAGTGGGAGTGCGAGTATGAGAGGTGATTAGTGATCACTAAAGGGTTTTTCATTAGTCTCTCCCTGGGCACTCAACAACAAAGGCATAAATTACCTTCAGCAGATTACCCACTAATCTCCACCAATGTGCACTCTCCTTCTCACTCCCTTGTGCTCATTAATGTCTCTGCCTTTATGATCCCCTCCAAGAGGCTGCGACCTAATCAAACAATCTGTGTCAAATTTGGCAGCCCTTCGTTTCCATTTCCTTCCTGTCTGGGAGTTAAATACTTTCAACACCATTTCTGCATCAGTAGCAGCTTGGTCCATCATTACAGTTCTCAGCAGGGAAATAAGAACTATATTTGGGCTTTCGAACGAGTAAGTAACGATCTGCAGGGAAGGCAAATCAAATGAGTTCACTGAGATTGTTACGCCTACTTAACTGCTAGCAAAAAGCCCCAAAAATTCATTGTTGAGAGAAAAGGAGTAGCACAGGTGAAAAATGACAGGGTGACAGGGTCATGAAACTGAAGGATGGTCTTAGTAAGCAATCTTGCTTAAGTAGACTTTTTTTCTTCACTTCTGCTCACAATTCTGTCAGCAACTGCACCTGTTGTGACCTCAGTTGTCTATTTTCTAAGCAGTTAAAAAAAGTCTGACTGCGTTACCTGCTAAAGTCAACCTTCGCCAAGAGCTCTCGCCTCTTCTTGTTCTCTTTTTCCTTTTTAATCTGTAGCTCCTCTTCCTCAGACAAAAGGTCATCGTAGGGGAGGTCATCGAGGTCTACATCCCCTGGCATGATAAACCTTAGACATACAGCAAATCCCACATTTTTCAAAGACATTAAAATATATCAATGTGTGAACTTTAAAAATAATGTCACCAATTTATGTTCATACACACATAAATACATTTTTTGCCAACATATCGAATCAATCATTTACCTTTGACAGTTCTATCAGGCTGGTCCTGACAAACCACTTTTTTAAAACATATTTTGTTCAAATAAGAAAAAACTAAAGTGAGCCATTTTGATAAACTTGGGAAATTGTAATTGCCAATAATGCTCAACCTGGCTCCAGAAATTCTAATTCATCCACCTTTATGTAGTATACAGACCAAAATAAGATGACAGATCATATAGAAAACAATAATCAAAACTAAAATAAACTGAGCACTGCTGGAGAAGAACACAACATATTAAAAGAAGGCTTTGGACATTGATGAAATTTGTTAATTTTATATTAAATTGTCTCATCTATTTCTGCTGGGTTTGGTTGATAGATAACAGCATGTCCCTGCAGGGCTACCGTACGTGAGCTCATGCACTAGAAAATAGGGGTGAGGGGTGTAGAATTGCAATACAGGTAAAAACTCCACACTTCCTTAAAATGTCCAAAAATTACATTTAATAATGAGAAATCATAAAAAAGCATGAAAGGTGACCATCAATGTATCTAATGTTTTTATGTTAACATTTATTAAATTGCGTCTATTGTCTTTAAACTGATGACTCTTCACTGCTGTGCTGGATTCTTTGCGTTCTTCCGTTACTGTTACCTGCCCTCGTCCTTCCTGTTCCCGATGGACACAAGAGCCTCTAGATCAGTCCCTTTTAGGCCGTACTGGAGCAGCTCCTTAGCCGCGTCAACGTTCTCTGGGACTCGCTCCACACACTCATGCAAGACCCATGAGCGCTTTCGGATTTTACTCTGGGGGAACGAGAGAGGGATTGAGTTCAGTAGAAATGATGGGATAAAATGAGATAGAGAATTAGGAGGAGAAGAGTGTGAAAATTTGCTACAAATTGGTAAAAATGATGCGTGAAATAAGAGTAAGGGGGTTTGCCGCACCCACTCGGCTATAGTATATTTCTCCAACAGACTGCCACTATACGATGATAAACACCTTGAGTCTAATAGCATTTTTCTATCTATTCCCCTCCTCTTTTTCTTCTCCTGACATACATCCCTCTATTTTGGCTCAATTTCTTACCAGATAATCTTGAATGGAGGCGATGTTCACAGTACTCTTTCTCCACTGTCTCTGGTAGACGAGGTCAGAGTCCAGATTGTAAGCATGTGCCAGAGATAGCGCTTCACCATATTCCTCATTGTCAATCTGTGGGTAAATAAATGTATGTGTTAGGGGAAAAGATTGCTATACATGTTTTTTATAAAGCTTTAGTGAAAGCATAAGCACATATTACTGAATTTGAATGATTTTCTTGAAGAGATTAAGGCTGCACAATATTGGAAAAATATGCGATATGCGATATCGTTGTTGAATATTGCAATAACATTTCCCTTGAGAAATGCTAGATTTATTAGCTATTTTAAATTTTTAATGTAACGATCATACTAAAATAAACAGGTAATAGATAATCTTCTGATCTAATACACTGTGAACAAAGGCTTTTTTTCCCTTTATTTTTTTTTTTTTTTATTTTTTTTTAACTGTCAAGGTGCAAACATCTGATTGGTCAATTTTGGATAAAAAACATATGCATGCAACGCACAAATGCTTGGCACATTTTTTGTTTAAAAAATTGTTTTATTTATCACACCTCTCCACTATACTATCACATATACTATTATCGCGATGGCAATATTTTTTCGATATATTGTGCAGCCCTAGAAGAGATTACATGTAGTCAGTGTAGAGTGCACGATCCTCCTAGGGTGGGTTCTGTCTGGGTACATCCACCCACAGGTCAAAGAAATTAATAATAAGAAAAATATATGATTCTAAATGGCCTATAAAAGTATGTCAAAGTGAATAGTTTAACCACGTGAAAAGTTAAACCACATTTCATTTCAGTGTGTGGTCTTAAGCTGAATAATAATAGGACGTAAAAGAACACAATCAATCCTTTAATATCCAATGATAGCATCGTGTGTGTGTTTGTGTGGTAATATTCCTAATCATTAGCGCGGCATGCCTGTTGCAGTTCCTCTAAGGTTATTAAATTTATTTCACACCAGTGATGATGCAAGCAGGCAAATAAGGCCCTGCCCCAAAGAAAACTCCCATTTGACAAACTCGGAGAGTCCGAGTTAGGAAGTTGTTTTTCCGACTCGGTGTGTTCTCGTGTTTTCAATAGAGCTGTGTAAAAATAAAATCGATAGTGAGATATATATCAATATTATTTAAAACAATAAAATATCAATATTATAATCTAGCCCCTAATATCGATATGCCCTCCGACCATTAGGGGGCGTCGTTGTTCCCCCGGTCGCTTCACTACTGTCAATGGCTGCACACGGTAAAGTGGCTAATACTGCTGCTAACAACAGAGCAGCTCAAATAACGCCCTTAAAGACCATCCAAACACTAAAGACAATAATCCACAGAGAAATGAGTCATGTTACCTCTGGGACGCACTGGTTTAGAAAAATGCCTGGAAATTGATAAACGGGAACAGCGTAGTAGCATCTGCAGAGTGTAGCGCACCTTTGTTGATAAATGCAAATTAGCCATGTGTTCAGAACGACTTTAGCTTTCGTTCAAGTTAGCCCTGTGGAGACAGAGGGGCTCAAACTAAAAAGCATCTAACTTAATCTGCTTTAATTTAACTCCAAAGATAATACTTACTGCTGCTGTTTTGCTATTATTGTTTTGTGTTGGCAGTGAGCAGATAAAAAATAATAAAGAAGCATATATTTGCCTCGTGGTTGTGTTGAGCAGTGCCGTTATTTTAGATCAGTGCGTCTTGCAAAGCCGGAACAAGGAATGAACAAGGAACAACAAATTATGAATATAAATTTTAAATGTATTGCCACTATTGTATTCTAATTATAATGTACCTACTTCGTTAGGCCAAGCATTGTTAGCATTTTCCACGCTTTATAGGATGTGTATGTGACCAGTAAGTCACTGATACATACTAGACCTTTTTTAATTTTCTTTATTCATTTTAGTTTAGTAACAAAAGACTTGACAACAAATAAATGATTTATGTATGAGCTGAGGCTGTTGAAGTGAAATGGAATGACACTATTATGCAATTGTTTATATATTGATTTGAGAAGAATGCACCAAATCAGTAAATTAGATATATTTGCTGCCTAGTTTGTTAATGAGTAATGCATTATAGGACATCATATATTGATATCGTATCATATTATACTACACTGTACTGAGGTACAAGTCATATCGTTACCCAAGTATTGAGGTACGTGTCATGACGTGATGTCCTGGACCATACCCAGTCCTAGTTTTTAGCTAAGAAAATCAGAACATTCTTAAATCATAACAACAAGGAAGATAGACACTAACACAAAAATGTGATAATGTTATTTTTAAACGAGTTAATACAGTCAAAGTATTAATTATTAATTATTAACTATTAATCTAGTGGCAAGAAAAGGTAGCCTATTCAAAACATAAAGAAGTAACATATCTTCTGTTGAAATTGCTAAAAAACAGATGTAAATAAATACGTACCTCTGTATAAGGTCTAAATAAGCCAATATGGACGAAACACTAGTTTTTTAGTTATTAATGTGCAAAACTGTTAGTATGAAATATTTCAAATGACAGATATCTTTACTTTCCTTCACCACGGAACACAGAATGTCGGACAACCACAACTCAACTGAGTTTCTGAGCTGTTGTTCTGACTTTGGCAAAATGTTTTAAACATTCAAATTTTTCTTCCAACATCCAAGAAAAAGGAGCAACTTACACATTCAGATTTATGGCTTCTGATTTATTTATGTGGGGAAAATAACAGGAATAGCAGGAATAACCCGAAATGCAAAGATGATGCTGTCATTTATATTTTATTTTAGGACAGCGTACAATGTACAACAAGCAGAAGCAGAGATGCTTATACTAGATTATAATTTAACAGCTAATTCCCATCTGTAGTCCTGCTTTAGGTGGTAGGAGAAACTACGCAGACACAGGGAGAACATGCAAACCTGTTCTCACTTGGCGTTGTCACACATACAGCTCCGTCTTTCCACTACTTTCTTGTGTTACAAACTACCAACAAACATCTCCATATTCATCATAAAAGCCCATATTGTTTTAACAAACTGATTGACTTATCCAGCTATTAGGGGATGATATTTGAACAAGTGAAGCACACTCCACAGTCTTTTCTGTCCAGCCTTGTAGACAAGATTACTGTCCATCGTTGGTGCAGTGGCTAAAATCTTTTTAGCACACTATACCAAATACTTAAGACTGTTCAATATTAATTCCAATACTTGTCTAATTGTAATTTATCGTTCTATCCAACTTTTTATCATCCCAACATAACCCGGTTTGCGCCACATCAGCCTCTAATTCTCATTATAATGTTTCTGCCAGATAAATGGTGTGTGAATCAACAGGAGGCCTCAATTATTGCACTCCCGATGAATTTACATCCATTTGAGCTCACTGACTGACGTCCGCACTGACGATCCCTCTCTCTGTGTGTAGGAGTACAAAGCAACACATTAAGCAGACTGTTGTTCCTCGAGGGCAATGAGAACACACAGTTAAACCTCACGTAGGAGGACATTAAAAACGGCTTCCTTCTCTCTCCAGATTCACCTAATAAAACTGTTCAAAGACCCGGGCAGCGTGCTGGTGGTATGGGCTGGGTCACGCTACTAAACAGCCTAAGTGTAGGCTTAAGAGACTAATAAGGGGGCTTGAGTTAACACACCAATTACTAACATTAACATAACATTATAATAACATTATGACCACCTGCCTAATAATGTGCTGATTCCCCTTTTGCTGCCAAAACAGCCCTAACCCACCCAAGAGCACATCCCACAGATGTTTGATTGAATTGAGATCAGAGGCCAAATTCTTGCCTCAAATTCAGACCAGGCCACCTTCTCCATTGCTCCATTCTTCAGTTCTGATGCTTGTGTACCCATTGTTGGGGCTTTTGACGGTGCACAAAGGACAGCATAGGCCCCCAATGCAGCGCCAAACACAACAAACTGTGATGCACTGCATGTAGACTGACACTGTTCAGAACCAGCATTAAACTTCTTCAGCAAATTGACACCAGAAGCTGATTATGTTGGATGGAACACACGGGTCACCAGTCGCTCCCCTCGTGCATCAGTGACCTTGTCGCTAGTTCACCACTGTTCAAACCACTGTTTGGATCACTTTTGATAGATATTGACCACAGCAGACTGGGAACACCCCAGTCGTCTTACCAACACAATTATGGCCCTTGTCAAACTTGCTCAAATCCTTACACTTGCCCATTTTTCCTGCTTCAGCATCAACTTTGAGGACAAAATGTTCACCTGTTGCCTTTTATCTTCCACTCACTAAAAAGTGCAATGATGAAGAGATACTCAGTGTTATTCAGTGGTCATAATGTTATGCCTGATCTGTGTATGGTTGGTCAAGTCTATAGAGGGGAATCTGAGATGAGAGACTGAGCGAATGAAATATATGTATTTGACCAATGTCACAATAGTCTAATATATTATCAAGAATATACATTGAAAATGTGTTGCCTTTGAAAATCAATTGTTCAATAGTTCTTTTCCACAATATTCAAAAGCTAGAAGCCCCATGTGACTGCACACACACAACAAAGGCAGTCCTACTCCTTTCCAGAATACATATGTTACATGTACAAAGAAAAGAACACTCCAACAGGAAAGCAGCAGTTGGAAAAGTGCCATGGCTACCAAGTGCTACAAAAAGATAACAATGATGTACGACTTGGTAACTCTCCACTGTTACGAGTGATGGTGATGACTAATGGCGTCTAATGATGATGACAATGATGAAGAAGGCTGTAGATGATGGGTCATAAAAATGACTGATGAACCGTGCTCAAACTTGGGACCATGGAGAGGCGATAGCGCTCCGGCTGTGCTTTATGACAGAGCATGTTGTTGTCTTTGCTGCAATTTGTAAGTGCGCAAGCAGCGACAGCCATATTTCTAATGCAGCAATTAGCATTTCAGAGAAACTCCTGGGACTGAGAAATAGCCTTAAAGCAGACTGAACATCTTGCTTGGTTTTCATTTTCGACACAACAGCATTTCTGGAGCTGAGCCAACAAAACAATAGCACTTCACTGAGCTGGCACAGAATTTATTTAGTCAGAAAACCAATTTTGCAAATCAGACTGTAATTCAGGCAGTGACCAAGTGGTTTCATATGACGTCCGGCAACTGCTGCTAAATTAAGTAGGAAGAGAAATGAGGGCTTTACGCTAAATGTGATATACATCATTGAGGACAATTAAATAATGCACCTTCACAATGACGCTGGCAGTGAAGTTAAATTAGCTTTAAAGTGAGTTGGACTTCTAATGAGAACTACAGTCTAGAGAAAGAGGTAACAGACTATATCAGATTTATAACTGTACATAAGCACACACATTGTCGTTTGTATTGTCGAGTGACGAGTGTGTACATACAACAGCATAACACAGTCAAACATAACTTTAATTACTGACATTTGGTTGTGAAGTTTGTTTTCTCCGTAGTTTTGGCCCTGGATAAGTTTATGTGCAAAGATAAACTAGAATAGATGTTTAAAACCATCCGAAGCCCTTATAGTGGGTATTGATTGGTTCTGTGGTGAGTGGGGTGGTGCATTAGTAGGCAGTGGCAAACACAAACATTTACAGTGCCAGGTTTAACAGTGTGCCTAAGCCTCCTACCTTCCTCTGATACAGTTCCTCTGGAGTTGTCGACCTCAGGCTAACCAGGCGGTAGTTCTTGAGTACAGTGCGGGGGCGCTTGCGCGGCGGTGCGAAACGCTCCATTTCCGTCACATAATACAGACCCTGCTTAATGTAGCCAAAGTAGCGCGCCTTGGCTGAGGTCTCGTCATCTGAGTCAGAGTCTCCTCCGTCGTCACCGTCCTCATCCTCACTGGCCACACCACTTAGGTTGCTCTCTAGACGCCCACGCTTCTGCGCCAGCTTCACCTCACACTACACATTACATTAGAGAAAAAAAAACATAAAGACAACATTAGGATTAAAAGAGTTTCACGCAGGATTCAACTATAGAAGGAATCATTGTGAAAGATCTACAGAAAATACACAAGAGATTTGAATTATAGCACAAGCATAAGGATTTGATCAAACCAAAGCTGACATTACTTATATATACATAAAAATGCATCTGCCTTATTGGGCAACATCACAAGGCACAGTCTTTGCCCAGAATTAAATTTCAATGCTCAGATTGGACTAGGCTGCCAGAGGGAAGTGATGAGTACAAGGCGATGTGCTGAATACTAAACTCTTGCTCTGCTTTAGCTGGTAAACACAGTTTATTTAACACACTCTTGCCGCATCAGCAGCCTGTATCATCACTAACAAAACCAAGGTCAAACTACAAAATAGAAAATCTTCTTTTCTCTTGTCTTGCTCCCTAGCTGAGATTGGCTCGGCTGAGAAAAATTATTTGGCCATCTTTCAACTGCGAGCTGCAGCAGCAGTCCTCATATTTTGTGTTGACGCCTCTTTAGGTGTGAGCTTGCAGCAGACAAATGTTGGTGCCTTCACCAAAGCACTGCACCCAGGCTGAGGCTATCAAACATTTAGTACCTGTGAAACATTTAGCACTTTAATCAATGGGACGTCATCAACAGTACCTGCTGCACCCACAGCAGGATACATATAAAAACAGAGAATCAAATGCCCAATATTCAAGTTCAACACAATGTTCTTCCACATAAAAGCTCAGCTGCACAGACCTACCCCCCACACTCCCCCTTCTTGTTAAAGCTGATGAAACCCTTCCTAAAAGTTGGCAGCTGGCTGCTTTAGAATACTCTTTTCTTCTTTGCAATCAGATAACATAAAAAATAAAGAAAAATGAAGGCTGGAATAAAAGCAGAGGATGATGCGATATCATAGTTTTTCACGAGGGAAACAGCAGCGGGAGTAGATATTTCATCATCACAGGCTTTTGTTGAACATTATCATACACACACATATGCTTTCACAGCCAAAAAGAAAGTGAAGAAAACCATGAATACACTGCACTGCTAGTAAAATTAAAAATGCCTGGTTGAATATAATCATGTCTCTTGTTTGTCATAAAAAACTTCTTCACTCAGCTGGCAGTATAAAGGAGATTTCACAAACCCAGGCACATATTCATTCTGTAAAGACTCAATTGACTTAATGAGTAAAAAGACCAGCTACAGAACTATATTTTCCTTTGTAAAAAAAAGTCTTAAATAGTGTGTGGCTTTTCAGAGCTCAGAAAGTTGAACAGTGCCAGCTTTTAAATGTTAGCAGATTAAGAAATACTTCCACGAGTGACAGGGATTCACTGTCTTCAAAGTTAACATTGCATGGTGTTTGGATTTTTACCTCAAGACTAAGGAAGCCCCCATCATACGCCATGGTAACCCGAGGTGAGGGTTCGAACCACTCGCAGGACTTTCCCAAGAGGTTTCGGAGCGTCCGACATGAAGAGACAGTGACAGAGCCGGAGCAGCGAGCCAGGATCAACACATTATCACTCCACCAGCTCACGTCCACCAACGAGTAGTACTGCTCCTTATCTAGAATACAAATAGAATGTGATCATACAACAGCAAAAGTGGCAAAATCTGACATTTCAATTCAAAAATGTCATGGCCATCTTGTTTAGTTTACACCACTTGGACTAATTTTCCCAGGAATGTTTTCGACAGGCTGTCCCACTCCATCTAACATGTGCTTACACATGAGGACATATGTATTTATCACTTGTCGTGCTTGAGATAACACTCACGCAGATTATTTTATACACGACTTGTCACAGCTGTCATCACTAGTGGCCCAAAACTGTCAAAAATGGATTGTACATCTGCAAACAGCCAGTCACACAAACAGGAAACGCACACAAGCCTGGACACGGTGAAAGGAGGAGAAATGTTTTCGAGCCTTACAGTTTATGCTTGTACACCAGAATAACTGTATAATTCAGCGTGCCAGACATGTCAGAGATCATTAAATTGTATCCACTTTGCACTGCTGTGTCAGCAACAAAGTCGGCTCTTTTTAGCACTTCAGGCCAAACTACCTTTTATTTTCTTCCTTCTTTCCAGCGATGTCTTCCACTCTGGGTTGATCTCCTCAAATCCTGGCTGCAGGGACGAGTGGAGGATGGAGAGATCAAATAAAAGACGAAGAAGAAGAGATAGAAGGGAAGAAATTAATCTGCTAACCCTATTTATACTACACACACGCATTGAAGTAGCACACACACACACAGTCAGAGCTTTACTGGCATTGAAGTAGCACACACACACACACACACACACACACACACACACACACACACACACACACACACACACACCACTGTATAAACATTCTGCAAATGTAAGTCCTTCCTAAGCCACAGCATTTATTGTCAACACTGGGCCAGAGCGAAGACTACATTAATACAGTCAGTCAAGCATCTAATGTACAAACCCAGGACGTACAACTGCATTGCACCCAAAAGCAAAATAAGCCATGCATGAAGGTAGAGACAATCAGCTCAGAGGTGTACCTGTAGGTCTTGGCTCCACGTGGCCCTCTGCCGGAGCGAGGGAACGTCCCAGAGAGACAGCCGACCCGAGAAGTGGATGACCGCCAGCAAGGTGCCATCGGGGCTCAAGCTCATGCGGAAAACACCGTCCTGCACAAGATAAAACGAACGACCAATGATGAATGTACTGTTTAAAAAGACTGTCCTTTAAATACTGCCAAAATGAGGGTGATTGTACCTTTTCGTCCCCTTGTTTTGAAAACAATCTGAAACTCGGGACCTTGAAGAAACCTCGCTTTGGATTCTGTCAGACAAAAAGAAACACAATGTATGCTTTTATGAGAAGCAAGAGATTTATGTTTTAATAAAATAAGGAATAAATAGATCTATACACACATCTGTACACCTCAAAGAGCACACTTACAGTATTGATGTCGTCCTCGTAGCTGGTAACCTGTTTGTAATATGGAGATCCAGACAGAGCCCGCCAGGCCGTGATCCCACAGCAAGAGGCTTTAGAAGTGCTCTCATCTCCGGACTCAGAGCCCCCTACCAACAGCAACCTCAAAATAAATAAAATAATTAACACTTAGTTATTATCATATTTGTTCCCTTTGCATAATAAAGGAAGCAACTGCGAGGTAATCACTCAGTCTGGGTTCAAATAAGGGTAATAGTGAGCGTTCACACTGCTGCAGTACCATTTCAAAAAGTAGTGGATTAAAATGTTACTTATCAGACAAAGAAGCGTGAGCAGAATTAATGGCAAGGCCCTGTTAAGACGCAAACAATACCACAGTGTGACCGCAGTGGCCCCTGGGTCTGTTTTTGCAGTGAAACAGAACTAAACTGCAACCATGATGAGGAGCTCAGGGGAGTGAGCGCTCTCTGGCTCAACACTGACCCCTGCTGAACGGATGTTGCATGTTTAGGAAAGTGTGCTGTCATGACTTAAACAGGAGTGGGGTTTGAAAACAGCAATCAAATGCTGGGTTTTGTGTACTTTTACTTATCAAGCATGACACAGCACATGTACAGCACTCTCAATTGTATTATTTTGCAGTTTTTGGAATATGTACAAATTAAATGGTAAATTGTGTTCATTTATATAGCGCATTTTTTGTACCCTTCTCGGGTACCCAATGTGGTTTACATCATGCTTCCATTCACCCCACTCACACAGAGCGGGAATCAAACCGCCAACCTTCCAGTTATAGGACGAACATTACACTTTAGCCATGGCGCCCCACATGCAAGAGGAAAAATAACCTTTTCTCCCCGTTGCATGATGCATGGTAAATCCTTAACAATACATGTTTACAAGGAGATGTTAAGTTTGTTTTGCACATTTTACAAATGTTAATTCATAATTACAAATATTAATAGCTTTGTGCAATACTGACAATATAATGATCACAATTACATCTAACAGCACATCTGGAACACTGTTAACCAAGTGTGTGATGCCATCTGGGCACCGGATAATTGTGATACTTTCTGCCTGATCGCAACAATATTACTTTTAATGTGCACTAATGTGTCAAGCTTATTTGTTATCTTAGATCCTATGTCCCGGGTCTCCATTTTCTTACCCATTCTCTATTCTCTCTGTTGCTGACCCAGTTTTCACGCAGGGATCATTAAAGTTTCATCTCATCCATCAGTTGGCAAACACTTGACAGAAGCTGCCAAAAGCCATTAAGCTGCCTAACCAGAGTACCACAGGCCAAAGCTGAGTTTGCTTTGTGTGACAGCGGAAAACAGGGGGTCACAGGTGGGAGTTTAGACATAATTAACCAAAACCTTTAGGAAATTACAGTGTGAGGCGACCAAGGACACTCCGGGGCGGAGATAGGGAAATCCTGCAGGTGTTGCATTAAAGTGATTTATTCCTGAGTAAGCCCCATGGCCCTACTCCATAATTTAACATCTTATGCCTGTTCAGGAATGTCTACAGAACTATTTTCAAGAAGCAGCATTCTTCTTGTCTGTCATTTCTCCGAACCATTATTAAAAAAGCTACAGTGATCAATATTGTGCATATATAGCAAGCATACTGACACAGCAAGAGTATTGCCCTTTTATGTCAAATGTTAAAAGGGCTTGAAATCATTGAGGTACTTACAAATTCACATATTTGAGCAGTACACAGCATCATATTGAATCGTTGCTGCTGAGTAAAGGCATTGTTCAAAAGCATCTGCACCTTCTTCTTATGAAAAGTGAGGGGCTGATATTATAATGCTACAACATTTTTTTTCAGGTAAAAGAAATTGATTGAGGATGGTTTTGTC
This sequence comes from Neodontobutis hainanensis, assembly GCA_024349245.1. Lineage (NCBI taxonomy): Eukaryota > Metazoa > Chordata > Actinopteri > Gobiiformes > Odontobutidae > Neodontobutis > Neodontobutis hainanensis. The sequence goes on from JALDNG010000210.1 coordinate 307,049, forward strand.
ACAGTTTATTATCAAAGCGTCACATAATTGTTATTGTGCCACCAGCAAATTCAACCAGAGCCACTTGCACTATAATAATATTTTACCCATAGACAACATTACCAAGACATCTTCAATGGCCAAAATCAGCTTGCTTTATTTCACATCCATAGATAAATTTGGTTTGCAGATAGAAGGAAGAGAACACATTAACAGCCTACGCAAACAAACAAATAAACATACATACAGAAAAACAGTTAATCAATCAATCACTTAAAATGGAGTGCATGTAGCAGCGCTAGGTTATCTTGTTCATGAAGATCAGTCCAAACTTTTTGCAAAGAAGGATGATGACAGTATTATTAAGACAAAAATCAAACCAGAATAATGACTTCCTGGCAAAGCCGCATACTAAAATCTAACTCTGAATAAACTTACCGGTGTCCTGGGTGGTAAATTGCTGAAGTGATGCCATGAGAATAGTGGGCAGAAAAACTGAAGCTGTGGTTCTCCTGAAAGTTCTGATTGGTTCCGACACTAGGCAAGAAGAAAAAGGCAGTCAACATGACAGTTACACCATCAACAGGAATCACAATACGAACGCCCATGTACAAAATGTTAACAATGTGACATAACTATTTCGGAGAAGGTAACGACAGGGCAATTTAAATGCAAACTGCAATTAAATCTGACACGGGTAAAATATGCAATCCAATTTAAGTGGACAAGGTAAATTAGACTGGTAATAGAAGAGATGTCATGTAATTTGTGCAAAGATGTCTCACTGGAGGAGTGTTTTGTCTCTGTGTCAAATGTACAGAGTGGAGAGTATGTATTAAGTCAGATCTGGGAGAGGGTGAGAGACAGAATGAATCATATGATTTACTGTCAGGGTTCAGATGTAATACTGAAATCTAATCAAAGTGTTTGATAGTCAATATTGGATGCAGTCATATGAAAAGGAAATGTAGTTAAAGTGAACTCAAAAGCAACACTTTCTGGGCAAATCCAGTTCAAATGTCTCACATTTTAATTACTTCACTACGCACATATATTCACACCCCAACTGCTCGTGTAAGCTCTGGTGTGCCTGTAATTTCAATGTGTTTTCTCCTTGCACTGAAGAACAAGCACCCATCTTATCAATATTCTCCACATGTACCCAATCTCATCCTGTGTCTTGGAGTGTCAAGGAAGTACGGCTACAGCAACACATCATTCCACTGAAATCTGTGAAATAATGCCCCTTTTAGAATAATGCTAAATTAAAAAGTGACACATGGGCACCCATGGGTAACACACACAAACAATTACCCTCTCAGGAAAGTGGAAACACAAGCAAGAGTTTAATGTGCATTTAAATAAAGAGGATTTGGTATACCATTTTTTACGTGGTTTACATACAGACAAGCCCGTAATATGAAATTCTATGCTATATGCATTTAAAACAGATGAAAATAAATCTCAGAAACTCATGATGAGCAGATACACTTTGAATTTACAACAAGGGCAAAGGGGCTTTTTTATAGGCTAGTGGTAAAAAGTGATACAAACCACCTAGGATAGCCTGTAGCAATAAATCTAATTGATGTCAAGAATGTAATATACTGCATAGATACTCATATTACAGATCAATGTGACACATGCAGTTCAAATTTAGAAATTGACCTGAGAAATAAAGTTTTGAAGTGAAAAGCAGAGTGTCCGGCAGCTGATATATGACAGTTCCTCTAAAGTCATGCGATTGTCACACCTATTTCTAACATTGTTTCTCAAGTTGGTAACGTTGCGATGCAGCTAGATTTCTGCGAGATTTGTGAGTTTACAAGCTCCCGCAAATCTATCTTGAGCTGCTTCAAGCAAAGCATTCTTACCGACTAATGGTGACCAATGATGTGGCAGTACTGACAGGTAAGGGGCGTGTTTTATGTTTGAAGACAAAGCGACCATTTGACCGTTCCCAACATAAACAACATGGTGCTTCTCTGATTGGAATTAATAAATCCAATCACAGACCAGGTATTAACTTAAAGAACCGTTCCTTTTGCAAACGCTTTCAACAGGAACCCTCCCAGACGGTCCTGTGGAGCAGTTCTATCTGCCAGAGTCAGATTATCAAGTCGAGGCTGGTTAAAGAAATATAATATTTGTTGAAAATGTAACTTAATTCAATTTGCTCAACGGTAATCCTTTTGATTTAAAAAAATGGCCTTACCTTACAAGGTAGCTTTTAAGTCCTCCACCGTATGTGATAACAAGGAGTTCAGCTGACCACTGTGCACTGGTCGTGTATTCCAGGAAAATCAGGCCTGCCACAGCGCAGCTCAAATCCCCTGGAAAACTCACCACCTGAACAGAGACAGGAATAAAAGTCAGCTGTGATGTGATAAGTGACTGATGTAGCTGCTTGAGAGAATAAGATGAGCTAAGAAATATGTATTATTATCAGTTGTGATTGTGTTGTGTCAGCTGTGATTTTTACAAGGGCAAACAACAGAGATACATCACAATGACAGAAAAATTAAAAACAATGCACAAGAAAGACATGGGATAAAAGATAAGAGACTGGAAGAGACATAAAGTGAAGGGGTGGCTTTAAGTGGTCTTTTACTTCACTTTTTTCTGTCAGATTTTGTGTTTTATCATCGCTACCAGAAATAGCAGCAAGTCGGGGGTGTGTGCACTTAACGGTGACAAACAAGAGCAGGAGCCCAGCAGAGCAGTGCATGCGGTGCACTGTAGACGCATTACAAAGTGGCATAGTGCACTGAAGAAGGGAAGATCACAGTCATCGGAAAGACAAGAGCGTGGCTGGGGAGTGGGATGAACGGGCGCACTCGACGGCGCTCTGACAAGACGGATAAAGAGAATGATAGACAGGGATGGAAGGATGATCATAAATGGCGTTACGTTTGAAGGGGGGTTGGTAAAGGATTTGACCTGAAGAGGCAGATTGAGGGACGGGAGAAGGTTTAAAGAGGACGAGAGCAGCAGCAGCCAGGCTTGTGAAAATTTGAAGAGGAGGTGATGAAAATGAAAAAAAAAAAAAAAAAAAAGAACGGGTGACATGGGCAAACAGATCCGTAGGAGGAGACGAGTTGCAGACAATGAATAAAGAGCAGGCAAAGGGGGATCTGAGGGCATCTGACAGGGCGCCACTGTCTTCAAAAAGGTGACAGGCAGCTCAAAGTGGGCAGTGAATGTGTGCTGCAGTGGCTTCAGTCATCTCCAGAGCCTACATGATTGATGTGAGAACTATCCAAAACTGGGCTAAAGAAATCTGTAAAGTTACAAAAAGTAGAAAAACACTTAATCTTAATACAATATTTCTCTCACTTTTTCTGGGACATTTGCTTAAGAAATTAGCTTTTTCAACATAACGAAGATTAAAATATGATAACTATAATTGAATAACACATTTGGATAAACTAGCTTTGTGCAGAATTTCTAAAAAAGAATACTTTTTACCGTGTTACTGTTTTTGAGAGGGCTTTGAAAAATCTTACCTCATTCTACTGCTAGATAATAAAACAGAACAATTGATTCTGATATAAAAAAAAAAAAAACATTGGTTATTTAAGAACATAGTTTGGATAAATGGACAACAAAGTGAATGTGTGTAGTTACCGGTGGAATGACAAACAGTTCACTGCCGATGAGGTCAAACAGGCGAACAGTGCCGGTGCTGTCGGCGTAAGCCAGCAGGGTGCAGTCATGGCTCCAGGCCACACGTCGCCACTGTGGGTTTGGGTCCTTTGGCACTGTTGGACACACAAAAAACAAAAAAAAACTAAAGACTCTAAGGCCTGTACAACCAGATGAGTGAGACACAAAAAATAGCAAGAGAGCCAAAGATTTGTCATTAGACCAGATGAGAAAACTCTTTGGGAATAATCTCTAGAGTGCTGATGATGAATACTGATGGCAGAAGAAGAAAAGAGCTAATGTCATACATCAACACAATGTGTCAAAGGTCCTCTCCTTCATCTACAAAGTATAGCTGGTGTAATGCATCTCAATAATTGTCTCTAAAAGATATGCACATACACATTGGCTTGCAGTGAGCAGGGAAATGTGGAGTGAGTGAAAGAGGCTGATAAAAAAAAAGTGAGGACGGAGATCATAAATCGAGCTTTTATTGAAGTATAGGCTACTGTTTTAGCAATGTGCTGGCTCAGCAGTGCTGTGAGTGTAACCATATCGCTGTGATAAAGGACATCGCTGCCTGCTGGCACTTTTTCAAGGATTCACTGACATACTTCTCTTACATAGAAGAACCGACTCTCCTGATGTTTTTCTTCTTCATAAATCACTATGTGATAAATGATGTAAGGCTTTTCTTTGTAAAAAAACATGTTCAACATATTCACTACGTGTTGGCAAAAAGAAGCACGCAAAAACAAAATATTTAAGTCACTCCGACTTCTGCGTTTGCTGCACAGCGTGAAACATAATATGCCACCACGGGCGCTATGTCTACTAAGCAATAAAGTTATGAAAAGGAAGTTATGTTTTTGTTGATATCACATAACAGTGTTATTGGCGTTTATTGTATTGGATTTCTTGACTGCCAAACGCTGCCGCAACCCCTGGTGGGCAATACAGCAAACGAACGGAGGCGTCGGATATTGTATGACTGGAATTTTAAATGAAGAACAAAGCAATGAAGCTGAGCCGAGTCAGACCGAGAGGAGGAACAGGGGAAAGGGAGAATGCGGAGCGATGAATTCGGGCCCCCGCTGAGAGAAATAATAGCTCCCGAAATTTTAAAAGCCTTAAGTATTAGAGAGCACCTCAGGAAGTGGGAGATTTAACACACCTTTGAGAGAGTGAGCTGTGGAAAATCCCAAAGAACATGCATGTTTTGACAGCCATATGTTCTTTCCAATGATGGCGTATTAATCCCACATAAACATTCTAGATATTCCAAGAAGAAAGACTGTTACAGCAACAGACATAATATTTCAAGAATAATATCCTAATGTTTTGTGGAACTTAACACAATCAAACAACTGTGCAGAACCCTCAAAATTAAATCTCAGAATACTTTATTTCTCGTCATATCTGGCCCCGATGTGCTGTTATAGCCTTTAATGTCACTGTGCATTTGATGCTTTCCATTTCCTTTTGAATCTTTTTTTTCCCTGTCCCTTTCACACTGCGTTCCTTCTATTCTGGTCCCAATCATGTATAGCATCCTGTATGTTGTTTTGGCGCTGAGAGGGCTCCATTTCCACATAGATGGCTTTTGAGGGGAGCTCGAAAATTGTCTGCTAGTGTTTGTTTTTGTCCTACTGCTGGAGGTGGAACGTGTTTGGGAGAATTATACCTGACGACCCGATGAGAACCTTCTATCTAAAAGCTCACGGATGCACTTATCAGAGTTCAACATTTATGAATTATGTACGAAGGAGGGAGACAGCACCACTGTTAGAGGGAGCGTCAGGCGGGAGAGCGGAAAGAGTAAAAGACAGGTACAGATGGAAAGAACACTTACACACACATCCATCCACACACACTCCATTTAAAGCAAATGCCATTAAAAGGAAGGATCGCAGTGAAATCCATTAGGACAAATCTCCGTGAAATGAAATGAAGTAAAATGAAAAAGCAGAGATGAAATGGAATGAAAAGGAGGGGGAGTCTGGGGTTTACACAGGCCTAGAGGCTACTGTTATCCACACTGTGCCATTAGAACAATGGCCCACAATGACGGCTGGCCAGAGCAGAACAAATACAGTAAGCAGACAAGAATGAGTGCAAGAAAAAAATAAAAATAAAAAAATAATCTAAGACTAATCAAACACATACACATGTACAGTCAAGTGAAATAGTAACTAGACCACTCTTCAACTTGTATGTTTTGGTGTAAAAAAAAAAAAAAAAAAGCAAAGAATTATTTTCCCACAGTGCGAGATGAAAACATACATACATACATAGATGAACAAGAAAAGAAAAACAAAACAGTATTTATTCTGGTTGTTTGAAACCCCTGCTTTAAAGGCAAAACTATTTCAGGCTTTATACCAACTTAATGCAGCTAATCAGGACAATATTATATTGATCAAGATGACAGGACTATATTTATTTAGTGTGGGGAGGAAGGCTTTAATCTAAAGTCAAGCATTCACACATTTTTATTAGCTTTTCTGAGCAATGAAGTAGTCTAATAGCAGACATAATAGCAGAACATATAATAGCACACACATTCAAATGGCATGTCAGACTTGTTTAATAAATATCACATTTCCACATTACATAGCAACAAACACGCAAAATTTAAATAATGTCCATATAAATGCTAACACTGCATTTAGAGTAATGTTGTTATTGTTTGTTTCTATATATTAGTAAAAACTAGTTCATATATTCATTCATTCATTTTCTACCACTTTGTCCCGTTAGGGGTCGCGGGTGGCTGGAGCCTATCCCAGCAGCAAAGGGCCTGAGGCAGGGTACACCCTGGACAGTGGCCAGTTAGTCGCAGGGCTGACATTTAGAGACAGACAGTGACAGAGTTATATAGTTCATATATGATTTTTCTTTTCTGTTTATAAAAACTGACTCCTCAAACTACTGTTTTCCATTATTTAACATGAATAAACGTGTTTCAAATAGCCATAGTAAGAGAATGCAATTCAATGTACAATGTAAAAAAAACAGATCTGAATCTTTATATTATAGCCATGTGATTGATTTTATTCCCTTAAACTCTTTAAACTCCTATTTCATGTTTTCAGCTTTAAGGGCTTAGAAAGAGCTGTGCAACACAAGAGTAACCTTTAAAAATGGGAGAAACTTTAGTGACAGTTTAAAAGGGGAGTCTACTTACCCTGACATTTGCCGATGACCGAGCCAAAGTCATCCCTGACAGACCTGTTGAGAACACACACAGTGAGTGTAGCAGTGTGAACAACAGCAAGCATCATTGGAGCCACTATATGGAAGGCTGTTACAGGCACTGACAGTGTGTCAAAGTGGGTCAATGTATCAGGCAGCATTGGTAGTAGGCTGTGTTTAGACATTTGACAGATCTCTGTGGAAAAAGTCTTGAGCTATCTAAACACCTACTCACATCAGCTGAAACTGTGAAGAAAGGCTGTAAAGTACTGTACTGTAAATCAACACTGCCGTGAAAAGAACAACAGAATCCCTCAATATCCATCTGAGACAAACACAGAGTCAAATTAAACACGGGTTATAGGTTTGAAAAGCCAACACATTCAAAAACAAATTTCAATTTCATAAAGGTTAAAACAGAAATATGTTTTCTAAGACAAGGCCACATGTAGTTAACCTCTGAAGAGCAGGTGATAATTGAATTCCATTTCCAATTTTTTCAGTTTAAATTGTCACACTGAGGCAATAGGGCACATGCTGAGCAACTATTTGTTAAGCGGAAGTGGAATTTCTTTCTCAAAGTATATTACAACAAACATATTACTTTCTACAGGGACAAAAGTTGTTGATTTTATCCGGCCAGAAGTACTAAATGAGTACTCTTTTTCTTGAAGTACAAGCTAAGGCTGCAGTTATTTCAAGGCGTGATTACACATAGAAAATGGCTTTCACATAAGGTTAGAGTTCACTAATTACCTTATCTCCACACATTGGTCCTCAACCACAGCCAACAGTTTGCCATTACTGTGGGAAAAACAGAAATTAGTTAGAAATAAAAATCGAAATGGTCAAAAAAATGAACAATAATTGAAGGCAGGGAAAGAGAGAATGGAAGACAATGATTACTTTACACAGAGAAGATTGTTTCAGATGAAATGAAAAAAGGAAAACAAGTTTAAGGGTAGACATGAAATGGAGGATTCAAACCTATTCGAGCAGACCTAACACACTCTCTTACCTGGCAAGAACCAGATGCCAATTAATCTGCTTGTGGGACAATCGGACAAGACCGGGAGGCAGAGATGAGCTGGTGGGGCTGAGGAGTTACACAAACATGTACATGTTATGACATTTTACATATTTTAGCTACTTATTTAAACGTGTAAGGAAGTCCAATTATTCAGTATAATGATATCAACCCAACTAATCTGATCCCATCAAAAGAACAAGTGGTAGATCTATGAGACTAGCATAATTAGCAGAGAAGTTCTTACATTTTTTTACTAGGCCAGCTAACCACCTGCTGAGAGGAGGTAAGCAGGAGGTATTACAGACCAATACTGCTGGCCACATCTAGTGTGCATTTAAAGGAAACTGTTTGCAGTAAAGCAGTGAACAGAAAATACACCTATTAAACTTTAATTTTATATTTACTTCCCGTGATGCACTATGCCTTATTGTGTTACAGTATAAACCTAATGAACCAAATGAAATTTCATAATGCAAACATCATAATAAAAATAGTCTGCATGCATAAACCAGTTAGAACACATTAAACTTGTGTATTAACCAAATGATAGCTCAAGACTGTAAATATATAATTATTATATATATAATTAGCCAATCACAATAACATTAGAATGGCAAAGTTATGACAGTTTACAAAATTCTTAAAAATAATCCTAAACATACCTGTACCACAAATATTGAAGAACTAACCGGAATGGTCCTGTAAACAAAATAAATGTAAGTTGTTTTGAAGCTGCATAAAGTATTTTTTTTTGTGTGTGTGTTAGAGGCCCCAGAAATAAAAACGTATTTGTTATGAATAATATTTAGATAGTATGTGAAAGAGATCAGGATTGTTTTCAGATATTGAACAAATATGAAGTGAAGGTGCCCCCTTTTGGCATTTTTTAGTAATGGGTTGAAAAAGTCAAAAGGTACCTGTGATTGCTTTTGCTATTAAAGAGGTGCTGGGCTCTTTGTTGCCTCGTTGCTGCAAATGAAAAGAAACACGTGAACATGTAAAAATAAAGTCGGTCGTGCACGGTCGTTCTTACAGTTATATGATTAGGTGTTTAATAAACCTAAATATGGCTCCAGCCCTACACCAAACAAATGCATTAAAGACTCCACTCCAGTGCTACATTAAAGCAATATTTCAAGCCATATTTTTTTTTTAGCTTGCAAACAGTGTATTGGCGCTACGTGGCTTAAGTGTCGCCAGACCCCATGCAACTGATAACAGGTAACTTTCGGTGAACATATTTAACAATAAGTTTTCAACACTAGCTTCATTCAAATAGCTCAAGGTTGGCGGAATTAAACGCTTAACCTACCTGTGTGTCCGTTTCTGGTGGCCATTCAGTAATAACCAGTAAATCATATAAAATGTTTTCCTCTTCGCTCTCAGTCAAACTATCTTCAGCCATATTTACTTGAGCCAGCTGTCAAATGTCTACGGCGAGAAGCAGGGGACAAAATAAAACAGGAAACGCAGTTGTTAAAGACAGATAGTATTTCATAGAAACAACACAAGATATGTAAAAAATTAACCTTTCTGTTTCTGGTGCGAAACTGTTATCATTAGTGTGTAAAGCTACCGTAAATAACTAAATGACAACTGTCCGGAACTAATGTAGCGGGTGCGTGCTACTGTCCCTCAGATTTGTTGCACCAAGCCGCAATTTGTTCCAACGTTGCTTCCGGTTGAGTTGGACTTGTGTAAGGAATAATGGCAGCGTTTTCAGGTAAGATTTTCAGTTCTTCCCCCATTTTAGCACTTTGTATTACATTTTAGAACGATTACAACGCACGATTAAACTCTCAAGTAGCTTAAGGAAGTCTTTATTTGTTTCTGCGTTCAACAGAAATGGGAGTTATGCCTGAAATCGCGCAGGCCGCGGAGGAGATGGACTGGCTGTAAGTGATATATCAAAACTCTTTAATTTGCACGTGAATAATTAAGCAGATCATAATGTTGTGTGTTGAAAATATATAAATTATATTTGTTTTTGATCATAGGCTGCCTACTGACATCCAGGCAGAATCTATTCCACTTATTCTTGGTGGAGGGGATGTACTTATGGTGAGTTTAAATATATTGTAAATATATTTTTTCCTTAGTTATTAAAAGACACAAACATGTAAGTTTTATTAATTTATTTATTTTTTACAGGCAGCTGAAACTGGCAGTGGTAAAACCGGAGTAAGTTCTGAATCTTAAAGACAATTAGTTTGTATATCTTGAAATTAACTTTGTTTTAATTAACATTATTCATCCTCAGGCCTTCAGTATCCCTGTAATTCAGATTGTGTATGAGACTCTAAAGGATCAACAGGAGGGAAAGAAGGGCAAAGCCTCCATTAGGACCGGAGGAACCAGTAAGGACACATTTCTTTAATTATAACTCTTTAACTATTATTAAGTAATTTCCAAATCAAGCTAAAACAGTGAATGGTGCCAAATGGTAAATATGATGTAATCATACAAAAAAAGAGTAATTTGCTATATTTATGTGTTGGGCATACATTATATTGACATTCTCTATTATTGTGTGATGACTGTGTTCTATTTATGTTTTATCTCAGTCTTCAATAAGTGGCAGATGAATCCCTATGACCGCAGCTCAGCATTTGGTAAGAGTTTGTTGATGTTGACTCTAACTCTCCAACTTTATGTTGTGTTTTAGTAAAACGTTGTACAATTTGTGCTTCTGTTTTTCCTCAGCCATCGGATCAGATGGAGTTTGCTGCCAGAGTAGGGAGTTTAAAGAGTGGCACGGGTGTCGTTCTACCAAGGGAGTCACTAAAGGTCTGTTTCTATGACATACAGACAAAATCATTTAATCAAATATTTGTATTTAACGCTATCTTTATATATGTCTTTTGTTGTAGGGAAGTACTACTATGAGGTGACCTGCCATGACCAGGGCCTATGTCGTGTGGGCTGGTCCACTAGCCAGGCAGCCCTGGACCTGGGTGTGTTCTTTTAACCTTCACATCTGTACTTGACAGAACATTAACCAATAAGTCGTGATTTAACAGACAAAATCCACAATCTCTGTCGACGAGAATTTAAATCTGTAACTTCTTTTGTCTCTAGGAACTGACAAGTATGGTTTTGGATTTGGTGGAACTGGAAAGAAATCTCACAATAAGCAGTTTGACAGCTATGGAGAGGTAAAGTAAATGCATATGAATGTATAAATTAAAATATATACTTTTTATATTAATATTTTTCTTGTTCTTTCAGGAATTCACCATGCATGACACTGTTGGATGCTACCTGGATCTGCAAAAGAACCAGATTTCCTTTTCCAAAAATGGTGCAATGGTCATTCTTATAAGAATAAAAAAAGTACTTGAATTATTTGCCAATTAATTCTTCCTTCAATTACTTCAGGCAATGACCTTGGCATAGCATTTGAAATCCCTCAAAATCTGAAGAATGAGGCATTTTTTGCCTCCTGTGTGCTCAAGGTAAAAACATAGTCAGTGGGTAGTGACCACGAGTCTTACATGTAGACTAAGTGTTTTTGTTGCCAAGCAGAATGCAGAGCTCAAGTTTAACTTTGGAGCAGAAGAGTTCAAACATGCACCCAAGAGTGGGTTTGTTGCTTTGGATCAAGCTCCAGAAGGTCATGCGGTCAAGTCTTCTGAAACAGGTGCGTGACGCAAATGGGCACCTATGAAGTAAGTGTTAAAGTTTTATTGGTTGCTGTTGAAACTTGATTTTACCAAGACGCCATGTTATGTATTTATTTTTTTAAACAAACATTATGAATAATTTTGATTTCTACTGTGGCTGTATAGGAAGCGCCAAAGTGAGTCAGGTGAGAGTATCATCCAATGCACCTAAAGCCCTAATCATTGAACCATCTAAGGAATTAGCTGAGCAAACCCTCAACAATGTCACACATTTTAAGAAATATGTGGACAATCCAAAACTCAGGTAACTATACACTGTACTATGAATTTGATTGTTGTCCAAAAACATCCTCCATAAAATAATTCCTTAAATAATGTTTTATGCTTCAGACCAGCAGGTGGTGTTGTTGCTTTAGAATAATACTTGGCCTCATCTTTCTTCACAGAGATTTACTGGTGATTGGTGGTGTGGCTGCCAGGGAACAGCTGGCTGCGCTGGAACAAGGCGTATGTGACAAAGCAGCTCAACATTATTTAAAAGGCTTGTTTCTTTGCCAACACACAAACTAACATTTCCTGATCTTTTAGGTTGATATAGTCGTGGGAACGCCAGGCCGACTGGATGACCTCATATCCACAGGGAAGCTATCTCTGTCCCAAGTCAGATTTCTGGTTCTGGATGAGTGTGTATGTTGTTATTTCGTCATGAAATTGAGTCGCTTTACAAAGGCACTCTGTACACCTACTGCTCTTTTATGACTGTTTAACTTCTTATTTAAATTAATTGTTTTTATTCTGGTTCCTAGGATGGCCTTCTTAGTGCAGGCTATACAGACTTTATTAATAGGATCCACAACCAAATCCCTCAGGTCACTTCTGATGGCAAGAGGCTGCAGGTAAAGCTTGATGTAATTATTATTATTTACGACGACTACTACTACTACTATATAGCTTGAGCTGGTCATCTGTTCCCAGGTGATTGTGTGCTCAGCCACTCTGCACTCGTTCGACGTGAAGAAGTTGTCTGAGCGTATCATGCACTTTCCAACTTGGGTCGATTTGAAAGGAGAGGACTCTGTGCCTGAGACTGTCCACCATGTTGTGGTTCCCGTCAATCCCAAAGCTGACCGCCTTTGGGAGCGTCTCGGCAAAAACCACATCCGGGTAAATGACTCATACAAACCTAATAGGGGTGTGACAAGATCAAAACATAACGTCAAGGTGAAGAGCTGTCTCGTGGTATCATCTGATTGAGTTTAAAATCATTATTGGCAAGTGTGTTTTGGTAAGGTTGCCCACTGTTTGGAGAAGCTACTGTGAGCAAAATAGAATCACAAAAAAGAAACGTTTAAAAAAAAGTTTTGCTGCATCAGATGCAAGCACATATATTTTTAGTGTGTAAACTAGTGGATAGTCTCGTCACACTCCTCCTAAAGTAAACTTTTTGCCGTAGACTGATGAAGTACATGCCAAAGATAACACCCGACCAGGAGCCAACTCTGCAGGTGAAATTTCATCCCTTTTTTTTTGGTAAATTCTCATCCAGGTTGCCTTTTAATACAATTAAAAATGTGTGCATTTTATAGAGATGTGGTCTGAGGCCATCAAAATTCTGAAAGGCGAATACACTGTGAGAGCCATTAAAGAGCACAAGATGGACCAGGCCATCATCTTCTGTCGCACCAAGATTGACTGTGACAATATGGAGCAGTACTTAATTCAACAGGGAGGAGGTACAATGCATTACCCATAATATTCAATGACTGTGGAGAAAATAAAGTAAACGCCTCTTCCTGTAAAGCGGATAAAATTTGTGTTAAGGATTATTTGTTATCTTCAGGTCCAGATAGTAAAGACCACCAGTTGTCTTGTGTTTGTCTCCATGGTGATCGTAAGCCCAATGAGCGGAAAAATAACTTGGACCGCTTTAAGGTGAACAAACTTGACTGTGATGCAGCTGTCTTATATTAAAAAGCCATTTGTCCTATTTTAATAGCTGTGTTCATTGTCCAGAGGAAAGAGGTGAGACTGTTGATCTGTACAGACGTTGCTGCCAGAGGAATCGACATTCACGGAGTCCCTTATGGTAACTGATCTCGTCATCTGGATTGTATTGTCGACTCTATCTTTGGATTTAATTTGACCTGTTTTCTAGTGATTAATGTGACTCTACCTGATGAGAAGCAGAACTATGTCCATCGTATCGGCAGAGTTGGAAGGGCAGAGAGGTTAGAACTTTGCAGCTTAGAGTTGGCTTTAGTTGTTACATTATTTGTGTAACTTTATTCTAACATTTCAGAATGGGTCTAGCCATCTCTTTGGTTGCTATGGAAAAAGAAAAGGTAAATAGAAACGGTGCTCTAATTTGGTAGTTTAGTTTTTTTCTTAAGCAAATTTTTTTCACATGTCCAGGTGTGGTACCATGTGTGCCCGAACAGAGGCAAAGGCTGCTACAACACACGGCTAAAGGAGGACGGTGGCTGCACCATCTGGTACAACGAAAAAGAGGTGACACAGGCTTATAAATAAAGTTTTAGTAATGTGTTATATAATGCCTGCTTTGACTCAAATTGAGCTTTTGAAGGTAATTTTAGAGGCGCTGTGTAACTTTTAGCCACTCGATGGCGCAGATTCCATTTACAAGAGGAAACTGTCTAAAACCATAAAATTTGGAAGAAGAAAAAACGGTAGGGTAATTTTAGTGCATTTTATAAAAATAACTCTGCTAGGGTCCAGTGTATCGGCCTATTTCTGCTCTCTCTGTTTAAGCTGAGAGGTCTGCTCGTCCTTGCGGCATGGAATTGTATATAATTTATATCAGTTTTCTGTCCAGCTGAGGGTACTGTGCCTGTGTCAAATAGGCATTAATCTACCAATTACGTGTCTACCATTAACTCAATAAGAGAATGTATATTTTTGGACTTCATGAAGAAGAAGCTTTGCCCATGTTACTCTTTGACAGGTGCGTAGGAAGAGGTGTATGTGATACTGCTTAAAATAAAAAAAACTCCCGCACACTGTCTGAAATGGCCCAGTGCCAAAACGTTGCCTTTTTCCACTATAAATTTCAGTTTTTATTTATTTATATTTTTGGACTTTAAAATTATGTGATGCTACTAGCCAAGAGTTATGTAGTACCACTTCAAGGTGTACAATTCACGTGCACTAGTAAAAAATTATATTGTTTTTTGGCAGGTAACAGTGATGGCACAAACAAGACCAATTGTTTTTTTTTTTTACTATAATACACCAGTTCTGTTCTTAAAGTTCTCTTTGACTTTTAAATGCATCCCTGACAGCTTCTATCAGATATTGAGGAGCATCTAAAATGCACCATTACTCAGTGTGAGCCAGACATCAAAGTGCCTGTCGACGAGTTTGATGGAAAGGTTACCTACGGTCAGCGCAGAGCACTAGGAGGTAAGGCATATTCAGACATTGTGAATTTATAAATGAGTATAAAGTGTAACATATGCTCTGACATAAAAAAATAGAATCCGTTTCAGAAATCTAGCATTTTATCTTGTGTTGTTGTTGTGAAGGTGGTAACTACAAAGGTCATGTGGATGCTCTCGCCCCAACTGTCCAGGAGCTGGCAAATCTCGAGAGAGAAGCCCAAACTTCATTCCTCCACCTGGGATTCCTGCCCAACCAACTATTCAGAGCTTTCTAAACGTACACTAATAAGTACAACTGTGTAGGTTGATACAGAATGCTTGAGATTTATGTTTATATGTGTAACAACAACATCAAAATTGCATTGTTAAAGATACAGGAAATGTCAAACTCAACATCCACAAGATTGTCATAGGATTGCAACTGCTTCTAGTATAAACTCCGAATGCAAGTCCTTTATGGTTGTTGTAGACAAAATTAATGCTAGTTTGCATGTCTTCAGAGGCATAAGCAAAACATAATTTTGTTTTATTTTGTGTAATATTTTCAGATCTGTCGGGATGAGTTAAATATTTAAGTTTGCAAATTAATTTGAAAAAGTCAGAGCTAAATGTGTTGATTTATTTTTGAAAATAAATATCTGGCTCAATTTGGTTCCAGTTTTTTTCACATTTTAGATTTATTGCGAAATTTGGTAAAGTCACATGTTGTATGTAACGAAGGTAGTTCGCAAAAGATATCATTCAAAATGACTAAATGCATCTCACTTGAGTCTAATGGCTTGTAATACTGAATGTCGGCTTTTGGTGGTGCTCTATACTATAATTTTTACAGTTGTCTTTGGAACCTGCTGCCACACATCACAAAAAGGTTCATACGACCGCATATGCCACAAGGATTCCCTAAAATTTATTTAAATCACTGCAGGGCACTTCCTCTGTAGTTGTGCAGATGCTCGTCAAAAGCATCCAAATATGGTATATTTATTTTAAAGACATAGTGAACAATTATATTGAAATGTGTCTTGAAACACTGTCTCTCCATAGATTAGTTAGACCTAAAATAAATTGTTGTAGCCTACGTTATGTTTAGGTAAGTCACTACTAAACTGTTTGTGTGAAAGACAATAAAAAATAAAAGACTCCGTTTGTGTTTTATTGTGAATGGTCGTAACGGAAGTGCTAAATTGATGTCAGAGCAGCGGAGAGACGCCCAGAGTCAGCCCCTCAGCCCCGGCTGCTGTATCAGATCCTCTCGGAGCTGCTCGGTTTCAGATGTGGATGTAGCAGCACCGCCGCTTTGGACCGCAACAGGTAAAACAATAAAAATAATCTCACATGTTGTTTATTGTTTAACAATGGTCACAAAGGAGTAAAGGCTATGAGACTCTGCAGGTGTTACCTTTGAGCTTCTTAAAAAAGGTACGTTAATCAACAAAATCCCCCTAAAGAGGGAAAATAAAATACTGCAGTGTAAATGTTAACAACGTGCACTGAGTGGCTTACAGGCTCCAGTAAATGATCTTTTAGGCGCCCTTATTTAAAATTATTTCTGACCCATGCACTGTTAGCCTATTGTCAGCTTTTGAGGTGTAAAAAAAAAAACACGTTATTCATGTTGGATATGTCAGTAATAGAAAGAAAACACATTTTTCAAGACAATGGTGGCTAATGTCGAAATGGATTTATATTGTCAAGAACGTAGCCTGCGGTTTCAGAGCAGACATGATTCTTGGGTATTTAACTTAGGAGACGGAAAAGGGCTAGAATATTTCAAACGTTTCTATATAGTACACTAAAAATTAAGTTGTTAAAAATTTAAACATGTGAAGTGGGGCTGCACGATATTTCGAAAAATGTGTGATATACGATAACTGTTTTAAATCTCGATAACGATATTGCCTGCAATATTTAATCTTTTACGTAGGAAAAAGAAATATAACTGTTTGCACTAACTATTATACTAATACTAAAACAGGATTTAACAGGTCAAAACTAAGACTAAATGTTGGAATTAACCAGGTCTAAACCACATTTTTTTTTCTTATGGTAGCACTACAGTTTGATTTAAAAGCTTTGTTTGGACAATTGTTGAGGATTTTGACAGAATAACAGTAAAAGTCTATCAAATTCTTATCTTGGTTAATATTCCGATAACAATACATTTGCAATATATTGTGTAGCCCTAATGTAAAGTTAATTCAACTTAATTTTATTTTTTTTAATAGAATTGCATGACACTGAATGCTACGTGACTTTTACCATCATTTGTTGTCCTATAGACCTTAGTTAGGCAGTTCCTTATACAGTATGATAACGTGTGATCACATGCCTTTGTTTATTTTGGGTCCTGCCTGAGTTTGCAGAGCTGCTGTTCATTCACTGCAGTATAGACTAATTATAGAAATGGCTTCTCTCTCAGTCTGTGTTTGTAAGAGTGTGTTCTGCAGCTTTCAGTAAAAACAAAAAAGAGGTATAGGTTGCCTTTGCTGAAGTGGCAAAGTCCACCTAAGCTGCACTTACTGACAGCTGGTGCCATCCCACAAGGGTTTGTTACGTACGCACCTGCCACGTAACAAAGCATTGCATAACAATAAAGCAAATACATGCTGGTGTTTATAGTTGCTTTTAAAGCAGACAGGCCTTTTTATGACACCGTCAAAATGAAGAGTCTGTTTCAGTTTGGTCCAGCTGTCTTTATTCCAAGAAGCGATGAGGTGTTTTTAAGAAGGCTTAGGTGAATCATTGCAAGGGCTGACCCATAAACGTGAAAATGACTATAAAAATTATCCTTCCTGTTGGCAATGTCCCCATTTCTCCACTTCAGAACACCACAGGAAAGTGTCTTTAGATCCGCACACGTCTATGCCTCTGTGAATAGGAAGAAGAAAACGCACACTGTGTTCTTTCATCCTGAGGCTCAGCGAGGCTTCCTGGGCCGCGTCGGCTATAACAGGGTCCTTCTCTGTGAGAGGGAGGAGTGTGTGTGTGGACGCGCTCATGCACACAGGCACGAGTATTGATATTCACATCCAACCCGTCCAGAGCTGCGCACACAGGTGTCAGTCAGCGTGCCGGGCAGTCAAAGCTTCTTTTATTCAAACTACCAGCTTAAACACTATCAAAAACTCACTGTATTTGGAAATGGATATTGGAAGGTTAAAAATTCAGTTTTGTCACAACATTTGGCCTGCTGCTTGTATACAATGTGTGTAAAACAGAAAATATACACAACGCTGTCGTTTAGTTTTATAAAATATGATTAAACACAGAAAATAAAAGAAAAATATCAACAGAAAAAGGTAGCACTGTAAAACGCTGGACTCACGTGTATGTCGCTTTGGATAAAAGCGTCTGCTAAATGCTAAATGTAAAATGTAAATAGCGTCAATTCAATCGCATAATGTTTAACGTGGTGGAGATAATTGCCATTTTGATAAAGCCCCAGCTTTATGTTTATGGTAAGCTCTAAACTTCAGTTTGCAGAGGTCCTGTTTTACTTTTTTAATAAAGGAAAAGCAGGAGAGGTCCCTAGGCTGCTTTTGGGGGTGAGTGGAGTCTGAGACAAAAATAAAATTGGGTAATGGAGCTTTAAGAATCCATGACAAATCTAGGTGGCTCCTTATTGTTCGGACATGTATTTAAAATCACAGGATTGTATGTTGTAAATCAGTTTACAGGACTCATAGTTTTGAATTAAGCTTTTAAGAATAGTTTTTATGCATTCCCAAGGCACTAAGCAAATTGAGTAAAACCTTTGCTTGGAGTCAGATTGTAGGTGTTGGGCTTTTTTGTTGTCCAGGATATGTTCAGTTTGAACAGGGCCGCCTTTCTGAAGTAGCCAAGAGATGCATATCTTGTATTTGAAACCACACACACCTCAGGGTTCAACAGTGTTTGTCTGTGAGGGCGGAGGAGAGTGTGCTGTGTGCCTTGTGTTTTCACAAGGGAGTGGAAACTGTGAAGTATATACACACGTGACAAGACTAGTTAGATAACACTTTTGGATATAAAATATAAATGTTTGGTAAAAGATCTCCCCTAATGCTAAACCTTTTGTCAACTGAAATTTCTCATTAAAACTGCTAGTTGATGTGTATTTTTTTAAATAAACATACTGTGCTCCTCTTGATTTTGGCAGAAAAACCACAATGTTCCTACAGCTGTGCCTTGGTGCTTTAATGTTTACAGTTTATTCACAATGCGTTAATCAAATATTAGATGATGAGCTTGAGACAACCAGCTCTGGTCAAACCTTATTAGGAGAACAATATCTAAATGTTGAGCTACAATAATTGCCACAAGGAAGTCTTTATATTTAATTTGAAATGTTTCTACCTACTCTTCTAGATTTCAAAGGACAAGGTCAAAGGTCTAAGTTACATGACCTTTTGTCTGTTAGTAGGTGTCCAGGAATTTTATTAAATATGGCACATTCTCACGATGTAATTTATTGTTGTAGCTTAAAGCCAAACTAAGTATTTTTACCTTTAAAATGTTTTCTAAGTCCTTACGTTGGTTAATTGAGTTGTAGGAGTGTGTTTAAAGCACACACTATCCCCCTCTTGCGCATCTAAGCCAAAAACAGCACTTGCAAGTTGAGCTGCCACTGACACAAACGCATGTCTCGGGTTATGTTCATGGTCACGCTAGTGACGTAATATAACGCTTTTGACAGTGAATAAAACAATCAAACAATGTATTTATAATGACCGTATAAGAAAATTTAAAACTGTATTTGCTGTTTCTTTTTGCAAACCTAGTGTGCTGGTGAGCATTGTTGTCCAGTATTTATATCAATGCAATTCACTGAAGGAAGCTGTAGGGGGAGCTGCGCAAATCTGACAGTTCTGCTTTAAAGAAAAAAAAGGCCATTGTCCTCTCACATTGGGTGAGGTTATTGTCTGCCACTTAAATAAAATAACATCAGAACTTGACATCCTACTTAAACTCATACTCAATATAGTGCCATCCCTACTACCTTATAAATTCAACCCCTCATACTATTCATTATATTGTTATTTTGGCTAGATAAACTGACTTGTCATGAAGTGGTGAGGCAGACAACCACAAGACAGTCATTCTAGTTTGTTTGTTCAGTGACGGCCGCCTTCTTCCATTGTAGATGCTGCGTCTGTTTTTCGAATAGATTTATGATCTTCGAGGATAACATGCCTTTTTGTTGTGTGTTTGTCTTCGGGCATCTGATTGTGCACATATCTCTGCATTTCACAGTATATTCAGTTGCTTGGCATATTTCGTAGTGAACGGTTCATTGCTCTTAAGTAATTGGCACTGTCGGCATGTGCAGAAAATGATTTATACCACAACAACCTCCGCCTCCTTCCAGGAAATCCAGACAACAAAAAGGCAACGCCAGTGATGGAGCGAAGCTGTAACGAGAGCAGAAAGGCTGGACGGGATGAAGAGAAGTGTGTGGGAGTCACAGAAGAGCAAATGCATGTACCAATGAGCGATGAATAAAAAATATAGAAGCCGCAATAGAGAGAGAAAGTGCAGTGAGTGAAGTGAAGAAGAAGAGTGTGAAAGAATGATTTAAGGGAAAGCAGAGAGAAGATTGCTTTGACCTAATGGGAATCACATCTGCTTGTTGGTCACTAGATTGATTGAACGAGGGCAAATGGATAGCAGTAGGGCTCAAGGAAGGGACTAATGGAAGAGTAACAAAGTAATGAATGACAAAAATTTAAGTATGATAAATTGGACATGGAAATTTTAGTCCTGGCTTAGTCCAAGGTTTAAAGTTAATTTTGGGTTTGGATGAGACTAATGAATTGTCCAGTCAGAGCCTTAAATCATACTCTTATGTAACCAAATATAAAATGAGCAGTTCCAGTGAAACCAGTTAAAGCAGCATAGCATATCTTTATATGTTAGAATTCAATTCAACTTTTACAATGCCAAAAGGGACATTAATAAATCGCAGCTCATATTATTATCAGAATATCGTCTGTATTGTGTTGTCAATAATAAATTAGCTCTGGTCTTAGTTGTGCTTTTAATTTTTGGGTTGATTTTAGAAATGGTTTTGTCCTGGTTTTCATCCTAGGTTTATCCATGGTTAGGTTCAAAATGCTAAAGATGATAAGATTATCATATATGGGAAATGGAAATACCATTTTATTGACTCACAGTAACATTATAGCAGTACATTTTGCATTGTGAAGTGTAAGTCTAAGGCCAATTATCCAATTAAGTCATATTGCCTCTCAGTGCCAGTGTTAGCACTGTACCCCCTGGAACTGTGACAAAGAACTCACAGTGGAGCCTCATCAGGTGGGCCATGCCTGACTATATCAGTCACACTGAGCATAGATAAATCTTGATTTGTGTACAGCGTCTCTACAGAAGTGCTCGTCCTTGTACATTCATTTAACTCCAAAATATGTCAAGCTGTATTTATAGTCATCGTCATAAGTCATGGTTGAAATCCTTTTAAGTTGTGGCTCTGGTTGAGTTCAGTAGCCTCTTGCACTGATTTAACCTCTTCAAATACTGCCATACAAATACTTTGCCCATTGCAGCATGAATGTTTTGCCCAATTCTTTTCTATACAGCACTTAGTATGAATACAACGTTTTGAATCTGGACAATGAAAAATGCTCTTCTCTCTGTGTATTCTCCATGTTGGCAGTGTGTCAGTCACTACTACTTCTTTTTATCCCTTCCTCTATTTTCCCTTGCCGTAAGCCGTTTACAGCTCTTCCCTCGCATTGCTGACTGGACCATGCATTTATTTAAACATTTCCATATATTTATGTGCATACTTCTTTTCTATTCCCTCACTCTATCTTATAGCCACGGCTCATCTGTCTCTCTCCCTCTCCCGTCTCTCTGCAGATGTCAGAGAGCTAGTCGGCTAAAGAAGAGGACTTCCCTCTCTTCTTGTGCTCTCCACCTGCAG
Source organism: Neodontobutis hainanensis (assembly GCA_024349245.1). Taxonomy (NCBI): domain Eukaryota; kingdom Metazoa; phylum Chordata; class Actinopteri; order Gobiiformes; family Odontobutidae; genus Neodontobutis; species Neodontobutis hainanensis. The sequence continues at coordinate 328,841 of JALDNG010000210.1, forward strand.
CCATGAATGGTAAGTACAGTGTTTAATCTCATGGCAATACGCATGACTCCTTCTCATCTATTTGTTGTAATGTGTGCGCACTTTGGGATTAAAAGGCAAGACTGCTAATCTCCCAAAAGTGAATAGAAACGGGGGAAAAGGAAAAGTGTGTCCGGGCTGACCAAAAAGCAGCTTTATTGTCAAGACGAGAGTAAGCATTTGTTTTTGTATGTAATAATTAAGGGCATTTGATTAAGGTATTTATCAAATGCTAAATGGAAGATCTATGTATAAGAGAGTATGCAGCAATGTGTGCTGTGTAACCGTTATTGAAAAATGGTTTTATGAAGATGGACAACAGTAGGCACCTGTAATTAAATTTATGCAAATCTCAAGCTACAATTCTGCTTTTGGCTCCTTTGTCCTTTGTACAATTTTGTGTGTGTTGTCGTCTCCAAGCAATGATCATAAAGCAGCACTTCAGCTCCTGTTGGAAATGCCTCAGATAGAGTGTTTGTGTCTAGGTAGAGGAAGCTGGAAGCATGTTGTCACCATGACTAATTTTGTAGTTGGACAAGCTAAATTTCACCCAGAGGCTTGATACATGAAGACACAAGACAATTTAGAAAAACAGCATCTGTAAAGTGATGGGAATCACAACAGAAACAGATGGGAAGGAGAGCTGTTTACTTAATGTTCTGTCAGTACACTGTTACAATAAAAGGAATTGTAAGATCATGAGTCGCTGGAACAGATGTGGCTTAAAATGCAGCAGTGTTCATAGATGCACACCTGAAACAGCTCCCCAGGTGAAGCATGTCATATATAAATATTTATGAAGCAGGTGATGTAGCTTGGACAAACACACAAGGTGCTGGGTGTCTGGAGATTTAACACTAAGGGTCACTAAAGGACTACACAAGCAGAGATTAGTTTATGTGGTCAGACTACCTTTTAACCTACCTCTTTTTTGTGTGTGCTAATCTTAGGAATAAATCTTGACTAATTGCAAGTACAAGCAGCTACTATTTAAAGTTTTAAGTATTTATATATTCTTCTTGTCACAATGTTGTGAGACAAAGCAGCTAAATAAAACAATTATAGTTGGTGTTGGGTTAATAAACAAGATAACTTGTATACCTGCTACAAGTGTAGCTTTTGCTTGAACTATCCTATTTTATAATACCCTACATATTAACTAGCTATATTTTCCACTGCTTTGATATCATATTTGAATTGCCCCACTTCTCTGAGCATTTAGGTCTTGCTGCTACACCACTGAGTAAACTGGCTGGCTGTGTGTCTGCCATGTGGCCATACAAGCCTCATCTCCCAGTGGTGCTGTGCTAAATATCTCCACCCTTTCTTACTTACAATAGTTTCTAAATGAGGCCTGTCAATGCAGAGACAATGTGGAGAATATTCACATCTCCATTGTGCGAGATTAATTACTCATCTTTTTTTTTTTTTGGCTGCATTTTGCTGACAATGCTTAAAGTAGGTCAAAGGCTATATAAGCTGCTAACGCTGGCTTTGTAAAGGAAAAAACACGTGTTTTGAGATTTAGTTTTAGTATCTAAAGCTTCCAGGCAGTTTAAGAAAACTTCTTTGACCTTTTAGTGATGTCAGCAGTTACTATTTAAATCTATATCTCAAACCACGGCTAATATTGCCAAGTTTACCAAACCTTTAGCTCTGGCTAGCTAAAAGTTTAGCTCTGGTTAGTTAGCATTTATTCAAATTTAGTCATGACTAAATACAAAGTTTGCGAAAGGATTTGGAAGTGGAATTTATTGTAGAGCTCTTTATAGGGCATTCAGATATTGCAAGTCATAATATCATTGCAATACTCAACATAGTTCTTGAGTATTGTTTGTTTTCCTAATATCATTCAGCTCTAATCATTATAAACATTATACAGTTCAAGAAACTCAAGGGCATCTTACCATACAGCATTAAAAGCAGGCAGTGACAAAAATAAATGATACAGAAATGTTATGTTTTGATTTAAGGGGTGACTTCAACTGATTAATGTGGATGGGTACTTTGTTAAGCTGCCTGTGGTGAATTGGTATGTTTAATTTAGAGTAATCTCCCAATTGTTTGGGTTAGACCTCAGCAGGAAGTTCCATCGTGGGCAGGGTGGTATTTCCTGATACTGATGTATAAATTACACCCTTGGTGCCTACTGAATATGGACATACACCCTTTCGGCTATGCAACAGTGAAATAGGACTTGAACACATCTTAGCACATAACCTATCAAAACATTGTTAAAGTTTAAATCACTCAGCATTCATCAACTACTTCCTGGAAGCAGTTGGGAAGATTATAATTACAATTGTATGCTTTGATGAAGCCTACAGAGCTAGTCATTATTACCTGAACTCTACTCAGTTTGGTACCAGGTGCAGAGAGCATGTTGACAAAGACAGCGCACGTTATCAAGACCCGCTGTAATTACTCATTTGCAGTCATTCTGTATGCAGCAGGTTCCTTCCTTCTCTGTTTCTCCTGTCGAGACTCATTATCTGCCTTTGTCTTTGTCTTTATCTGTAATTCAATTTTAACCATACGGTGAGTCCCATCTGTCCATAACAACTATTCAGCCAGTTTCCTTTCAAAACGGCTTTAGGAGTGTAAAGTTATGATAGAGGAAATTGAGAGAGTGGGCCTGGCTTGATTAATGTAATGTATTCCCTTTATGACAGATTGAAGCAGCTTTGATTAGATTTTTTTATCTTCTGGAACTAAGAATTGAGTTTCACACCCCACCATGAAGCGCACTTGACTTAATATTTTATTCATGGCCAACCTTAGATTTACCTTAAATATGCTGGAGTGAAGCAGAGTGAAAGAAGCTGACTGGACACTTTGTACATTAATCATCTTCAGGGGTTAGTTAAGGCAAAAAAATGAAGCAGACTTTTGAGATGGTGAGTACTAAATTATGAATTAGTAACTTACTAATGTGTTCTATTCTATCCACTCACTAACAGAACACACAAAGTAAATATATTGACATTTCCTATAATTATCTTATTTGTTATTTTTGGTGGTTATAGCCCTGTCCTTTTATTGAAATGTATTGTAAAACCTATTGAAATAATGTGCATGCTTATGTAAAAGGGTCAATCGGAAGTTAGCAGTTTATATGTGTTGCAGCAATCTTGTTGCTACTGAGAGTTTAGAACCAGCCTTTTCTTTGGCCTTGTCCAGGTGGTGCCAGTGTTTGGTCAATCACTCCAGAGGAACGAGAAAAACATGACAAACAGTTTAACACTCTCGCCCCAGTCCTTGGGTATGTCTCAGGTAGGTTTTGCTTTGACACATTATTTTGTATTCACCAGTAGAGCTTCTTAAAAAAAAGTCTGCAACTCTAAAGTCAAAACAAGGCTGATGCCTGCAGTGAATCTTGATTTGGTGATTTTTTTTTTTTTTTCTCCAGGAGAGCAGGCCAGAAAGTTCTTCCTCCAGTCCGGCCTACCTGCTTCGGTTTTGGCAGAAATCTGGTAGGAACTTCTTCCTGATTTAGAGTTATATTGCTAAAAGTGAAACAAGAAGGTCAGTAAGTTTAGCCTTTTTTGTTTTGTCTGGATTTGTTTGGTCCACAGCCCAGCACTCTAAACTTCCTGTTGAGAGTTCACTTCCTCTATAGACTGCCCCACCAAGTAAATTGTGCTTGGAGGACGTGCCTCTTAGACTTAAAACTTCAAATAAGCTACAGCTAAAATGTACATATTTGCCTGTAAACTTATACTTTTTTAAGCATATGTATAAATGTCCGGTAGGAGCCTAGCTGACCTGGACAGCGATGGGAAGATGGACAGATTAGAGTTCTCCATTGCAATGAAGCTTATTAAACTTAAGCTTCAGGGGAGAAACCTACCCACAGCCCTGCCTATGATTATGAAGCAGCCTCCTGTTTCCAGTTTGGGCTCAAGTATCTCATCCTCTGCACGTTTTGGTAAATACTTCTACCAGTTTTATCTGACATTTGTTTCATTTGTGTATTAATCAATTACCAAAACACTAATATGAAAATACCTTGCTAGTCTTTCTCCATGTCTTTGTCATTTGTGTTTTTCAACAGGAATGGGTTCTATGCCAAATCTGTCTGTTGGTTTGTCGTCCATGCCACCCATGTCAACACTGCCCATTCTAGCTCCCATCCCGGCTAACCCCCTCATCATGTCGACTATACAACCCCTTATACCAACACCAATGACCTTGCCCCTTATGCCCTCCATGGGAAACCCTGGACTTCCCAATGGGAACCTCCTCACCCCTCCATCTGTTCCCAACACGGCAGGTTGGTTCTGCAATAGAACCATAATAATCTGCTAATAAAGATGCATAAGTCTCCACTAATCATTTGAAATATTACCCAAAAAAAGGGATAATGCAGTGCTTTACTTCTGTTTACATTCTGTACATGATGATGTATGATCAAAAAATAACCAAAATGTATTATGCCTTATCATTTCCTTTTTAATCTTCCAATGCACTTTCAAGCTTTACAATGTCACCTGTTGTTAGGCTGCTGCATCCAAATTGGCCGTGAAATGAAAATAAAAAGTAGTTTATTTGGTTTTCATAATTTATATTACCTCTTTTATAACCTCTAACTTCAGACAGCAACAATCACTTTGTATTTAGCCCAATGTCAATAACCGTATTGCTCTTATTGCTATCATGTCGAAGTGTGAAGAGATGAGATTAGATTACACACGCACGTTCAAGGGCAACTATGAGCTGCAGTATTACAGCATGTGTGGCTATTGCAAAAGAAAAGAGCATGTTATAAATTGACAGAAAAGTTAACATTTCTTTTGCCTTTATCGCTGTTTTTTGCAGGACTACCTCTATCTGGTTTTTCCTCCCCTATGGCCTTTTCTCCGCCCAGTGGCATGTCGAAGGCCAACTCGCTACTGGACTTAGGATCCAGCAGGTCAGAGCCACTGTGCCAAGTTTCTTTTCACATTTTAGTATTGCAAATGTGTTTTTCTAAAGAGTTTTTACACCATTGCAATTTTCAGGAATCTAATTAGGGGGCAGATTATGCTATGACTAATGCTGGAATTTTAGGTTGATGGATGTGCTTGAAAATATTTCAGGTATAATGATAAACAGTAAAACTACACAGCTGGTGAATAGAGTTCATTTAAAAGCTTGTGAAAACCTGAATTTTACTTTAACTTTACTTTAAGTAATGAGCTGTAAATAAGTATATACCCAGGTTTGTTTACACATATTCACATTTTCCTTTTAAATCTAACTTTGAAACCTGTTTTTGAAAAGTGCTTGCCTTTGACTCAAACAATGTTGTATGACCCTGATAATTCAAACTGCTCTTTACAGATTGCTTTGACCGTTACTTTATGTTTTCTAAAGTTATCTGGTTTTGAGGTGTTTTGGTGACAGCCCACAATAGTGTCTAATGTCCGTAATGGTTCTCATGGTGTTTTTATTCAGTTTGAGAAAATAATAGGAGCAGTATCGGGTTTCTTAGTTTTGAATGGCACGGTGATGCACATACAAAAAACCTGACCTCAGGTGTAGTTGCATAGAAACATCATTAATGGAACTAAACTACCATGAATTGTAATACAGATGCATGAAATAGCGTCCTAGATTATTTAAACCTCCCAATTTCTTTGTTTTGGACACTTTGTTTTGCTCATGACTCATGTTATGAGTTTGAGTTTTTAGAGGATTTTATAGTGCAGTTCCAGTTTGTGGAACACTGAACATTCAGGAAGCCTTTGAGCACAGGAGGATCCCCAACTCCTTCTCCTATTGTTTGGGTATAATGTATTTATTTCCTCTGGAGAGAGTTTCCATAAGTTAGCACTAGGCAATAATAACCTAAAAAACATTCTTTACAAATGATCATCACCGTCCCAGTCTTTTCTTTGGCTTTGCTTGGAGGCATTGTTTATAATAAAAGCTGAATAGATGATTAGCAGAGCCTGCGAATGTTGTCTTTTTTTTCAGAGAGTCATTGTCTACAAGGCAGCACGTACTAACCTCTGCAAGAGCTAATTAAGAGTTGAGCAATAACAGTAGGGAGTCTCGAAGCAATTAGTGACACTAAGCCATGACTTGAAAACAAGAAAGAGGAGAAATGCTGACCACATTCATTTATACAAAGTTTAATTTCCCTTTAGGAGACTTGTCAATGTATCTATTTTCTCCATAGTTCAAATTCTTCATCCACAACATCGTTGGCCAGTAACTCTCCAAAGACGGGCTTGAGTGACTGGGCCGTTCCACAGGCTTCAAGACTCAAGTACCGGCAACAGTTCAATACACTGGACAAACTGATGAGCGGCTACTTGTCAGGTGGGTCAAACGCACACTTTCTTTTGGCTAAGCAAACACGTAGTTCTCAGGACAGGCTGGCTGCTCAACAGTGCTCTCATTGGCATTTTGACAAAGCTCACTCCGGGTGACTTTCTCTCCAGGCACATGCACTCATGTAGACTTGTCATCGCTCATCACCCACTCACACTAGTTGACCTTTTAGACAGTGTGAATACATTAAGCTCAGCCCTTGTATCAGTTGATCTCAGAATTAAAAAAGTCTCTTGAATTAAGAGACAAAACGTCCAGATGCCTTTACTTTAACCTATTCTTCACGATGTCCTGGATGACTGACAGCCTTTACAGACAATTTATTATGGTGTTTCTTTTGTAATAATTTTTCTCTCTTTTAGGACCCCAAGTTCGAAATGCACTAATAGCATCCAACTTGACGCAGACTCAACTTGCTACCATCTGGTGAGTACAAGGTGTGTGTATGAAGCTTCCTGTAAACACAAGCCACTTAAAAAACTCCACTACAACTGATGTCAAATTCACTAAGAATTTTAATATATATTTACTATACTTTTTCTGGTGATAGTGTATCTAGTGCTGTCAACATTGTCAAAAACGTATCCAACTAGAATCTATCTATATTGACAAAATTTAAAGATCCTGTACCTGTATATTATTTTTTTTTAGTTGGGGAAAATGGTTTAAACCCCAATCAGTCTATTGTCTATGGAAAGCAATCATTAGTAAAAATAATACAGGCTTCATGTTGCCATCTACTGTTTATTATAGATGATTGAATAAGTTACCCAGGGACAGAAAAAAATGATAATCACATGCGAGAGAACTACATGCAAGAAAAAGGAGCACTCCTATTGGTCTACACCAGCTTGTGATCTGACGTTCCAGGAAGTGTAATAGAGAAAGTATATTTTCAGCGCTGAATATGTCTTTTGACACAGAAACACCTCAAAAAAGAAAAACATAAGCGGAGAAAAGGAAGACAACGTGAAACGCGGATAAATACTGTTAATTTAATTACGTAATGTTTAACGAGGCAAAGATAATTGTGGTCCTGACGCTAAAATCACACGCTAAGCTAATGCTAAGTGCTAAATTTCAGTTTGGTGTAATGTACTAGTATTTTGTGGAGAAAAAATTGGTCTTTTATATATATATTTTTATAAAAGAGAAGCAGTAAAGGTCCCTAGACTGCTTTTGGGGTTAGACAGGGAATGCAAAAAGAAAATCAAGTAGTGCAGCTTTAAGCTTACACCAACTTTTTAAATAAGCCATTTATGTATTATGTTTCTATTATTCATCAAATAAGTATTGAGAATCTGTTTTTTTTTTTTTTTATTCAGAGTTACAGTTATTACTATGAATCTAAATTTTCTTATAATCAGGAATACACCTTTTTTGCTCCCAGAACTGGTATGAGTACTCTATTTATTTTTTTATTACTTCAAATATCCCCATAGGGAAATTTATTGCTGGCAGCCGCCACCAGGGGGCATAACATAAAGAAAGGGTAGAACAAAAACTAACACAGCAATGAGTAGAGTCTAAAAATGCTACAAACTCAAATCATTATTGTTTTGGTTTATGAATTCTCATTCCTTATGTAGGACCCTGGCTGATGTGGACAAAGATGGTCAACTGAGAGCAGATGAGTTCATTCTGGCCATGCATCTGGTAGACATGGCCAAAACAGGTTGTCCTCTACCTCTCACACTGCCACAGGACCTTGTACCACCTTCTCTCAGGTAACACATACATCTGTTTTGAAGTTTTGTTGGTAAATAAAGTACAGTTAGACAGCTTCTTTCTTTTTTTCAGAGGAGGAACAAAGCCTAATGACCTTGTTAATGGAACAGGGCCTTATATAACACCCTGCCTGCTGGACATAGAAAACGAGCCTGTGCAAAAGACCAAGACCAGTAGTGGTGTGTTTTAGAATTTTCTTCTTTTGTTTTAAATAATTTTACATTAAGTCACACAGTGCTTTTCTTATTAGTATCCTACGAGGACAAACTGAAGGAGAACTTTGCACGAGGCAGCGCCGAGCTGGAGAAACGCCGGCTGGCTCTGGAGGAAGAGCAGAGGAAGGAGCGGGAGCGGAGGGATCGGGAGGAAAGAGAAGCCCAGGAGCGGAGGGAACGAGAGGCTCGAGAGCTGGAGAACAGGCGAAGGATGGAGGAGGAGAGGCGTGTAGAGCGGCAGAGAGAGATGGATAGACAGCGAGAAGAGGAGAGGCTGAGGGAACTGGAGAGAAAAGAGGTTAGCATGAAGAAGACAGACACAATAAGACATTTGGGATCTTCTGACCGGCATAAAACAGACATAGCAGAGTTATTATGGGGATTATGACTAGTCCCTGACAATGACATCTTCTGTGCACTTGTGGTGCAGCAGATGCAAGGGAGCAGAGACCGGCTCATTCTACTAAATATCTATAAGGGATTGTAAAGCGTCTTCCTCTTCATGAACAAATGTAGCATCCTGTTGTTGAGATTTAGATAGAACATAGGATAGAACAGAACTTAAAAGTACAGTACACTTTTTCTGCCTGCAGGTTTTATTCAGTATATGTTGTAAATCACTGACTATTTCTGACTATGTGTCCTCTTTTAGGCAGCAAAACAGGAGCTGGAGCGCCAGAGAAGGGAGGAGTGGGAGCGCAGGAAGAAAGAGGAGCTGAGTAGAAGTCGAGAAGGAGAACAGGAAGAGATCTCCAGACTCAGAGACAGAAAAAAAAGTTTGGAGTTGGAGCTAGAAGCTGTGGTAAGACCACACATATTGATGATATGGCAGGATTTATGATACATACAGACTGTACACTCATGTAAATACCCGGTCTCCAAGGGCAACAAGCACAAACAGATCTCAGATCGTCTCCGTGACGCCCAGAGCAAGAGGCGGATTCAGAAAGCTGAGGTGGACCTTATCAATCAGAAAAGGGACGCACGTATCGCTGAGATCAACGCTCTGCAGATACAGTTTGAGGTTAAAGCATGTTTGTTATTTTTAGGTGTTTTCATCCCATTTCTATTTATTTTTTACTTTGTTGTTTTTACATTGTTTGTTGATTTGCTTCACTGAATTTAATGAACCCTGGTAAATTTAGGACTGGCAGCACTGTCATTTCTGCAAAACATAAACATAGTTAACAGTAAAAAAAATTAAATGTAGCAAAGTTGTAAATTACGTTATACTATTTGGCTTGCTTTAAGGATTATTGATGTTCATTAACTTGGTCTCCCTAAAATGTGTTATTGTTTCATCCTTCATTTTCATTTCTATTGTCCTTGTACATGTATTTGTTGTAGGAGTGGCAGGGAAAACTCTCCCAACTGGTTCCAGAACAGCTGAGACTGACTGAAAAGCTCCGGACCATCAGCCTAAACAAAGTCTCTAGTGTGTGACAAAATTCCACCTCACAATTTAAAGCACACACACAGATATATTAAACATGTATCAGGGAAGATATGACTCTCTTCCTTTTGACCCTTGGCTGTGTAGCGGGGACATTGTCCTGTCTGACTGGGACTGTGACAGAGAAGGGCGTAAACTGCCGCAGGCTGAAGGACCAGCTCAATGCTCTGGAGCGTGAGACCACTGAGAAACTGTCAGAGATGGAGCAGTATAACAAGGAGCTGAAGGTCAGTGACTTCCACACAAGTTCAAAATGTCTGGTGATTGGAAATGTCAGATAAAAATGTTAAAATGTCTATGTCAAAGTTATATACTGTACATCAAGGCTATGTCAATAAAAACAAATATTTAATTATATCATTTAATTACAACACTGACATTTGTTTTGGAAATGTGTACTTGAACAAGGTAATAACGCAATAACGCATTTTTTTTGTTAATTGCGTGTTAAAAAAATTTGTTTAGGTTAGAAGCTTAAGAAAACAGAACATTGCGGCAGTACGTCAGCGTAAATTCATGGACAATAAAAAGGGACTTATTAATGACAAGTTTATTTTTAAAGCCATGTCAGATGGCTCTCAACAAAGCCCAAAGTTATTTGCATTTTACTGTCGAGTTACCACCGGAGCACGTCTAGTCTGAAATATCAGCTGCTGGCTAAAAACACTGCAATTATGCTACATTGTGTAAGTTGTAATGTTGCTTTTAATTCATTATGCCAATCTGTTTGGCTCTTTGGTTTGATTTTGGCATTTTATGCTTCCAGCATATTTTTATTCAGAAAGCTTTTCTGAATAGTTTTACAAAAACAAAATATTTGTATAAAACAGTACATTTCTGACCCCTTGTCTAAAAAGCAAATAAACAACTGCAAAATAAACTTTTTTATAAGAATTTTATAAGAAATAACTCTGAGATGCTTTGGTTTAGCGAAGTGGCAGGAAACTGATCAACAGGAACTGACTAGTGTCTCTGCAGCACAGCCTACTTGTTGACTTATGCAAATAAGCCACAAGGTCAGTGCACCTTTAACGTCTTTAAACAAGGATTTGTGGGCAGTGGAAATTATTTGTAAACAGTGTATGGAGATAGAGGGCTTAAACTAAACGGTGTATACTAAACTGTTTTATTTTCACTCTAAGGGTAATGCACTCTGCTGTGGCTGCGCGGCTCTTGTTTTGTATTGGTAAAAAATACATAAACAACAAAAAATACATTTGAATAACATTTTTTGTCAGCAAGACAAAGTTACAGTATTAAAATCCATAAATTGTCCAGAAAAAAAAAGATTCTATTTTTTCGCCATATTGCCCAGCCCTAACATAGGCATATTTTCAGATATACCATGTCTTTGTGCACAAAGTATCTTTTGGCCATAGAAAAACTATACAATGATGAAATCCTGTTTAGCTGGTCACAAAAGCTCTTGAGTTCCACCCTCTAGGCGAGAGAAAAACCTTGTTATCCAAGCATTATTGCTCTCGTAAAGAATTGGATGCACACACATTCCCTGGTGGAAACCATGCTAACTCAATACCTGTCAAGAAGGATGTCATGGCCTTTTCACAATCTCTTTTTAATCTTGTACTAATGATTACTACACTAAAGCCTGCACTTTACCTATTGCTTTGTTGGCCTGATCTACTTTAAAAAGCTTTTAACCCTTTTTTCTTCTTCTCTTTTCTGTGCATCCTTGGATTTCTCACCTACCTTATACTCCTCTATCTGGTGCTCTGTCTATTCTTTGCTTGTTTCAACTTACCTCTGTCACCTTTTCTACTCACAATCCCTCTTCTGTCTTTCATCGTGGGTCTAATAGCTTGGGGATATGGATGACTGTGTCTTGCGGTGCCTTCTGTCTCTGCTGGCCTGCCTCAGTCAGCTTTTCCTGCTTATCAAGGTTATTCCACTTCCTGTGCTTCTATCTCCCACCATGTAATCTCTCGTATCACTCATTACATTCCTGAAAGGGCAAACTGTTCGAATCTTCTGTCCCTCTTCATGTTTAAATGATGGTCTTTTGGGTGATTATAAATAGAGCTGCTCTGTAGCATCACATATTCCTTTTTTGTGTCCAAGGGAGTTGTTCCAGTTTGTGTTTTCTGTTAAAACAGAATGAGCCCTGAAGCTAAAACACACAGAAAATGCTTAATCTGCATGATTTCTGTACAAGTAAGAATAAAATGTGAAACTCAGCAAGTGCGTGTGTATTCATATCTGTCTCTGTTCTATTTACAGTTCTCAATAATCTCAGTAGTTTTGTGCTTTATCACATATTCAGAGAATTTAAAGAGCTGAATATAAATCATTTTGAGCTAGTCTATTGGTCAAATGAATGTGTCTTTTTTTTTGTTGTTGTTGTTTTTTATCTTGTGGTTACGTAACATGCTGTGTACCTGCATTAGGAGCTGAGGGAGAAGCAGGTGAGGCAGCAAGCTGTCCTGGACGACCTGTACAGAGTCAAAGAGGAGAAACACAGGGATCTGCAGCGGCGCCGGGAGGAGGAGAGAGAGAGGAGGAGGAGGGAGGAAGAGGAGGAGGCTGCCCGGTGAGTGGGCGGGAATATCTCATTTACATTTCCCTTTGGGTGAATGTGCTCCAGGCTGATGATAGGATATTCTCTCCACGTGCTGAGTTTCAGCACAGCCTCATTGAATATTTATGACATGAATTCATAATTATTAAAACAGGATTTTAAGAGCTCAGCAAAAATATTTGGATAAAAAAGGATTGATTTAACTTGCGGGTGAGCCTAATTACTGTATATATTTCAGTCATGGCAGAAGATACAGGCGGCTCACCAGCAAATTGTAGAAAAATGACCATTTATTATTTTTTTTCCAAATCTATATATTTTAAATTGCAGACAAAGTAGTAATTTTCTATGAGGACATAACCCTAAATATAATTGTTTAGTTTTTCAGGTTAGATAAGCGTATAAGTGCATAAAGCTTAAGGCAATGCAGTCTTCTAACTTTCTTTTTTCTGATTACTTATTCATCTGGTTTAGGAACCATCGCTGAGTAAACAATATTCCAGTTTTAGTGTAAGCTTTTTTACTTCTTGGTCAACTATATACATTATCCTTATGCAAACTTATAACTTTAAATGTTTAAACTACTGCCTCAACAGGAATATCTACTATCAAACATGTGTTTTGGGTCTTTTTTAATTGTACTTAGTCAAGTAATTTTGCTAAACATTTGACCATGTTGTGTTTCCCACAGAGGAGTTGCTTGTGTCAGTTAAGGTGATTGATAAGCCAACTGCAAAGATTCATCATTTGTGCTCATACCCTTTTACAAAATGTTCTTTCACTCATAGTTATTGGTTAGGTGAAGGCCATTATAATGATAATAGACGTGACCAAATGACCCTGATCAAAAGTTTACCTACTCTGGTAATTTTGGTCTGGTAAAATGCACACAACTTGACACAAACAGGTTTGAATGGCTACTAAAGGTAACCACCCTCACCTGTGATCTGTTTGTTTGTAATCAGTGTGTGTATAAAAGGTCAGTGAGTTTCTAGGCTCCTGACAGACCGTTGCATATTTCATCCAGTGCTGCTCTGAGGTTTGTGTATTCTGAGTCATGGGAAAAGCATAAGAATTGAATTGAAAAAAAAATTCAAAGGATTTGCAGAAAAGGATAATTAAACTGTATAAAACAGGAAAGGGATATAAAAAGATATCCAAGGATTTGAGAATGTCAATCAGCAGTGTTCAAACTCTAGTTAAGAAGTGGAAACCAAATAAAGACCAGGTAGACCAACAAAGGTTTCAGCCACAAATGTCTGGAAAATTGCTCGGGATGCAAAGAAAAAGCCACAAATAACTTCAGCTGAAATACAGGACTCTCTGAAAAAAGGTGGTGTGGCTGTTTCAAGATGCACAATAAGAAGGCAAAATGAGCTGCTTAGTCGAGTAGCCAGAAGAAAGCCATTACTACGCAAATGCCACAAAGCATTCTGCTTACAATACACTAAACAGTACAGAGACGAGCCTCAAAACTTCTGGAACAAAATCATTTGGAGTGATGAGACCAAAACTGAACTTTTTGGCCACAACCATAAATGTTACATTTGGAGAGGACTCAACAAGACCTATGATGAAAGTACACCATTCCTCCTGTGAAACATGGAGGTGGGTCACTGATGTTTTAGGGATGTGTGAGCTACAAAAGCACAGGAAAAGATAAATGCAGCATGTTATCAGAAAATACTGGAGGAAAATTTGCAGTCATCAGCCCTTAAGCTGTGCATGGTTTGTTCTTCTAAGTTCCAAAGTTGTATGATGACAATCCAAAGCACATTCCAAAGCCCAAGGCCAAGTCATTGGCTACAGCAGCATAAAGTGAAGGTTCTGGACTGGCCATCTCAGTCTTCTGACCTCAACATCATTGAGCCACTCTGGGGAGATCTCAAACGTGCAGTTCATGCATGACAGCCCAAGAATTTACAGGAACTGGAGGATTTATGCCAAGAAGAATGGGCAGCTTTACAATCTGAGAAAATAAAGAGCCTCATCCGCAACCACCACAAAAGACTTAAAGCTGTCATTGATGTTAAAGGTTTCCATACACTGTATTAAGATCTGGGGTATGTAAACTTTTGATCAGGGTCATTTGGGTAGTTTCTGTTGTTGTAAGGATTTAAAAAGAGTAAACACAGTTGTTTGACAATATTTTTTTTAATTCATATTCTCTGAAAAATGGTCAAAAAATCACAAATTCTGCCAGGGTATGTAAACTTATTAGGTGCTCATACGGTAACTTATAACTTATGTCGTTATACTTATTACAGTTAAGATGGTCTGTGCTTGTTGCCATGTTTGGCCATCTTAACTGTAGAGTACTGTGGGAAACATTGCCATTGGGTGTTTTATTTCTTAATTAATATTTTTCATTTTATCATTCCAGACAGGCGAAGCTAGAGCAGGAGAGACGGGAGCAGGAGAGACGGGAGCAGGAGAGACGGGAGCAGGAGAGACGGGAGCAGGAGAGACGGGAGCAGGAGAGACGGGAGCAGGAGAGACGGGAGCAGGAGAGACGGGAGCAGGAGAGGAGGCAGAAGGAGGAAGAGGAGGCGCGACAGAGGAGGCAGAAGGAGGAAGAGGAGGCACGACAGAGGAGGCAGAAGGAGGAAGAGGAGGCGCGACAGAGGAGGCAGAAGGAGGAAGAGGAGGCGCGACAGAGGAGGCTACTGGAGGAGCAAAGGGCTCGTCAGAAGGAGGAAGAGGAAAGGGAAGCACAGGCTCGTCTTCGAGCCGCACAGGAGAAAGCACAAGAGGAGGAGCGGCAAAGGGGAGAGGAGGAGCAGAGGAAACGGAGAGAGGACAAGGAGAGGAAGAGGAAAGAAGAACAAGAAGGACAAGAAAAGACATCTTTGGCCTTTCAGCGACCTTCCAAACTGACCACTTACAGAGCTCTGTACTCGTTTGTTGCCCGTAATGCAGACGAGCTGAGTGTAGATGCAGACTGTCTTATAGAGGTATGGAGCACAAACGTTTAATATAAAAATACACAACCGAGTATAATACATTTAAAAGACAATAAATGGACCAATGGTATGTAATATCAACATAAATTTGTAGAAAGTGGAAATGATTTATTCAGCACCTTTCTTCATATAAGATGCACCAGACACTTTGACACAATTTGCATGAGTCATGTTATTCTTGTTCTATCTCATGATCATGACTAAAGCGTGTTTTCCATGATGCAGGTGGATGAGCAGACCGTCGGTGAGCCCGGCTGGTTGTGTGGGAGTTACCTTGGAAACAGGGGCTGGTTTCCGCAGAGTTACGCCAAAAAATGCGCTCCAGCAGCCTCCACCGAGACAGGACCTTCCTCACCACGACGACCATCTTGTTTACCACAGCCACTTAACACTGGGTAATTTAGCACAGCAGGACTCAAAAGCCTTGAGTTTACAATCAAGCAGATGAGAGGCACTCAGCCACTGGTATTAAAAAGTTTCTTCCCGGCTAAGCACATATTTCACATGGCTAATGATTTGTCACATTTCTTCATTTACAGAGTCATAGAAATCAAGGTAATAGGTGACAACACTGTGTCCATACAGTCAGATGCTTCACAGGTAAGAAACAAATTAGGTTTAATCATATATACTAATTATATAATACATTATATATTACACTATAACTGTAAGAAAGGTGTAACCAAGCATTTTTATATCAACGGGAACCCAACTTCACTTTAAGATGCAATCACAGTTTAAATCTTTAATATTCATAAAGACAGAAAAAAAAGAAAGGTTGTATAAATAGGATTAAATTACTACTCATTGCAACATTTGACCAATTCTAATTAGGTTTTAAAGGTCTGCTGTCTTAATGCTCTATATCTGGGTTATAAACTGGCCTTGGGAACTAGGCCTGGCAGCAATAAGGTATGTATTTATAGCCCCTCTCTACTGGGTCATTCAGATGTGTACAGATCTCACAATGCAACACATTTGTAAATGTTAGTAGGGCTGCTCATTTCTAGGTCACATTTACATTACATTTTGTAGTATATGATAAAGGAAATGTTCTTTATTGATATCTCTCAGAACACAGCCCCACTCTTGGCTCGCGCCCTCTCCTCATGGTCACCCTCGGCAGAGACAGACCTCAACTTTTCATGTGGCGATGTCATCACAGCGCTGCTCAGTTTTACACAGGGTGACATCATTAGCGTGCTGCAGCAGAGGGAAGACTGGTGGCTGGGACAGCTCAATGGGACGCAGGGATGGTTTCCCAAGAGCTATGTCGCTTTGGAGGCCCCTGGCAGGACAGAGTAGGAAGATAAATACACACACTTGTTGGATGTCAGTTGAACGTGAGAGTAAATAGTCTGTCTCTTGTCTCTGCTCTAGTGTTGATATATTGGACTCTGGTGGAGACTCTCAGTTAGAGGGTGAGTGACTTTATATCGACGTCTCATGGTCATGTATTTACTCTGGTGTGAATTCAGTGTGCTGCTATTTCATGTTTCTTCCGAAGCAGAATATGTGGCCCTGTACACGTACGAAAGCCCAGAGGCCGGGGACTTGACGTTTGTTGAAGGAGATGTCGTCATGGTGACAGAAAAAGAAGGAGAATGGTGGCGAGGATGCATTGGGGACAAAACAGGAGTTTTCCCTTCTAACTATGTCCGACCTGTTGAACCAGAGGTGAGTGACATATTAGTTGAAGCCATTCTCAAGATTATGCACCGATGTTATCCTCATTAATCCTGGCATAAATTAACATCCATTTTTGACTGGAATATTCATTTGGTGGATGTCCTAATAATGTTCATTTCATATAATGACTAGGCAACAAGATCTGGAGTTCCAGCCAAAAAGCCAGGTGAAAATGAAATACTACTCATAAATGCAATAACAAAATCCATCTTTCTGTAAACCCGTGACATTTACCTGGATACCTGTAATTCAAGCCCTAGCTGTCTGTTTTGTCAACAGAGATTGTTCAAGCAGTCACTGCCACTGTTCCCCCAACGATGCACCAGCTTAGTCTGTCTCCAGGGCAACTGATTGTAGTCCTGGCCAAGAACTCCACTGGCTGGTGGCTCGGGGAACTGCAGGTCAGTCACCAACTTGTATGTCTTACCTTTTAATGTATGTCTTACCATTTAAGGTCAAACAGGAGTTTACAAAACGGAATAAGTTAATAAGAAAGGTCCATGAGATTCCTCTGCAGTAGTGTTTCTTATTAAAAAATAACGTACTACAGCAATTGTACATTAATATTTTACATTTTATATTTTAAGTGCTGTACTTTTATATTTATATACATCTTTATTTTGTTTTTTCTGTGAGCTGTTTTTTTGCTACTGGGTACAAGTACAAAATACATTTCATTGTGCACTGTACTATGTATAATGAAACTTATCTAATAATTTTAATGTTTTAATGCTAAAATTAACACCTGCCAAAAACAGGTGTCTTATATCTTATACAGTGACCCAAGATCAATAGCATAACAGCAAAAGCTTTATATACTTTATATAAACATTAAATAAAATGCTACAAAGTGAAGTAAATGTTGTTCATTCTACACAGAGGAGCTTTAAACTGTTTACTCTGGTAAAGTTGACAAATTTAAAATAATGACCCCTCCCTGTCCAACTCTGATGGTTATTTGCTGATGGTGCAGCATAACAACACAATGTAATAACAGTATCAGACCATCTGTTTAGATTTCAGAAGTGTATTAGCAGAATTTACTCTCTTTACTGTTTTTGGTTTTTCCTTTTGAGGCTCGGGGAAAGAAGCGGCAGAGAGCTTGGTTCCATTCCTCTCACGTCAAGCTCTTAGGGCCATCCAGCAGCAAGTCATCCCCCTCCCCTCTGCCGGGTAATGACCAACAACAAATCCTGTTTATCATCATGAGAATGGTTCAAGTTTGTTTACCTTACTTTTTGTGCTATTGAAGTCAAAGCCCATCAGTAATGATTATGGTGGAGATACTTTCATTCAAAGGCAGTGCTTGTTTTACCATTTTACAACATGGAACTGGCCTAAGTAGCCCAAAGTTTTTATTCTGTTAATCTCATTGAATCTTACTAATTGTCTTGAACTCACCTCCTCAGTGTGTCAAGTGATTGCCATGTACGATTACACTGCGGCCAATCCGGACGAGCTGAGCTTCACCAAGGGTCAGCTGATCAATGTCTTGGACAAGACCAACCCTGATTGGTGGAAAGGGGAAGCCAATGGGGTCATAGGTTTGCTGCCCACAAATTACATCAAGATGACCACAGAATCAGACCCCAGCCAGCAATGTGAGTATTTCTGTGTTGTTTTTTTAACTTACAGTATATCCCAACTTGACTCTAGTATAATACTAGATTAATAACTCTAGTATGGAGAGTTATATCAAAGAAATGCAGTACTTATCATGTTCGATTGGCTCACTCCAGGTTCACTAGATTCTATGTCAGAGCATGGAAAAACTGATGGTAAGCTGTCAACCACTTTGTGATCATTGGGGAGCATCAGCAAGATTTTAAAGGCTCAGAGTATTTACATCTTGTGACTGGTACTTGCCAAAAAGCCTCTAAATATGTTTCTCAAAGCAACCATATGTACTGGGCCCTTAAAGTCTCTGTATTGGGTTAATACACCAACAGTCTAAATCCATTTAAACAAATCGTGGCTAACAAATCATAAAACTGAATGTGAACATCTATCGTTACACAGCTGTTCATTTCGACCAATCATGTTTTCACTGTAAAGGCTTTTTGGTGATGATTGTGTCGACCGCACTTATCTATTATGCATGCTGAGTCACTACTGTGAACAGGGGTCAGTTATCCACTTTTATTATACACTACTGTGTGAAAAATCAATCTAAATGTTTAAGGGGTCCATTTTTTGAAGTCAAAGGTTAGTATTAGTATTCATGGCTGGTGTCGTCTCATAGCAGCTGGTTCTGTTAATGCGAGGGAACCCGCTGGTGGGTTAATTATAGACGACTCATGAATACTGAGAGAAAATGCAGTTAAGAATACAATTAGACAGACTTCAGAAAAGGGACGTATAAGGGTTAGTATCCCACTGTAACACTTCAGGCATACAGAAACCCATTATTCATGCACCTGCATGAAAGCATTAATATTAAATCTATATTAATGTGTGCTGTCTTTCTCCTTCATCTCACTCACTACCCCTTCCCTCCGCCTCATCTGTTTCTTCTTCCTCTGTAGGACTGTAACGCTGGCTACCCTTTTTTTCCCTCGTCCTTTTTCTTCTCCTCTTCTTCCTCATCCCTTCTGTCTGAGCCAATTGCCCTGTGGCAACAGGACGCCCAGCTGCCAGCGAGGACAGCCCAGCTCTTCTCTTCTCACCTCACTCGTTTAGGACTGTAGTGTTTGTAATCTTCCCTCTGTCCCTTTTCCTCTCAGTGTTCTTTTTCTCTGCACCCCCTGCTCTTTTCACACTTTTGTTCACTAACAATTTAACAAAGTATGACATCGGGGATTTGAATTTTAGTAGGTTTAATGAACCTCATGGTTTAAATAATTAAATAAAAAAAAGAGTCAAATGTTTCACAGTAAATTAAAGACATTGGCCACTTCCTATAATCCCAGTTTGATCCCATTGTTATTGGTCAGATGACACTCTGATGTAGCTATGAATGTATTATTATGAAAACTGGATAATAAGTGGTCTCTGTCCGTGTTTTCACCAGAGACCACTTGTGGTAAAAACAAACGCCTCTCTGTGTGTGAAAAGACTGTAGGGAGCATAGTCAAAGAACAAAGCAAAAAAACACAAAAGTCAAAAACATTTCAAACATTTGCCAATATTTTCAAAGTAAGAATCTTGAAATGGTTTTGTGTTTCATCCTTCATCGAAAATTCTTGGAAATTCAAACTGAAGATGCCTCAGTCCTTATAGATGACTCAAGTATACTGTGACTTTGAATGCTGAGAACCTTTACAGGCGTCAACATTATGCAGAAATGAGCACCTTTATGTTAAACATATTCTGGGAGCTTGATTGTTACAGAACAGCAGTAGCTTACCCGTCCTGCTAATCCTTATATTTACTTTATCATAATAATATATTGGCCTACTATGTATGTCAAAAACTACAAAGAAGAAATGCATGACAGCGGCTCTTTAAACAGAAATGGTTGATATGATAGTTTGGTTAGACATTAGAATTATGCAGTCTTTGATTTGATAATGCTTCTAAGTGAGAAGGGTGGAGACTCATTCAGTACTGTACTGTGAAATCACCAGCAAAAACTAAACACAACTGTAATGAGTAGAATAGGACACAATGACACCACACTGCTGACATTTACCAGCCACGTTTGCCATGATTTAACCTCAAAGTCTTGTTCTGCTAACTTAACTAACAATTGGCCTCTGGTTCTTCCATGCCCTTTTTTTTCACTGAACTAACAACTTCACCCATCGTCATCTATGCAATCACTCGGAGTCAGCTCTCCGCCGTAAAAGGTGCTTTGTTTTTCTTTGTGTCCTTGGCGGCAGTCTTGCTATTGTTGGCATTATTTGTGGTATGTTCATTTCATTTATGTACTGCAACTACAATGTGCCTCACACTTGTCTGTGGATTAACTGTAAATACATGCATAATAGTGATAATAAAGGGAGATTTTCAAATGTTCATTTGTGTAGCCTTCCTCTGTACTTTTTTGATTCAATACCAGTGACTTGACAGAGAGCTTATGTGTGTTTTTGCTTTGCATTTGCTTGTGTGCATGTTTTTGTGCATGTGTGTTTGCATGTGCACTGTAGGGTGTGCAGACCTGATGACGCTGGATACAATGACCCCTCAGGAGAGGAAGAGGCAGGGATACATCCATGAGCTCATCCAGACAGAGGAGACGTATGTGGAGGACCTGGAGCTGGTGCTAGATGTAATACACTCACAACAAGCACATTTGAATGGATGTACCATTTCTGAGAAATCTATGCATTTTTCCTGTGTAAGGTTTTCTACAAGCCCATGGCTGAGTCGGGCCGTCTGACAGAAGCCGAGATGGGCGTGATCTTTGTTAACTGGAGGGAGCTGATTATGTGCAACACCAAACTACTTAAGTAAGCACCACATTTTCTACAGGCGCATCTATAATCAGCTTTCTGGTTGTAAAGCACACTTAATTCCTCTTGCCCAGGGCTCTACGTGTCCGTAAAAAGACAGGAGGGGAGAACATGCCAGTCCATTTGATAGGCGATCTATTGGCCTCTGAGCTTGCACACATGCAGCCATACATCCGCTTTTGTTCCTGCCAGCTGAATGCTGCTGCTCTGCTACAGAGCAAAACCTACAACCAGCCCGACTTTAAAGACTTTCTCAAGGTACTGAGAGAATTATAAGTGACATGATGACAATTTTGAGATTATATAATTCATTAAATCTTCTCTTTATATTCTCTTGTGCAGAAGATTGCCACTAACTATCGCTGTAAAGGAATGCCACTATCGAGCTTCCTCCTCAAGCCCATGCAGAGGATCACACGGTACCCACTGCTCATAAAGAATGTAGGTAGCATAATGTTCGATTCTATTGGTTGTTATCGTTCATTAATTCTGTTAATTTGATTATAAACCTTCTCTCTGATACATAGATCCTAGAGCACACTCCAGAGTCTCATGCAGACCGTGGTCCACTGAGAGAAGCCCTGGACCGAGCTGAAGAGCTGTGCTCACAGGTCAATGAAGGGGTGAGAGAGAAGGAGAACTCAGACCGACTGGAGTGGATACAAAGCCATGTCCAGTGTGAGGGACCTATAGAGGTAACACACTCAAGAAACAAGATCTTTACTTTCTTACCATTACTCTGTACCAGAGAGAAGCAGAGTTTACGTTCCATGCAACTATAAGTCTCCTATTATGAGTTTTACTAATTATAGTCTCTCTGTAAATAAATTCACTTGTAGCAGTGAAAATTACCATGTTTCTTCACAATTTTTACAGTACTTGACATTTTAAATGAAAAAACTTATTTTCTTTCTGTCAGCACTTGGTCTTCAACTCGCTGACAAACTGCCTTGGGCCCCGTAAGCTGCTTCACAGCGGTCGACTGTCCAAAACCAAGAGCAGCAGAGAGCTGTGGGCTTTTCTCTTCAGTGACTTCCTCCTGCTCACACACAGTGCCAAGCCCTTCTCGTCTTCAGGACAAGACAAGCTGTTCAGCCCTAAAACCAACATCCAACTGAAGATGTATAAGACGGTAAGGTTAGGGCACAACATAGATTTCCTTCTGAGTGCAATTACAAATACTTATCACTTTCTCCCAATTTCAGCCTTTATTTCTTAATGAGGTTTTGGTAAAAATGCCTCCTGATCCCTCCAGCGATGAGCCGTTGTTTCATGTTTCCCACATTGATCGGGTCTACACACTTAAAACTGAGACCCTAAATGAGAGGTAAACCTAATTATACCGCACTTTCTAGCAATGAAATGTTCCTGCAGTGTACTTATCTTTTAAGTCTTATTGTAGGACAGCATGGGTCCAGAAAATTAAAGCAGCATCTGAGCATTTTATTGAAACCGAGAAGAAAAAAAGAGAAAAGGCTTACCAAGGTAAAGTGATTTGTACTCTAAATTTATTTGTTTTCTAAAATTATTCTTAAATTTCTATCTGTTTGTAGCTCGTTCTCTGAAATCCAGTGGTATCGGACGACTTCTGGTGACAGTCACTGAAGCTCAGGAGCTCAAGGCCTGTAAGCCAAATGGTAAGGCCCTTTCTTAATCGCAATATTTTTTTATCACATATTAAGAAATGTGTATGTCAGTTTTTATTGTCATTTATTTTCAGGTAAGAGTAATCCATACTGTGAGCTGACCATGGGGGCTCAGTGCTACACCTCACGCCCAGTCAGTGACACTCTAAACCCTAAATGGAACTTCAACTGCCAATTCTTCATAAAAGATGTGTATCAGGATGTCCTGTGTATCACTGTGTTTGAGAAAGACCAGTTTTCCCCAGATGGTTAGTGAGCTTTTTTTTTCACATCATATTGCACAGTACAGATGCTTTAGAACAAAAATTACAAGCAGTGAGTTGTCTTACAGATTTCCTGGGCCGTACTGAAGTCCCTGTGGCTACTATAAAGAAAGAGATGGAGAGCAAAGGGGCCGCTAATCGTCGCCTTCTGCTGCATGAAGTCCCCACTGGAGAGGTGTGGGTCAAACTAGACCTGCAGCTTTATGAGCCAACCAAATGAGCACAGTTTTGAGTCACATGATGGAAAAGGTTATGACTGACTATAACAAACTGATAAAACGTTCTTAGAAGTGATGACACTGCCATTATGACTGCCCAGATCCATCCCGTTTTGAATGTGCCTTAACATAGACGTTTTATTCATACTATTTTACTACACAATAACCAATACACTTTGTCCAATGTGTGTATTGTTTATATGAATGCAAAATGAACATGCATTGTTAAACATTTATAAAATGTCATAAATGTATGGACTGTTAAACACTGTTTCAGATGCATAATACTGTACATTGTTAAGACACAATGTATCTATGGAATGCCATTAAAGCTGAGAAATGGCACCAGTGTTTTATCTCTTTCCTATTTCACACATTGAGTACAACATGAATTATCAATTGGTGAGGTAGGTTTTAAATGTGTTTTATTAAAGCTCTAATCCTGC
The DNA here is from genome assembly GCA_024349245.1 of Neodontobutis hainanensis. Classification (NCBI taxonomy): domain Eukaryota; kingdom Metazoa; phylum Chordata; class Actinopteri; order Gobiiformes; family Odontobutidae; genus Neodontobutis; species Neodontobutis hainanensis. The sequence continues at coordinate 352,728 of JALDNG010000210.1, forward strand.
TGAGGAGCGCCAGCAGTCGGTCCGATGACATCTTCTGTTTTCTCTGGTAATGTGGCGCAGGATCTTACCAAACCTAAAGGGGATATTAACGGCAGTCTAATTGAACATCTGTTTTACAAGCCAGCCCATTACACCGTCACTGAGGCATTAAAAAGAGAGCAAGCTGAATACCGGATGGGATTCCTTTTCTCAGAATTGTTTTTGATTGACGATGTTGAAGTTGAGATAGGACGACTGGATGAAGTCGGCTGGCCTGTGTGGGTCTGGGACGTCACAGAGCTGCCAAAAACCAGTGAGGACTGAATGTTCTGTGGTAGCTTATCGTTTTGTCTCCTGCTGACTTTAGATTATATGGCAGAGGAAGAAATAATTAAACTCTATATAAGGATGGTTAAACTATATCAGTATGTGTACAGAGTACCTGCTTCAGAAGAACAGGTCATGCTTGTATCTTTCATTTCTGCCATCTGAAAATACACATTTAGCTTCATAATTCATCCATCGTTCAAAAGGCTCAAAGGTTTTTTTCAGAAGTCTACAATATACTACTTAAGCATTTAGCAGTGTTTATATTTATATATTTTTTAGGAGAAGCCATAAACACATATGCATTTCAAACAATCTAGAAATAAATACCTTCAGGTAGTGTGACCTTTTTAAGTGGCAGAAAAAGGGATCATACTCTTTCCTATTGTAGGTCTCTAGAAACACGTATTGCTAAAATGAAAGATTATATATCAGAAACCTAGTAAAGGCTGTGTGAAATGTGATTACAGTAAAACAACAACACCTTGCTGTTGCAGTGCTGGAGAAAGTGACTGTATAAGCACTGGCGTCTATTGATGTCTACAGAGCTGCAGCTGGACACATGTCGCTCCAATTTCCTCTGCAGAGGCAACCACACGTGCTCTGACCAGCGTTTGTGAAGCAGCTCCTTTTTCCTCCGCTCTGCTATGTCGTGCTGGTTTACAAAATTCTCCAACTCCTTCACAGACACAAAAAAACAATGTCAAATTCACAAATAAACGTGTGTGGTCATCAAATCTGTGACACAGAATCTTACCTTAACCAAACCATTTTCTGTGTTTCGCAAATGCTGCATTATTTCTCTTGTCTGTTGTTTTTCTGCCTCCATTTTTGCCTAAGATTTTCACCATGTGAGTTTACTGTATTTTTAGTTTAAGTGTCTCAGGGAATGTGCAGTACCTGAAGCCGCCTGGTGGAGGGGCGAAAGCATCTGTCTTGATTGAGTGACTGTGAGGACCTTGTAGAGTCGCGGGTCTCATTTTTTGACCCTGTTCTCTGATCTCTACTGGAGTTGCTTGACTTCACACTTGGCTGTGAGGGACTCTTTATGCTTGTTATATCATCCTGTAAGTCTTCAATATAATCCTGAAAGAGAAAATAGTGAATACTGAGTTTTTCTACTTCTTATATGTTTGTATTGTTAGTTTTCAGTACAGTTTGTTTCTTGTTTAATGCAGTTACCTAAACCTTTATATCACTTAATAGGCTCTTATACATAAATATGGATCACAGAGCTCTGTTTGAACTGCATGAGCCTATAAAGCCTGGCTTGATTTCACAGTCAGTCCAAACACTATTGTACTGCTGAACTTAGGGCAACAGAGGCCAACACAACAAGCAGTGACAGATCACATTCTCACATGGAAACTTGAGCTCCTTCGCTTCATTAATTCATTCATTCATTCATTCGCAAATAGTGTGCAGTATGTTTGAGAACACAATGAGGATTTTTCTTTTTACTTAGCTAACTATCCCATTCAATGAATAGCCTATAATTGCTACGCTTTTTTTTTGTTCCATCCGAGTTGTACTTATTTTGTAAAGTATAACATTGGTCATCTTGTGTTTCACTTGATCTGCTCCAGTGACTAATAAATGAGTCTGCCAATAACCTGAAACTACTGTATCCCATCAGCTGTTATGTGACAGCATGGCCACAAAAGAAAAAGTCAGCCATCCCAGACAAGCATTGTATCTCCTGCCAAACTCTCGGGTCTGCCTTGACTACATATAGCTACACAATTGCCCTGACATCAAAGCAAAGGTCATTAATTATTAGATGGCAAGATTTCACAGATTGACTTTCGCAGTAATAATGTGAACAACAATAAGAAAGTGGGCAAAAAATAACCTGACACTGAAATAATCATACAATAAGGCCAGGTAAACACATTTGAATTACTGAACTTGACACATAGTATTATAAAGTTAAAGTGGATCACGTACCTCAGAAATAAACAGTTCCTTGTGGATTGGTGTGTGGAAAATGATGACACCGCTTGTACTGTTTTTCTTCTTGGGAGACATAGCTAATTTAGAGAAAGAAAGATAATAGGATACTATAACTTTGATAGCTAACTACTATATATTAGCATTCTTGTAAAAAAAAAAAAAACTAAAACAAAGAGGCTTACAATAAAGGTGCACCATGTTCTACTTTGGTGCCATTGCAATGTTATAGCTAGCTTCTTACCTTTGTTGACGAAGAAGTATAAAAAATATCAGCATAAAAGTGGAAATGAACACAAGTTACGTTTTCAGACACAGGACTAAACGTAGGTTACTAAAAAGTTAAACCAACGCTAGAGAGTTTTAAGCGGCGATAGTGAGCCGTGTGGAGGCTGGCAGCAGGTGTCCTCTCATCAGCAGGGTTCCGTTGCCATGACATCGCCTACAAAGACCAGACGGAGCGACGCAAGACGGCTCAGGACCTTACGTTAACGTCATCTACGTCGTGTTTGATCTCGATATATTATTATTATCAATATTATTATTATTATTAATATGATATATTATTATTTGTTCACGAATTAATATTATATTATTAATATTATTAATAAGTCATTCTGGTTAAAAAAAATAAACCTAAAAATACAAATAAACAGTGAGTTAGCCAACTTGAGTTGTTCCATGCTCGCTTACTGTGGCACATGTTTGCCAGTGAAAGCTGCTAATATGGTAGCCTACACTAGGTCAACAGTAGTTTGCAGTCCTAATACACCTGTTGACGCCTCAGTTGCACTTCGAGTTTGACGTGCAAAGGCTATAGTAACTAAACTAGTCCGACACCTGCCGAGAGAGACAGTTAATTAGCAGGATATTAGCCGCGTTAAGGCAGGGCATGGTCAGATCATACATAGCTCGGCTTTTCACTACCTTCTCTCTTTTCCGCGGCCGAGTCCAGGACAACAGGGAGACTACATGGATTGGTGGACGTCACTAGCAGCATGTATTGCCCTTCTCTGGATTTTCTGCTTCATAGATGGTAAGAGGAACATGCTATTTTATCCAAGAGTCTTACATTGTGACATAATTTGATGCCATTAGGTCAGGTGTCAGGATTTCAGATCAGAAATAGTCTAGGCTAGGTACATATTTTGTATAGCCTCTCGTTTATTCATATCTGGTTGGTTTAAAATGTAAAGTATTGCAAGTATAACTGGATGAAGGCATGATTCGGACTGAATGAGATGCTTTAAATTTATGGGGGACTACTTTAGCAGAACTTTACGCACAATCTAAAGTGACTATAATGAAACTATTTTTAGAAAGAGCCAATCGTGAGGCATAACGTAGACAATTAATGACATGGGTGACTTTATATTTTGACTCAACAATTTTATTTCCCCATTATTAAAAGGCTAGCCTACTTTATTTTGTCTGTGAAAAAGTTCAATCCAGGGACATACCAATTTTACGCACGGATTTGTGTGCTCGGGTGATAGCAGCCACTTGGCAGGAGTATTTCTAATCTGTCTGTTTGTAATGACTGGTGACATTAGGCACGACGTTAAACCGGACTACAGCTGACAGTGTTATACCCTCTTATCTCCAGGCAACGCGGTGCTTGAGCTGCGGCTGCTCTTCCATGCTCTGACCAAAGCCGCTTGTCACCTGTACCTGGCCTTGCTCCCGCTGCGCAGAGCAGCCAACCACTTCGCCGACTGCGCGAGGTACCTGGTCAACCATGCCCAACAAAACCAGTCCCATCCCGTCTACCTGCAGCAGGGCCCACCTTTGGCAAAGAAAGGCACGCTGCACTTTCTGGAGGGAATGTGCGTGGTGTGTGAGACAGTTCCCAACCTGATGGGCGCAGCGCTAAGTTTGGGTGCCGCTTTTTGTCACATGATGCAGGGGGGCTTCTACGTCCTGGCGTCCACGCTGCGTACCATCCAGCTTAACCTGTTTTCCCAAATGAACGGTGAGAGGGAGAGATGGGACAAAGAGCGCACCAGAGCCAAGGAAAGTGAGAAAAAGCTCAACTCCAAAGTGTTGGAATACATTTCGGTGTTTTGTCAGGATCCAGTCAGTGCTTTGCGCATCAAGGTTGACGTGCCACCTGTTTATAGATAGTGTTTGTCACGCTGTAGACTACGACCTCTTTAATTGGCACTAAGCGGCCTTTTGTCACTGGCGATGGGTCAGAGATCACAGTACATGTTTCCAGGTGCTGAATGTTTTCACTCAGTTTTCACTCACTGAAGTGGATATAACCAGAAATCAAAGATTAGATAATTCTATGCGTTAAAGGTGTATTTTGTTACATTTGTTATCCATTTATTGTGAAATAAATGTCTTCTTAACACATCTTTGCGTTATACATATTAGATCATGTTCGTAATTAGAATTGACACTATAAAGGAATGTACTGTATATACAATCAAATGTCATTATTCACTTTCATGCAATAATAAGCCAGCAAATCTAGACAGTTTACTCTTAACTAAAAAAATATTTTTAAAAACTGACAAAACACCAGCTCTAGCACAGTACATAGCTTCACTTATATTGGTGTTAAGGAATCAGTGATCAAATGAATTCATTACTGTATTGTAATCAACCTCTCTGTGTGCTTTTCACAGCCTGACAGACTTGTGTAGGATGAGACACAAAGGGGGGAGGGGAGGGGGGTCAATAAAGAGACTACTGGAAGTCAGCCAGGTTAATTCTGTCCATTTGGAATCAAGGCTGTCGTCTGAGTATTGAGAGGTGCAGCTGTCCTGTTTGAGTCTCCACAGAAAGAGAAAGACAAGAAATGAACAGATAGGGGACAAGTTGAAGTAAGCAGGGCTGTATGCTGGTTCCAGTGCAGACTAGAGCTTTGCGTCAGGTGTCCTGTGAAGCATCTGCGGGGGGATTTTCCCAGCTACAGAGAAAGAGGAGGAAAACTCAACTCTTTAGCACACAAAGTATTTAGACAGTTTCACAACAGCAAGTTACCACTTTCTGCAAGAGTGTCTCCTTTAGCTCTACACATTACTTACAGAGAATGTCTCTAATTTTTCCAACAGCTTCTTTCTCCACGTTGTATTCATTGTCATCAGACCTGCAAAATGAAACAAACAAATTCAGCGTCACAAACATCAAACTGTAGAATACAGTCTCACTACTTACACCCTCAACTTTGTCACAGCGCCCAATGCACTAAGTGCAGACAAAATGTTTTTCTGTATGTCAGAGGAAAGCGCTTCATAAGTGTGGAGTTCACCTACAAAGAGCAGAAATAGATGAAAGATATTTACTTTAGGAAGATTAGTGCGGGTCAGAGGTCATTTCTGTCACTTTCAGTTTCACCTGAGAGGATGAGCTTCATGGCAAAGCTTCGTGCAGCAGACGGCAACTGTTTTTCTGAGACGGCATGTGCTTCCTGCCTAATGAGGTATTCAAACATCACCTGGAAGTGGGAAGTACATCTGTTTCATTTAACAATGTAGGTCGTAAAATGAAAGATATACGCTACACTCTCAAAATACCTGATATGACTCAATAAAGGGTTGTAGAAGAGCACACAGGAAGGATACCACCTCCAGCCCGGCTTCTGTCACTGTCACTTCGTCTGGACAGATATGAACAGCTCCACAGTTCTTCATTAACAAACATGCTTCCTCAAAATCCTATAAATGGACACATTACTAAAGCTCGCAGAATTTGTTAGTATGAAAATGTAACTCCTTAACTAACTTACCTGGGATGATTTTCCAGGAATGCATATGAATTCATTAGAAAATATGTCTTGTAGGAAGCAGAAGAAGGCAAAGAGTTGATCTGTGAGAAAAAAATATTCATACAAAGACACAAAGTGACATTATTATTATGTGTATTTATCAAAAGTACTTGTTAGGGACTATAGACCTCACCTTTCTCTGTGGTCTTGGTGACATGTATAGCAGTTGCAAGCATGGCTGGGCGGATAAAAACATGCAGCGACTGATTTCTGTAGGAAGCCAACATGAGCACTGCCGCCGCTGTCCTGTTTACGTCCTCCTCTGCACTGATTGGACGTTTTCTCATGGGCACGTCCTCCAGAGCCAGGTAGACCCGCTGTCCTTTTCGGAGTATTATTGAGCGATGAAGAGCCACAGTAGATGACAGCACATCTGTATCAGACACTTGTTCTGCAGTACAACCAACAAAAAAGTCAACAATCAACAACTATAATACAGTATATAGATGAAGAGTCTCTGGTTTATAAACGGACATGTATATTTTACTTCACAAAGGAGTTGTAAAGATAGTCAGGCAGTATGGGTCCTTTCAGGTGAGGAATAATCCACTAAACATCTCTTAAGTGAATCTGAATGCTTGTGCCAACTCACATTCATCTAATCTGTCTGATCTTTCTCAGTGTCTGTCGAGGAAGTCTTTACTAGCCTGAGGTGAGATGGGTCAGTTTGAACACAGCCACTAAGTTACTTGCTATATACTTACTATACTTACAGCTATTTATCACTGCACAAAAAGTAAATCAATACCACCTGCTGGACATGTAAGGGATGTGAAAGTAGTTTTCTTCAACAAAGGGGCTTTGTGAATACAAGTCATGCTGTAACAGAATGAAATTCCAATCATGTGCTCCATCTTAACGCTATTATTGTAAACTACATTTAGTAGCCTCTAAGTAAAATTTTTTTTCTTCTTCTTTAGGACAGCGTACAATATAGCCAAAGCAGAGATTCTTGTACAAGATTATAGCTAAACAAACTCTACACAGACCCAAACTCAAACCCAAGACCTTCTTGGCTGTGAGTGCTAACCACTCTACCACCGTGCCACCACCAGTTAAATGAAAATATGTCCACCTGGCCAGTGTAGGCGGGCTCCAAAGCTCAGTGCCAACTTCTTGAGCCAAAGCGTTTTTTCTGTGAGCTGAAGCCACTCCATGCCCTTTTCTCTTAATGTAGGTGCTGGAATCTGAAGCACCTGGCAGGTCATTAGGGACCAGGGGCTTATGAATGAATCCTTCTCCTGAATTGTAACTATGAGGTGGGCAAGCCAATTCACACAGGCCTGGACGTCTGCGCTGGGCCCCCGAGCTAAGTCCCTGTAAACAGAACAACAGAGTGAATCAAACAAATGTGTATATATGTAACTTATTGATGATGCAATAAATAAATCACCTTGGTATGAGGTTGTATTGGCAGCGGTTTATCTTCCCCTGACACAGTTCTCTGACTGACAATGGACGACCAAAGTTCACATGCATGCTGCCGTAATCTCCTTGCAGCACTTTGCTGGCTTTTAAAAGACCCTGTAGAAGTCATTTGTATCGGACAAAAGCACGAGTAATGTATTATTTAATTGTTATTTGTCCTAACCATTTTATATAACAATCCTCATCCCATATTTTTATTACAGTGAGGCAAGGTACGTAAAGAAAACATACCATGGTGGTTTCTTTAGGTTTGGGAATGCCGAGTAACTCATGGGCAAGAAGAGATTCCTCCAACACTCTGTCATAGCTTATACTTATGGGCACTAACGTGATGTCAAACACTTCCCCTTTAAAAAAAGGCTCTAACACCATGTGCATCATACCTGTGCACACAAATGAAGATGATTAATGCACGTTTAATATGGCATTCTCAAATGTCAGGACAAACAAAATGTCAATATACTGACACTTACCTAGTTTTGGTTTCAGAGATTTTAATGTGCGACTTCGCAAACCTTCCACAAAAAACTCCAGTGGAGCAAAACCATGCTGCAGAAGACATTATATACAGATAAATGCCCTTTTAATTCAATATCAAATTAACATTAATACAACTATATAAGACGTCTATCATGGCTAGAAGACATTGTTTCTTACCCGGACAATAGTTTTGACATATTCAGAGAGAACTGCCCAGTACAGTTTATCAGAGCCAATCGAGCGTCGGATGAAGAAGGCTCCAGAGCGACGCAGTATCTCTCCTACAATCTTCATCCCTGCCAGAGCTTTACACCACAGGTAGAAGAAAAAAATATCAATGTAACAAAATAGAAGAGCCATATTAAAATAAATGTGTTTATTTTAGATACTTGCGAATTCCCGCAGCTATGACAGGCACCGGGATGTCATATGTGAAGAGAATATAGGAGATGATCAGAAAGTCCATGTAGCTCCTGTGACTGGGCATCAAAATGACTGGACTCTCCTGAATGGCCTGCTGGAGCTGTGAGGGTATGATAAGAATAATGGTAATAATAATAAACCTGTATGATAGCATTTATTACTTAGCACTTTAATATATCAGTTCATACCATGTTGAGTCCTTCCATGTTAACATAGATGTTGGTGAAAAGTCCTTTAATCACTTTGTTGAGTGTGTAGCCCATTAACCTGATAAAACCCAGCTGCAAGTTCTGAGACATTTCCTCCAAAAGCACATGAGCATCCTCTTTCACCTGCGACACTGATAAACCAGTCTCCATGGCGATCTGTAAAGAAATGTAGGGACTTGTGATAAAATTGTTTTGGGATAGCCTTCATGCTAAATGACAATGGTACCTCCTTAGCCACACACTGCAGATACTGGGAGTCCAGCACAGCTTTGCAGAGATCAGACGCAGAGCAGGGAGTCATTTCTTTGTAAGGCTGGGGGTTAAAGGTCCTCAGGGCATAGCTAAGGTCACTGCAGCGTCTCCTCTCCTCCAAAATGTCTATGAGCTCCTCATTTTCAGAGCTAGTATACTAGAAGAGACAGTGATGTCCTTTTTGATATAATGTGGTTACAAATAATGCAAAAGTTAAGTGAAAAAAATGCTTTCTCATTTTCCACAGACCAAGATTTAGACATAAATAAATGACAAGAATGCTCTAAGTGAAAGAGCGTCTTCTGTCCATTCTGCTTTCTAAATAACTAACGTTAAACTAAAGGTCAAGGCAACAACAGTGTTTCAAAGTAGGTCAAAGTCTCAGCAATTTTAGTGTGAAGCCTAGAAGAGCAGTGTGTCCAGCAAGTTTCCGTGCACTTTGTAATCCACACACATTTAGTTTTACGCTATTTTTCACGGTAGAATACTCGACTGTCAGCCGTGGCATCAGGTGCACAGAAGCAAGCACACTGTAGCAGCTCTCTTACCTGCCTCGGCATGTTTTCCGGAGCAAGCGAAGTCCTGGCAGCTGCTTCTTTATTGTTTCTACGTAAAACTTTCGTCTTATTCAGCCGCCGACATATCCCCGTGGACAAAGCCCAATGGGCTCGCGGGGTTTTGGAAACTCCTCCCGCATGTTGTATCCCGTCGGGTGTCCTCAAGTAACCCCAAACTAATTCCCACGAGAGTTCAAGAAAGCAAAGGCACCGTTGTCAGGCAGCGCCGGTTCTAACTATTTATTAACTAACTAAATAATTAACTGTTAATAATAATAGTAATATGTATTAGTACGGTACGGAAGCCCTAAGCAGCCAAGCATTCATAACTTTTTTTTCTCACGTTTTCTTGAAATACCGACTGCGTAATAACGGCAAACAAAGGTTGTTTTCTCGAGATAACGACGTTTAGTTTTAACAAGGAAAATTAAGTTATCTCAAGAAAAATAAGTTATCTCGAGGAAACTAACACGTTGTACATTAACAGTAAATATAATTGTAAATATATATATATAATAGTAAATATAATAAATAATTTTCCAACAAAGACACGTTAGGATAATACTTTGTTGAATGTTAAAGTGTGTTGTCATTCTAGTGAATCAGAAAAGCAATTAAAAAATAGTACCAAAGTATTTTATTGAATTAAAATAGGGCTGATGAAAATAAAAAGGCATTTCAGGGAGCGTAAGCTTTAAGGCTGTTGTAACTCTTTCACAGAAAGAATAGTTACTAGTTATTAAGTCTAATATACATATTTCTCACACAGAAACTGTAGGCTTTCTTATACCTACAATGACACTCATCAATATATATTACAAAAAATACACAGTGGGACATGACACAACAGAAGATGTCACACACATCTTAAAACAACACGTGCTGTTTTGTATAGAAAAATACAATCCATGTGCCATAACAAAAAAAAATTGTCATATTGCGTTTCACATTTCTGAAACTTTACAATAGTTATTCACTTTTTAATGTAACTTATGTCTTTTAAGATGTTCAGAAATTAAGCTTAATCCACACTGCTGATGATAATACTGAAAATACTTATCAACAGTGAGTTGCTTTTTGGTGAAATAACACAGTGTATGCATTCCCATGCTTAAGTGAAGAGTAACAGTCCCGCTAAGAATAATTATTTAAATATATGTATATTTGCACGTTTTCTATTTGACATCACTTTTTCTTTTTAAGTAACTTGCTTTAAGTCTGAATATCATAATGAAATAAGTATACAATAGCTTTCTGCAACTACAGCTAAGTCCCTAACTAAGACAATAATAATGTTCACACCAATACATTCTTCACTAAGCTGCCTAAATAAATTATTTCTTATAAATTAAAGTCTTTTCTTATATACATATACTGTATCTAGTCAAAAAGCCACAGAGGCAGTTAAGTTATAAAGGTGCGCTTGCATCCATCTTGTGCGTTAGGATTTCTCACAGTGTTTCTGCCTTGTTCTTCTACAACAATCACTCTCAATACAGTCACTACACAACATGTCGGCTACATTTAAAGAAACATTTAGACCACAGGTATTCAGCTGCTGGGGCTCTGCGGAGGAGTGATTCCCCGATGGTCCACCGGGGGCAGATGCTCCCTCCAGTAGGTGAAATGGCTGAAGGTGTCTGAGCAAGGAAAGTCTGAGGAAGAAGCTCGCGCCTTAAGAGGAAAGACGTGGTCCACCACCTCACCCAGACGGACGTAACTGAAGAGAAAAGACATGTCGTTGTAGCTGGGAAATAAGTCAATATAATTTAAACAGGTTTTGTTGTTAACTTGGCTAAAGGACTTACGACGAGATGTTGGTCTTGGCGTGTTCTTGCACTAGTTCACCTTTAGGGTTGACTGTAAAAATCCTGTTTAATGGGACTCCAACTTCTTTATATGAATACACATCCTACAAATACAGAATATAGGGAATCAGTGACTAAGACTAAAATAAGAAAATCTAGGACACTAGTGGCTAATGTTGTGCAAGAGTTCTGGGCCTCCCTTAATTAACATATATTTTACACAATCTTTGTAATTTTACTCTTAAATGGAAAGCAAGTAATTATAAGATATGTGTAAGCACCGTTGGTCTGTTGCCAAAAGCTGCATAGAAAGGCTCCGTGTTCGGGTGGAAGAGGTTCTTGATGTCTGTGAGACACTCCACTTTAAACTTCTCTGGCTTCTTTTCAATCACCTCCCTTTAACAAAGACAAACAATACAACATACTTAAAGCATGAACGGATGAAAATGATGATGAATGATGTGTATTTGTAAAGACCTGTGTAGAGCTGAGAAGAGGCTACTGGGGCTCAGAAGGACAGGGCCTATTGGAAGCATGGTTCCTCTCTCATTGACCCAGTGCAGGTAGCCTCTGGTCATGTCGGCCATACCTATAGCTCGAGCTGAACAGTACAGAAACTTGTAGCCATTTCTAAGAAAAAAATAAAAAAAGAGCGATATATACACATTTAAACAATTTTTTTAATAACATCAATCGCATCCCATCTTGACAGTTTGATTTTATTTTGTACTCACTGGCTGACTTTGTGATAGAGTTGTGCAATGCCTTGATGGGTCCAATCTTTACCCAGTGTCGGTAGAATATGGCCCAATGTGTCAGACCTAAAGGCAAATATAGATAAATGACTTTAAGCATGAGCTCAGATTTTAACAAGTGCATGTCTCTCTAGGACACACTCAGGACAATGGCCAGGATGTTAAGTGAGATTAATTGGGCCCAATACTTATTCGCTACGTCTTCAAAAAAGCTTAAAGGTTAAATCTTGACAAACAGAAAGCAGCATATTTAATAATGAAAGAGGAGTAGAAAATTCCTCTATAACCAGCCATGTGTGAAAAAGATAAATGAATGAACTGCGCAAAAGACTCACTGAAATGGAAATGCACAGTTTACAGAACCCACTGCCATTAGCAGTTATGAATAACAAAAAGTAACTTAAGAGTAAATAACTCTTCATGGGTGTCATCACACACACCTGGTTATGGTTCCGTCTATATCAGAGATTATGATCTTGTCATCCCAGTTCCAGAGGTAGATAGTTCCCTGACAGCGACAGGTTCCCTGGTACTGAGTGGTCACACTGAAGACCACGTCATTAGGGCCGTCCTGCAACTGGAGAGACATCTGTGGAGGGAACAGACGTGTCACTACAGGACGTGTCACTACAGGACGTGTCATTCCGAGTTATGACCTAAAGTGTAACCAGAGTATTTCCTACCAGCTGCTCTGAGGTGAGTCGGAGCGTCTTCTTATAGGACACGCCTCCAGATGCAAGTCCAGCCTCTGATTTGATGGAGGAAGATGTCTTTACTCTCTGTTCGTCGTCACTAGAAGACGATTCTTCTTTGTGTCTGGTGGGATACATGATGACGTTACATTATAAGCCTAAATTTCAATGTACATAATCTTAATTATAAGCTATCGATTACATATTCATTTAAAATGTTTTATCTTTCAGCTTCCACTGGATATGTACAGTAGTACATATCCAGTGGAGGCTGGTGTTGATGTTGGGTAAGTGGCCTAATAAATGCATGTCGTTCAATTGTTCACACTACAGTAACACATATGCAACTGTTTCATACAAACTAAAGGTGGCAAGAATATCAGGTTGACTTTATGATTTAAAAAAAACCTTACCGACAACCTTTCTGATGCTTTCATGCTAATGCTAAATGCAACAAATAATGCTACTGCTAATTGAATTATATGACAAAATTTTTTTTTTTATGTTTTTCTAAATATTGATGCCAGATTATAGAAGATATATATATATATATATATATATAAACATAAAATATACACATAAAAGGAGGGGCTTAGCCCACCTAGCCCATTAATACCAGCCGTCCCTCTATATATCAGTCTGGTTGAAAATGAATGTGTATCTGCTGGATGTATGCATAATATGTAGAGTACTTTTTACATCTGCATATTGTGGTTAGCCTTATCTTATCGAATCATTGTTCAACATCATCAACATACCTGTCTGTCATTAAACCAGACTGTTCAGCAGAACCACAAGCCCCAGACTCCTACAAGAAGAGAAGTGTGTTTGAAGCAAGAAATGTTTTTTTGTAATTTAAACACCACAACCACCACAGACCACTTCAATGTAACATAAAAAAAATGAAAATTACAGATTTTGTGTTGCTGTTTCTGCCCCTCCAGGAAAACCACCATCTTCCTCCTTTCTTGGGCATCTTTTCCTTCATGATGTTCTCCACTGTAGCCTGGAGCGGGCCACACATTTGATCCAAACAAACAAAAGAAAACACCAGAAAACACACTTAAAAAATAAAGCCAAACCACACTATAAATCATAGTCACATCACAGTTGCATGAAAACAATGTGTCAGTGACTGTAAATAAAAACAAAAGAACCACACAGCAATGGGTATTAGATGAAAGCTTAACGTGAGAAGAAAATATGAGTAAGATAAACAGTTGACATACAGAGCTATAGCTGAGTACGCCAGACAAACAACAGCAGAAGAACTGTATGGCTGTATGCATGTAACTCATACAGGAGTACTAATGAAAGAAATAATAATTGATAACATGAGGGATCAGAACAAAGAAAAGTTGTTATAAAGCATCCGTTTTCACTAAAGGTGCAAGATTTACCATGCAGACTTGAGGAACATTGGGTGGATTTATGGAGAGGATGCAGTACTAGTTTAAGCCAGAAGGTGGAATCATTTCCGTGTGATTGTGTCAAACTAGTCTCAGTTAAATAATCTGTGCTGTGTGTGAGAACTGTTAGAGTCATGAATGTATCGATTTCTCACCTTTGGCAGCGGTTTCTGGAAGGCGTGCATAGCCAGCATAAGTGGAGCTGCCGTGCTCCAATTATAGTACCTATGGGAGAGAAAAACACATCTCTCAAACGTTGCAAAAGCACTAATATATAAATGCTAAAGTATACACAAACATGCTTCAGCTGTATGCATGTGATCTTTTTAGGCTGATTTTCTTTGATCTTACTTTGAGCCAATTTTCACAACTAAATTGGGGTCATCAATAAGGGAGGGGTTCTGTGAAAACTGCTGGTAGGAGACGATCTTTTCATGGAACTGCTCTGTAAGTGAACAAACACATTCTCTGTATAGCAAACTGTTTAAGTTCATTTTGATTACGGTCACAATAGAAAGCTTACCATTAGTGATTTCCCTGTTTTCAGTGAGTCCACCACAAAGAGAAATTGCCATCGACGGCAGGTCAGCCATGTGGTCGCAGTAGGTGTCCACACCACTGTCCCCTCCAGAGCTGACCATCTGTGGGGACAAACTGGTGCCGTGGAGGCCAGAGTCCACTATGTTCCTCATTCCTACTCCTCCATCACTGCAGAGTGTATAAATAGGGTGGACTTTAAACAACTTTCAGACTTTGTCATTGAAAAGCTAAGTACATCGGATAATCATTACATACCTTTTAGGGAAATATAGCGCTGCTACTTCAGGCTCCAGCTCTGTGATGTCATCCAGGTAAATCCCATCAGAACCAAGATGGCGGCTTCTCTTTTCAGCTAAAATACAAATTGACCTACTATTTATTGTCTTCCTAAGCTTGAATTTTAAAAATCTATTACATAAACAATACTTCTTGAAATCTTGTTGAAATGTAAACCCATATTATACCTTTTTTCTTGGATGGAGAATCTGTTTTGCTTTGTGCACCTGGCATTGTGTCATCCAGGTCCATCATCATTTGAGCTGCCACACTGGCACCATTGGGTGAACCTACTTGTACCTCGTCACCTCCACTCTGCTTCTCCATTGACGTAGACTGTGACTCCATGCCCATTGTGACAGCTGCTTCCCCATTGTTAGCTGTCTGCTCTGGCATTATCACTGTGAGCGGTGCCATTTCAGAGCAGGGTTCACATTGTTCTGAAGTCGCCTCATGGATTATCGCACGGAAGTGTGTGTTTTCAGACACAGGGATGGATATGTGGCTGAGTGGTGAAGAGTCCGGTTTCACTGCCAAGAAAGAAGGCTGGAGACACATAACATTTTGTAAATAATATATGGACAAATCAGTCTTTCTGTGTATGTATATGAGAGACTTTAGTTACCGTTGCAGCCTGTGGGAGCTCTCCCCATGCCCAGTGCATTTCTGGGTTCTGATTGACTGCGTTCGACTGCTTTGTCATTAGTTCAGAGTCACTCTTTGGAGAAGTAGGACGTGAACTGCCAGGACTAAAAATGAATAAATAATGAGAATCAACAATGGGCGGTTTTGTTTTACCTGTATCACTTTCTGTGTTTATAGAGGCACATTATACCTCTGGAGAGGGCTCCATTCCCCATCTGAACGAGGGTAGGTGCCCTTCTGTTTATAGGAACCACTAGTGGTCTCTTCTTTTGAGACATCCCGAGACAAACACCTAAAACAAGCACAAAGTCAACTTTTAATTTTAACCCTGTTTCACAAAATGACATTCCCAGCCCCCACAGATCAGATGTTTCAGTGTGCTGTCACTCAAAACTTGTGTACACAACTTAAAGCAGTAGGGCTTCTAGAACAAAACTAAAACACAAAGAAACCAAAAAAAGACCTAGTAATTTAAAGACAGTTTTGATTTGTCCTAATTTTGAACAACCTTCTTGTTATAGCCAGCCTTTACAGCCAGTAAGTAAAAATAGTACAGACTATAAGCTTATGTTAATAAAATGGTTTAGTTTGACAGGGCTGGAGTGCCTTGGAGAGTGATCAAGACAATAATATCTGTAATAGCATTGATAAAATCTGTCACTGGTTGCTAATTTACAATCTTTATTCATGTCATGTCCGGGCCTCCCACAGCTGCACGCCGACATACTGTGCATAATTCTGGCTGAAATTCAAATGAGCATACCAGCTGCTTGTTTGTAGACTGGGGTAAACATGGCTGACTTCTATATTTACATTTACATTACATTTATTCATTTAGCTGACACTTTTATCCAAAGCGACTTACATTACTACAGTAATTACCAGTGTTACAGCCACTGAAGGCAAGGAGGGTTAAGTGTCTTGCCCAAGGACACAACGACAGTATGAACTGTGGGGAAAGCGGGAATCGAACCAACTACCTTTGGGTTGAACAACGACTGCTCTACCCACTGAGCTACTGCCACCCTTTCAGTGTCTATAAACACTGGAAAAGTTTTCCATCAATTAATTATCAGTGTGCATGCTGGAGGCCTCTGTTAAAAGACACTGACAAACCCCAGATGCATTTTCAGTGATCCCTTTTATTATATTATATGCACACTTTTATCTTTCTCCATTCTGCTTACACTCACCTGCTGCTCTCCATTTCTCTTTCGTCTGAGCTGATATCTATTGTGAACATGTCTTCATCCTCCGAGTACTCCTCGCTCTCCTCCCTTCTCATGCTGTCTGCTCGAGTCTTCCTCCTCCTCTTTCTTCTCTTCTTCATTATCACACTGTTGGTCTCACCATTGCTCCCTGCGGCACCTAAGGTTTGTAAGGGAGGCCCAGAGCTCTTGCCCAACAGGGAGGAACTCATCAGAACGGGCCCATCTGCCAAAATGGGAGAGGTGGCCAGATAGGAAGGAACAACTTCCTGTTTAGAAGAGAAACAGAAAAGAATTAATGCAGTTGTCTTGATGATTTTGCCTTGAATGTACATTTTAAATCTAGAGCATATGGAAGACTCAGGCAGATTTAATGTAGGTCAAATGTTTAGGATTTGTTCCAACTGAAATACAACACTGTTTTGTTGTTTTGCACATTTTGGTTTTGAGGCAAGCAGACAAATGTGTCCAACCACTGCCAGAAACTTGTACTGTTCGCCAGTGGAAATCTAAACAGCCCCTCCAAAGGACACCTCGCTTCTGTGAAAGAAAGTGCCTCCTTCTAGGAAAAGAAAAGAAGCCTCCTGCGGTCAGTTTAGCAAGCATGCGTGTGTGTGTGTGTTGATATGTTCACAGACATATGGAAAGATCTGGAAAGAAAATCTGGGCTACAACAGTATGATTTTGTGGACTGACAGCGCAGTCACGTTTTTGGATGTCTGGGCCAAGAAGTGAGTTCAAAGACAAAAATGCTTTCCTCGTTCCTAAGCTCCCTGTGAGGAATTCGACACCTCTCTAGGAGAATAAATCACCCGTTTCCCTTTTCTGTTGTGGTCAGACTCCAGCCGCAGCGGTAGCAGTTCTAAAACCCCTATGCCTACAATAGGCACTGACAGTAAACATTTCTCAAAATCTTGGAAAAATACAGTTTCCAAGAACTGAAAAGTTTTTACTATTCCCTTGAAGTGACATCTAAGGGTCCCATAGGGGCAAAGTTATTCTTTTCTGTTTTAAAATTCAGTCTTGAGTAATAATCATGTAACTCTACCTTATGAAAACTCAACTGTGTCATATTCATCATGTCTTTGTGTTATAAGTACAACATTCACAAGCTACACTCAGAAGAATGCTGTTCAACCAAATGCAAAAGATAACATTCCTGGCTGATGTGCCAACTCTGTACACACAGCAATCTTATTCAAACTACTACTATAAGAGAAGATAGGTTAAGTCGAGCCTCTGTCTCGTAAACAGGGGTGTGTCTGGGATTTATGGACATGGCTGGAGGGAATTTAATAATATTTTCATTTCAATCTGTGTGTTCCCAATAATTACTGTTGTAAGTTTACTTTAGGACATTTTGCTCCTTGTTATGATTATCTCTTGATGCACATGTGGCCATAGTTTAGAAGTATTTCTTAGATCGGGACAGTGCATGTTGATGAACATACATGAGACACAGCTACATTAATGTAAACATGCCAGATTGCAGCGTTAGGCTAATTTCCATCTGTTGTCCCAACATTCTTACACATTCATACACTAGTGCTGTGACAAGGAGGGTTAAGTGTCTTGCCCAAGGACAGTATGAACTGTGGGGAGAGCGGAACCGCCAACCTTCTGGATATAAGACACTCAGCTCTACTACTGAGCCACTGCTTCCCTTTATTCTTGCAATTGTACCTGATCATTTTCCATTTCTTGCACAAAGAATGCTTCTCCATTGTCACCCAACTTCATATGTAAAGACACTGCTTCTCCATTGACCTCTATGTCCACCTACAGAAGAAGATGTACAGATCAGGCTCTAGAAAAAGAATTTTAAAAAGTGCAATGTGTTTTATTTACCACTTTTTCTCGTGATCGAAGGACACCCATTTTGCCAAAGCGGACGTGGAAAGGCGAGCACTGCAGCGTTCCATCAGGTTGTCTCACCACAATAACATCAATGCATCCAGAAAGTGTGGCAGGATTGAGGCCTCGGTACAGCTCTTTGACTTGGACAAACACCTGCCCAGCGAGTTGACCTACGTAGTTCATTGTCTGGCGGGTCTGTTAAAACAAAGAGGGAACAAGGAGGCCAAGGAATTACCATACAATTTAAAAAAAAACTATAAATAATTTGTTTTGTGGTCAGTTCAGTGGAATGGGGAGGTGTATTTTGTCTTAGGCAGTGGGTACCATTGGACAGATCCCTGTTCAGTGAATCTAGTATGAACTGTGGCCTACATATACTACACACAGGCTGTTACCATTTTACCTCACAACCCTCAAGCTCCTTTTGCAGATTAGACAGACTATCTGAGGGAAACACATTTAAGAGTCAAAGGGACCAGTCAGTACTTGAAGGTAAAGGGTGATGTCACAGCCTTCAAAGGTGTTTATTAGAGTTAAACTAGAAGACACACACAGGAAAGGAGAACAAGCCAAGCAGAGCAATTATATAAAGCGTCATGAAATATGTAATTTGTTTGTAAAGTTGTTTGAACGAGATGAGGAGTTAGTCTTCCTTTTGATGGCAACTATGCACCAAATGGCTTGTCTTTTCTGTTGGTTAATCTCTAAACCACTCAAGCACAAAACAGTAATTTTGGAGGCAGCACCTCTGTGTGACACATTAAGCACAATAATCATTTTGTTTTTGATACTGTATGTGAGCATTACAAATCTGTTAAGCCTGTGTTACAAACATTGTCCCAGTGTAAATACCTCAGTCTATTCATCTGTACCAGAAGCTGTCTCATAGCAACATATTCTGGAAATATAGTCCACACGTTTAAAATGGACTTGGACGTGGTTAAGTAAATCCACCATTGCTCTTGTCTGCTTCTCCAAACTGAAAGTGTGCTGACAGCTATCCAAAAGTAGTAGAGCCACATTTACAAAATACTCAACTATCCCTTTACACTTCTGTAAAGTCAATGTGTCCTATAGTTATATCAACTTGCAAAAACTATTGACAATAATCAGTTCCTTGCAGCAGTCTAAAAATAGAAGGAGGGGAGTCTGAGCTTGTCTCATAAATGTTTGCAGCACCACAGAGAGAGCTGGAATTGTGCCTATAAGTCCCCCCTTTATCTTTGAGCATATTTAATCACAAGAAAATGCTCTCTTTTTTTACAAACAGTAACTTCATTCTCAGAGCTGACATACTGCACATAAACATAGCCCTTATACACATGTCCTTTGCAGCAGTGAATAATTAATTCCGCTTTTTTCCCCTCTAGACTGGTATCAAGTTACAAAGGCCTGCAAACTCAGCACAGAAATAATTTTGTGTAAAATACTGCAGAGCAGCTTGAACTAAAAATAGCCTTTGATCAAAAAGGAGCAACAGTAATGCAGCAGGAGATTGAAAATAGACAGATCCATCTAATGCAGTTACAGCTTGTGTGTGTCACTCATGGATGTATAATTAGAACGTGTTTAGATCTTAATACATCCCTGGTGTAACTGTTTTATATATATCATATTTAATAATTTAACTTAATAGAGTTATAGGCTGCAGTTATGAAGATAAGAATTAAGCTGGAATCTGTCTGTCTTATGTCTCATGATTCTGTTGTTTGCAAACTCAGACCACTGCAAAAATATTGACCATTGACCGATTTTACAAAATTTGCATACTTCCTCCTTCATTTGACGAGATAACATTAAGCAAATGGGATTTTTAATTCATTTTGCAGATATTTCAAAGTCTCTAAGCTGCACATGACCGCACATGTGCCTTGTAGCAGCAGCCCAGCAACAATATCCCCAACAAGGACAACTGAAAAGGTTATGGCTAATTAGTTATGACAAACTAAATGATAAATGACCTCGAAGCAATAATATAAGTTGATTTCCGTTATGACAGGGGTCCATAATACCCATTCACTCTGGTAACATTAGGTCAGCAGACATCAGAATGAATCAGCGCCTACCTTCAGGAGTTGTTGACAGCCTGACGATCTTACAGCAACTATGGCTCGCGTTTCCTTTCAAGACCGCCACAGCACAAGACATTATAAAAAAGCCATTTTCTTCTGTGTAGCTGTTGGAGTCCCCTTTTGTCACTGAAACGCAGCATCAAAGGTGTGTTTTTTTAACTCATAGCGATTCTAGTTTCTCTCTCTCGCTCTTCTTGTGCGGGAAGACAGTTCATTACTTCATCATCTGCAGCAAAGACCCGCCCGTTGACCAATCAACGGCCAGCACTGGAGGCGTTACGAATGGTCCAGGATGCCACAGTGGCAACAGAAATTATAGATTTATTTGACTTAAATTTGTTTAGTGGATCACATATTATGTTTGGAGTGTACAATGTTAATCCATATAACAATATTTTGAAAAAGGCAACCGTTTTGTTCTCCCCCCGCATTATCAGGGGTCATCCGTCGCTGTAAAATGCCATAAGTAGGAATTGGAAGCTGCATAAAAAGTCGAATTATTCGAAGAGGGCTTTTGTTAAGCTGGAATCATAAAATTTATATTACGCTACGATGTTTTACAATTCACCGTGAGAAAATGCACGGAGCAGCTGAGGGCGGGAAACACACGGACGTCAGCTTTTGAAGTCACCAGTGAGTGTTACAGTGAGGCGATCTATCGGACCAATCACAGCGCCGCTCGAGACACATGCGATGTTTGCAGTGTAGGCTGAGACCCCAACCTGAAACCATTTAAATAGCATACTGTGTGTCAAAAAGAGGAAGTGGTTAACCAAACTTCCACAATGTCAAAAAACTCTCGTGGCATGAGTAAAGCCATTCGAACACTACCAACAACTTTATAAATATGTTATAATGTAATTGTGCGCATTTTTTACTTTGATATCTTAACAAAAAGGTACATTTAAGTGGACAATAAGGTTGTGATATGTTTCTGTTCTGTACTGATTGAAGCAAAAGTGATTTTGGTGAAAGACTAATTGTGTTTCCAGACCGTGGCGCTCCGAAACCAAAAAAGGAGGAGGAATGTGTGTCTTTGTTAAAGATTTTCTATCACAGTCAGCAGTGCTGGAAAATATTACTGCTGCACATCATTATCTCAAGTGTGCTTTGTAAACGTAAAGTTCATTTTGCAGACTCAGATGAACCATAGACTACTGTTACATCAACATTTTAAAAGTGGCAATAAGAAAAAAAATGCTGTTACCTTTCCAATATAAATTAGAAATTAACAAAGTATGGTTAGTTTTAGTCATCTAAATCTTTTGTAGAGTGGCACATTACAATGTGTGTGTACATTGTGGTTAACCACTTTTATTACATCCGAGCTGTGTTTAAGTACATGCTTGAGAATCTTATTCTTTCTTCTTGTCTATGCCATTATTGTTTGGTCTAAGTAACTGTCACAAACACACACACACACATATATATATAATTGATTTTAAAATAAAATGTAGGAATATTCACCTCAAAAAATAAAAAAAAATATCAAAGTTGGAAGTTACAGTGGGAACTTCTAAAACGGATTAGGCTAAGGACCTTTAAAGACACAGTGATAATCCCTGCACTCAGTCTAAAGTACTAGTACTAGGTCAGCCTGTCCTCAGACAAGTGTTTCTGTCAGTTTACTTGTTGGCAAAAGGATGTCCGAACCCAGGCTGACCTTTAACATGTGGTAAATGTGTGTTTCTAAAGCAGAGATGAGCTGAACTCAACTAATATTCCCTGAAGCAAAACAGCACTTGATGAGACACGTATCAGACAAGAACATAGTTAAAAACACTTCTAAAATTTTGTGTTAAATACAAAAATACAAAAAGATATTTTGCTGATCCACATATATTTGTGCAATTAATGCAAATTAGAAATTATTTTAATAAAGAGGTCTCAAATGCAACACAAACAGATTGATACACACTTTTGGCTAAGCATGCAAAGTCATTATGGTTAAATTTCATTAGTTTACTCAACACAAGTACATTGCTTAAAGCAATTTTATTGCATACTCCCAGTGCTGTATAAAGGCCTTTTATCTGAGCAGAGTCTCATAGTCCAAGAGTCATGTGTGACATAATCCAAACATAACATTAAAAACGGTGTGTTCTTAAATATATGTATGATTTAATATGTAAAATATTAATTGCACATGTTAATTTTATTATAACAAGATGGGACTTTGTATTATAATTAGTATATCAGTCAGGAAATCACATAAGGTGAAGGTGGATTCTTGTCAGTTCTTAGTCACCACAGCCTATACACTCGTCTTGTCGTCACAGCAGATCATCTTACGAGGGACCACTGAAATAAACACCCCACTCTCACTGTTGCAGCTTTGAGCCAGTGACATACCCACCTAGTTATATATGTATCATTAAAACCCACTGCAGGTCACACATTCAAATGGTGTTTTGCTAGTGCCATGCTAATGACACAAGAGACTCATACAAGTATCTAACATGCGTGTATATACGCATAACATGTACAGTTAATCAAGTACATGCAGACGAGGGACTTTACCCAGCTCCAGGTAGTGTCAGAGTAATGTTCAACAGCCTCAGATAACTCTTCATCATCCTCTGCTGACAAATCCATCATGTATTTAGACCCAGCTACTTTCTCTTCTCTGCTACCTCACAGTATATTTAAAACCCAAGCATGAATGTGATGGGATCTAAAACTTGTGTCTTCACTCTGTGAGCATGGCAAGTGTCTGACTGCTGTTCACTAGTGGACAGTATCTTACTAAATTTACCTGGGCTCCTAGTCCGAAATCTGAGACGGTCTTGGAGTGATCATCATCTCTAGACCCTGTGACTCCTTAGGCATTTGAGAAGTGGCACCTGTTACAAGTGCTTTTCCACAATATTTGTGTATGTTCTCTTAAACTCTTAAGTAAAAAGACAAATGAACCAGGCACAAACCTTACTATGCTAAAGGATATCATACAATTTTATTGGTGTTTAATTTTCCCATTAGTTAACACATGCACAGTGACACCTGTTAGTGTTGATCTAAGTTGTGACGTCACTGATATTCAGAGAAAGCCTGAGCACATGGTGTCATTGGAACTTCAGGTCAGCTTGAAAGTGATTATTCCTGTTACCACTTAATAATAATGTCTCAAATGGGTTTGAACTTTTGACCCGTATTCTGAACTTGTTATATAAGCTGTTTGTCAGTCAGCAGTAAAAGGTCTAAATAGAAGCCTACCGCACTCTAGTGTTCAATTGGTCACCTACAACTAAATGTAATGTAATGTAATTCTATTGTAAGCCTATTTTACACATTCAAGTAGTTTCTAAAAGCCTACTTAAAATAAAACAAATATTTAGTTTGTAATAAATATATCAAAATACAAGATAAAGCCAACAGCCTTGGCAGGTTTGATTTTTTTATTAATGGGACCATAATCTAAGTTTGTAAAAGTACGTAAATTGAGCCAATAGACCTCGATAACAACATAAAACATTAATAATAAAATGTCTAAACATCTGCAATAAAATAACAATAAACACGAGAAGAAACTGTATCTTAATTATTAGTTATCTAAAACTCGAATAGACGAGGCTTCTAAAATACGTCATTTTGATATTTCCGACAGCATTTGAAAGCGTCATACCTCTTGCTTTCACGGCGTCCTCCTCTGCCTGCATATTGATCCAGCTTTTGTGTCAGGATGGTGTCTGTGGGGTGTAAATGTTTTCTCGTAGTTTCTGGTTGAGAGTATCTGGTAATTTGCGGCTTTAATGTTCCGTGCAGCTAATCTAAAGACCATCGGCAAAGCGGGAACAGGCTGGTAGGTGCCGCTCTTTGAAATTTCCCAGACGTAACAGATTGTTCACGTCCACTCAAATCTCATGAAACAACCGGCTACTCAGCCCAAGCTAGTCGTGCTAACGGGATATGCAGTGCTAATCTGAATTCCAAAGGTTTGTTTTAAGAAGACGGACATATAAATTAAAATATTAAGCCACACGTTTAAATTAAACTATTAGCTCAAGTATATTCCGTCTCTTAATAGTATGTATTTACTTTTATCCGATACACACCCGCTGCTAACTAACAGGGCTAAAGCTAGCTGCTCTTTAGCATTTGTAGCTAACAACAACAAAACACTAAACTAGATTGACGTTAAATAAGACGGAGTGATGGTTCTTTTCAGGAAAAAGCCGTAAGCAATTGATTACAGTCACTTAATTTATACTTTTGAGTTTTTACTCACCCGACAACAACAAACAATCAAATTTCAACGTAACTTTTCTTAATGTAATGAAATTGTCCATGGTTGTTACAATCAATCGTTAACCTTATTAATACTAACAAACACTGAGGTGAATAGGAAAACTTACTGTCACAGCTAACTGACACATTTGACTGTGTAATATTGTATTAGTGTAAACCAGGGAATATTTTTTTCTTTATTTCTTTAATGTGTAATAGTAGCTTCTATTGTGAATAACAAGTACTGTATTCATATTATACTGTCTGTTCCCATTCACATCAGTTTATACTATACTTTTTAGGAATTTACATACTCTGTTATTGTACTATATTGTTAACCATTTGCATCAGTGTCTACTTTTGTAACCTTAACTTAAAGTATCACTGCCATCTACCTGTAGGCACTTTAGCCGAACGATGGACGAGCTGGTCCATGACCTGGTGTCAGCGCTGGAGGAGAGCTCAGAGCAGGCGGCACGAGGGGGTTTTGGCGATGGCGGAGACCATGCACTGGCTGTAGGCTGTCTTCTGAAGAGGCAGGCTCGGAAACGGAGAGGCAGAAAACGACGGTCAGACAACCCACACCCACCGTGGGAGACAGCCCACCTCAGCGAAGGTTCAGAGTCCAGTGGGGAAGAGCACAAGGTGAGAAAATGTATTATTAGGATAGCATCAGACCAGTTAGTCACTGTAGTCGAAATGCTTTTAGGCGAGCGTAAGCCTATAAAAATAAGGATTGAGCACTGTGTACTGTTATTTATTGCAGGATTACCGTGCCAGTACTGGAGGAATCTCAGCTGCCAACAGCCACGCCCGCGACAATAGTGACTCAGATGAACAGCTTGGTCCTAAACGACGCACTCCACACACATCTGAAATGGGACGGAGCAAAAGACCGCTCTGGCCTGATGACCTGGGAGTCCTGGGCTCTGCAGAGGGAACTCGCAGCCTTCGACGGCGACGGAAGGTCAAACGTATGGCTGTGGACCCACCAGCTGAATCGGAGCCGCCTACCGTGCTAGGACCTCCACCTGTACCCAAAGCCCGTTCTGGTGGCAGGCCACACAGGCTGGGCGCTAGTGAGGGCAGGGGTCCGATGGAGCTCTGTGGAGCTGGTCTGGTTGGGCCACTCGGGGGGAAGAGCAGGGTGAAGAAGAGAAAAGTGGTGACGCACAGGGTGGGGTTAGAGGTTGCAGATGAAGGGGTAGTAGTGGAGAGTGAAGACCCCATTTCCTCTCCAACAGAACGATCCAAGGACAAGATGGAGTTGGAGGAGCAGAAGGGTTCGGATGAGGACATGAGTGACAGGTGGTTAGTGGACTTTTATTTGTATTCATAAATTACTGCATTTTTTTATTTATAAATCCTGTATTTGAGGTAATCTACTCATGCCCTAACGCTATGTAGTTCTGTGGGTGAAACGTATTTACATTTTATCCTTCTTTTTGCAGTGAAACCAGCAGTGTCAGTAACAGCAGTGATGGTGGGCTCTTTACCAATGACGAGGGAAGGCAAGGTAATAACCCTCATGTAACAAAACAACTCTTAATGTAAAATTGTTGTTTGTTTGTTTTTTTTCTATTTAAATTTGAATGCACATTAAAGATAAAGAAGATGCCCACAATAGAAAAAGTCTTACAGCACACTGCAACAAAAGCATCATCAGAGTTTTATAAATGCTTTATTAGTTTATTAATTAAAACCATGCCTTCTTGCAGGTGATGATGAGCAGAGTGACTGGTTCTATGAGGGAGAGCCTGGTCCCAGTTCAGTCCCTGGAGGAGCCTGTGGGGTGGCAGGAGTTATCCCTTGGTGGGAAAGAGATACTGGGTCAGAGGAGCTAGACCTGGCAGACCCTGTTTTTAATAGTATTCTCACTGGATCTTTTCCTCTGATGAGCCCTGGAGCACAAAGAGGTATGGTAACATTTGGCCATTACTATGTAGTCTTATTTTTAATAAGATCTTGTATACAGACACATATTTGGCAATTGGCTTGTAATTGAATCAAATTCTCCCTTTACAGTGTAATATACTGTAATGTAGGATTTGGTAGCTTAACAAAATAATAAAGTAAAGTAGTAAATACTGTTATTACAGTTTTACTTATGAGCAGCAGGAGGCACCAATATAACAGAGACAAAAAAAGGCCTGCATGTCCAATTGACTAGAGTGTGATAAATGCAAATCAAACTGGTTTTGAATTGCTGTTGTGTTTGGTCTGAAAGCCCTCCACAACGGAATGAGTCGTTACCACGGAAACCAACAAGCATCAGAGTTGGGGTTGCAGGGCAGCACAAGTCAAGGCTTCAATGAGAGACTGAGTAGACAAACCCAGGACCCCCATGAGTAAGTGTCTGTGTGTTACTTTCGCTTAATCCTGACTTTTAAGTTTTGTAGCAGTAATTAAATTGAATGAATGTTTGTTGTTCCCTCAAATTTGGGTACACTATATGCTCAAAATTTGTAAAATGTATGCTGAAAACCTTTTATTTATCTTTATATCTTACTTTCATTAGGCCATGGTTTAGCCCTGGCTCGAGGAGAGAACACGGACAAGTGAGTCAACTTTCTCTTGTGTCTTGTTTATGTTAAAGTGGCACTGCGTAACTTTTACCTAGTACCATTTGAGCTGCTATGCGTGTCACTCAGGAGAAGTCTGTGGGTCCCTGTGCCATGGAATTATGTCCAGCTGAGGGTACTGTGTCAGTGAAATAGGCATAATTTAAAATCAATACAAGAATGTATGTTTTTGGAATTTAAAATTGTGCAATTCTACTAGTTAAAAGTTATGCGGCGTTACTTTAATGGTTCTTAGACACGCGATTGGTAGAATCATGCTTATTTCACTGACACAGTACCCTCAGGTGGACAGAAAACTCTGATATAAATGATTTATAATTCCATGCCATCAGGACGAGCAGACCTCTCCTGAGTCAGAAGGCTTAGCAGCTCAAACACAAGGAGCAGAAATAGGCCAATACACTGGACCCTAACTGAGTTTCATTGGTAAAAAATGCTCAAAAATGACCCTACCATTTGGAAAACAAAGTTTCAAGCATGTTTTTTTTTTGTTTGTTTGTTTTTTTTCTTCCAAACTTGCCGGTTTTGGATAGTTTTCTCTTGAAAACAAACACGGTCTGTAGAGGGATCTGCACAATCTAAATTATGCAGTGCCACTTTAATGTGCATAAAGAAAGTTTAAACTCACTTAAGATTTTGAGGTTACCAAGATTGAATGTGGTGGTATTTTCCATAGTTGCATTGGGACACACGAACAGACAGAGGACATCGGAGGAGCTGTTCTGTAAAAACAGCCAGCAGGTGAGAACGACGAAGTTTTTATTGTAGTGCTTGATTATGTAAAAAGTGTTGACCAGTAACAGTGAAGCGCATTGAGGTGAAAATAAAAACAGGTTAGTTGGCTGGGAGACAGTGTTTGATGGAAAACCATAATAAAAAGTGTTGCTGGCAGCAGAAGGTGACAACTAATTTGCAGTAATGGCTCTTTATGTGCCAGTATCCATAGTACAGACATTTGGATGTATGTTTGACATATGCAAAGAGTCTCTACTGCAAGCTAGTGGCAATAAAAGGAGGTGCACAGAGATTTCTCATATAGAACTAAATAACTATTCTACTATCCCTTCTGGTAACTACCACATACAGTGGTACAAGAGAGAAACACTTTAATACTAACATTTTCATTATTGTCGCTTGTCTGGCAGGCAGACCAGTGGACACTTGGGCTCTCTATGTACAGGGGATGTGAAGCGGAGGAGAAAAGCAGCCCCCCTTGGTTCTACTGGCCCCTCAGGTATTGGACACACACCTAGTTTCACCATCTGGCACTGCCTCGTTTTTATTGTATTTTTGGCTCTCCTTTTCTCACTCATTTGTGCTTCTGCTCAGTATGTTCACCAGCCTCCTGTCCTCCTTACCTTCTGTCTTAAACTCACGTAGACAGAATTGCAGTATCACTGCATTTTTATAGAGCTAAATTGAGGGGCAAAGATGCACCATAGCCTAATTATGGTTAAGTCAAAATCAAATGAGGGAAAAATGTACACAATGTTAATGTTAAGAGTTAAATGATAGTGGCTTTAACCAGCAGTTTATACAAATGTGTGGATTAAAGAGGTGCGTGGATCTCTCTTCACTGTGCGTATTTGCAACATGACTGGAGTCAACTACATGATTACATTTCTTGAATACAAGTGGTTTATGTGTAGGCATTAAAGCAGGATTGAATGTGACCTGTGACCTTTGGTTTTAGGAGTTGTTGGGGAGAATGCGTTGCCCATTCCCGAGTCCAACATTGGCAACCGCATGCTTCAGAGCATGGGATGGAGCCCTGGGATGGGTTTGGGTCCTGATGGAAGGGGTCCGACTGACCCAATCAGGGCCACACAACGACCGAAAGGCACAGGTCTAGGCTTCAACTGAACAGCTGGTTGGTTTAACCTGAGGCAGACCAAGATGGGACATCTCAGGAGATGCAAAAAAAGAGGAAAAGAACTGCTCAGGGAGATTGACGATAAAAGGTCCAGATCAATCCAGGCCTGAGAAGAAGTGGGAATGAAACTTTCCCATATTGGGGAACCCTCAAGCACCGTGGCATGCAGTGGCTGAGTGACCGAGCTGAAACTAATGACATTGATGCTTCATCGTTAGTGTGTGTACTTGTAGCTGCCTCAGCACTGTGACCCCTAAGCCTTCTCCTCAGGCCAGTGGTGAAGTCAACAATTCTCTGAGAGCAGCATCCAGCATGCATCAGTGATGACAGTAGTTAGTTAAGTTAAGAGTAAAAGATTTATACTGCACAAGATTTTTTGAAATCAAAAACTATGGGTTGGCCATACCTCAAGATTACTGTAAGTCATATTTTATCATAATGTATTAATGTTAGGGGATCACTGTATGAATGTCTGAATGACATTTACATCTGTTTTATTCTTTATTTAATAACACCATTGTAGACTATTTTAAAACTTATAAAAATAACGTTTACACGACAAACTACAGTTCACTTCTGTCCTTGTATAACAGAAGTGCAGACCAAATTGAGCAGATGGAGGCTGCTGTACTAAAGGTTGTTCATAGTAACTGTCTCTACCTGTTTGATTGTGCCAACATACTGTTATCACCACAGTTACCATTTCAGACAGCACAGGAGCATGTTTTATTGACTGACAGACCCATATGTATTCCTTTTTCAGACTATTCCAAGCTTAGGTTTGCTCGTATAGTCATGTGTTTTTTTTTTTTTGTTTTTTGTTTTTTATTTAAATAATGCTCCTATAACATGCTACTGGATAATTTCAGCCTCACTTTGCCATCACGCATGTTGTGTGCTGAACAAAGTATTAAACTCTTAAGACACCCTATGTTTGTGTGTCAGTGTCATTTTTTTTTTACATTGATGCTGCATTTGTCATACAGGCTACTCTGTGCACACATCTCCACAACAATATCTTTTGTACTTTGCCAGTGACAAAAGAGAAAACAATGGAACAAATTAAGCCATTTCTTGTATTACACTTAAATTTCCCAGTATTTCATCATTTCCTCCACAGAAAAAGGACTACTTGCTTTAAGTGAATAAAGCAAGTGTAGGCTTATATCAGTTTAGCTATTAATTACACATCAACCTGAACTGCCCAAGACTTAAAATGGCACTATGAAAATGCACCAATATAAACAATAAAAATCTTCAATCCATAAGTGCCCTCTCAATATTACTAACTATCAACACATGCATCGCACCACATGCTGACTCAACATCGCTGAAATATGACTCCTCTACCTCCCTCCTTCCTTCCCTCCTCCTTTCCTATCTTTGTGTGGCTGCGATAGATTCACTCTTCTGTATCTATGGGAATACAGGAGCGCTGTGTGTCTTCTCCCCCCCTTTTTCCAACCCAGTGCCTGCATAAAAAAAAAAACAATGCTGGTTTGATTTGCTGCCCACTGTCCCCTCCTTATTCTAAATATTCTGTTCCCCTAACCCTTGTCTTACACTTTCTGCCTGACACGCTCTCAAGACTCCCCTGCGAGCCAGCAAGGCAGGTAAACTCGGAGTGAGACGCTGAGAGGAAACCAGTGTGTGTGTTTTTGTTGGATGTGTGTGTGTGTGTGTGCGTGCTGCTGCTGCTGCATCGCTGAGCTACAGAGACTGAAGGCGAAGGAGAGCTGGAGCGTTTGTCCTTGAGACTGACTGACTGCAGCTGTAGAGCGGAGGACCAAGAGAAACCAGTGGATGAAACTGACAGTGAGTATTAAGAGTACGAACGAAATCCTTTAGACAAAATATCGGAGGGGGTTGAAGCAGGGTTTTATTATTGCTGCAAATGTTTAGTCTGCTTAGAAACAGTCTAGTGTGGTGTTTGGAGGCATGTGGGAGCAGTGTGTGTGTGAGACCAGGTGATGTACTTCTGCGTACTCCCAGGTGAACTCGTCTTTCAAAGGCATCTGTACTTGTTTCGATCAGACTTTGCGAGCAGTTTGGCTTTTCACAGAATCTGTGGCTCTTTTTTGTGTTTGTGTTTCATCATATTGAGAAAGATATGAGTAAACATAACATTGCATCTCCAGCTGGACCCCCTTCTACCATCCCTCCTCCTCCCCTTTTCTTGCCGGTTCTGTTGACAGATCGATACTTATGCATCTATAATTGGAAGTCATCAGTTATAGCGACCTGGCAAAGCGAGTCATTATCATGTGTAATCTCGCAGAAAATTACATTTTGACTGGTGTACCTTGCCGTGGCAAGAAATCACTGGGCTGTGGTGAGCGGAATAACTGGCTGATCAAGAAGGTGGGGTTTATGCAAGATCCCAGAGGTTTTAGAAGGCCCTGGGTCACTATGTTGGAATTATGAAAGCATTATTAAAGACCAGAAATTTTCACTGAAAGTCATAAAAGAACAAAATGGAGTTAGAATGAATCAAAAGTAAGAAATTGAAAGTGAGCTGAGTGTTGGAGCCTGTGGTGTGTGACAGTGTCAAGTCTTGTGCCAGACTGCTCACCTGTGGAGCTTCTGACAGACTGCATTACACCAGGTCAGTGAGAAGAGATGGATAGATTAAAAGAAAAAAAGCCACGAGGACAACATAAAGCTGTGTTAGTCCTTTTTTTGGGAGCCATCGTGACAGGAAGGCTTTTTTTTTTATTGTGTGCGTCTGTTGATTTGTTTTCTGTAGACATGCTGACAGTTTGCCAGAGGGTCTAAATTTGCCACCTGTGGAGATTAAAGTGATATGATGAGATAGACTGTGTGTGTTTAATAGCTCCTGACATCAGCGGGAGTTTGGTGTGCAGTGCTGCTGACTCTTGTGGTTCATTGTGTGTATTGGACCCGCACCCGCAGCTCCTTACATGATGCATGTCTGGGAACGAGAAGGGTCTAGGTTGAGGCACCTGTGAGTGGGAGAAAGTGGGAGATGATTTCATTAGTAAAAGGCTGTATGTGAAGCTTTGAAGACAGGTCTCAAGTGCAGGAACTAAAAGCTTCAGTAAGCAGTTTTTTTTGTTTCATTAGGGGAAAAATACTTTTTCAGCATATTGTAATTATTATGCTCTAAAAAAAGATCAAGGCTACTGCACGTCTTCAGCTGAAAAAAAAAACAAATGATCCTTTTTCAAACAAGTCTGTTCTCCATCTTTGTAATAAGTCACTGAATTACTAAATGCTTTAAACATAAACTTTTGTGCAGAAACATAACCATACTACTGTAGAGAAGATATATAGTATCTAAAAATTGGATGAGTCAGTATTCTATGACTATAGTAATAATTCTGAGAATAAAAGTAATAACTCTGACTTTATTCTATATATTTATTTTGTATTTGATTGATGTGAGGTTTACTGTTGTCATGACTACAGGAGGCATGTCTCGTGTGCAAAGCCATTAAGTGATTGTGTGTGGTAAATAATGTGGTAAATAAAATAATTCCAACTTTTTTCTCAGAATTGTGACTTTGATCTTAAAACTCTGTTGTTGTTTTTTTTACAGCAGCCCTTAGTCTTTTCCAAGTGAGGCCTACAAGTCAAGTTTCTATAATGTATTTTTTTTACTTTTTCAAGTGATTATATAAAATATATAATTCACAAAAACTATTACTAGGAAACTTATAAGTACTTATATGAGAAGACATTAAATAAAAGAACAACAGCAAAAACAATTACAATATATCATGCATAGTCATCCTTGATGTGTATGGTCATGTTAACCCGAATCACCAGGTGGTCTGTTACACAGAACCATACAGAAAGCCTTTACAAAGTGCAGGTACTTTAGATGAACACCTGGTTAGTATTTTTACAAACCACTATTCAGTAACCATAATGTTATCCAATTCGAGGAACGCTATGTTGTTAATATTAGTAATGGCTGCTTTGTTGTTAAACCTAAAACAAGCCCACAGCAGAACAAGATGGATTTTAGTGAGCTTGTGAACTGACAATATTCAATAGAATTCAGCTTCTGCACAATAGTACTAGTATGGAAATTCTCTCTAAAAATCCAACTGTGTGTAGTTTTGTATCCATCGGACAACCGTGAAAACAGGGATAGTCTGTTGTGTATGAACAAATCCTATAGAAATAGATCAATTGCTTTAGAAATTTATTAATTCATTCATTCTTCCTAAATGCCCAAGGCTTTGTCTAAGGTTATGTTTTAGGATTATGCAAATGTAAAATTTATATTGCCATTTTTAATGCATATTTTAAGTGATACACAGTGGTGACGACCCAACACGTCTTAGAGATTTTGATGTAATGCGTGTTGTTTCCAAGTAGGGAAATGGGATACTGAGAAAGACTGATTGAAGACGGGTGTTACTGGAAATACATGCATGTCGTATATGTAAATAATATGTATATGTAGCCTGAAGACTTTCACCAGTAGGATTTAAGCCTCTGCACTAAAAGTAGGCAGAATTTACATATGTGCACAAATGCAGCTGATGCTTTTAAAAGAGCCTGAGAGAACTTTCCGATGGGCACCTGCCAGAAGACAACTCAGTGACAAGAAGTGGAAGAACAATAAAACACAGAGGCAATGTCTCCACTAGGGGGCAACCCAAGCAAGTTAGTGTATTGATTGCAGTCTATGTTTCTATTTTCAAATATGCAAAAATGATCCTAATTTAGCTGTAATGAAATCCTCTTCTCCTGAATGCCTTCCTGTGCATCTTTCCCAGCAGTGACTCACTTCCTCCTTCTGTGGGCCCATAGGATCCCTGGATAAGTGAAAACCATTTGAAGACCATTGACCCACTGAGAATAGCAGCAGCAGGTCCCAGTAGCTCTTAGTGACATTTCTATGGTTACAATGCTTTAAGCTTCTCCCAGAGGCTTTCTAAGGTTTCTGCCATGACACAGATTATGGACACGTTATTCCTGCTTGTGTGTGTGCGTGTGACCTTTGATCCCTTTACAGTGTGCCGCGGATCAATACGGTAAAACTGATCCTCTTGCATGCGCTCATCTGTCAGTCAATCTGTCATTGTATGTATCACTTCCCTCCAATCCATCTATTTAAAGGACATCAAACTGGGAAGCATAAAGAAGGAAATGATTTTCTATTTTGGTATAACTCATTTTGCTCCTTTTTACTCATTCTTCATGGCCTTCACTTCTTTTTAGTCTGTGCAAACTGTTCGAGTGTCTAAGAGGTGGTGTGTGTCGGTGCGGCGAGACAATGGTGTTTGCACACAGTGTCAATAGTCTTTCTCTCTGTCTCTGTAATTGATGGATGACTTGGAGTCAGGCATAAACTAAGCAGATTACACTCACTAGATTGGAGCGCTGATGCTAATGTGTGCGTGTGGTGGTGGGGGGTTAGCATCGCAGAATGACTGTCCAGTTTGGGAAGTCAATCTGACAGCTGTCCCCAAGAGGCTTGAGATTTGGTGGCTCTGAGTTTAGGCATGAGAAGAGACAAATGTGAGCACACACGCACACACACACACACACACACACACACACACACACACACACACACACACACACACACACACACACACACACACACAAACATCTTTTCTAGGTGTCTGCTTCTGGCCTGTAGTTTCCTTTTACCTCAGAGAAAACTAGACGCATCTGGGGTCAATAGCTGGCAGCTGGGTGCTCTGTTACAGCCAGCGTCCGCCCCGAGCAAATATCGAACTTCAGTTTTTGCCTCAGCCACAGCAGTGTAAAAATATTTTTGATGTTTAGTTGCTGCCATAAGTGCTTTACTTTATTCGCTGCATTCAGCTTCTTTCTATTTCCAGTTGTAGTTTGAAATTTTGTGTTGCTAGCATAGGCTTTGTATAGGCCTACAACATAAAAGCCTGGGCTAGCAATACACAACATTTGTACACAACAAATACTTTTTGTTAAATTGTCAATGGAGCCAAATCTTAATTTTTCTTTTCATTCTAACTAACAACCCTATAGAACGACATGTATGCTCACTCCATTAAAGCAGCTAAAGTGTACATAACTAGATGGATTTAGCTTAAAATGTTTGTACAATTGAAACAAATTTCCACGGAAACAGTGTCTTGTTTATATTAATGTTCTAAAAATGTTTTATATATATATTTATTATTCGCGAGGGCTTAAGTCACCATCGGCAGCTGCCACCAGGGGGCGCCCAGCATGTTTTAGACGTTGTTGGGGGGGGGGACTGCAGTAGGGGCAGCATGGGGGAGAGCATGGGCGCTGTTATGGGTACAGTAGGCCTACGGAGCGGTTTGGTATGGGTTACCCCTTGGTGAGGCACGCGTTTCCACTCTGCTGGGTCCACGGAAGCAATCTCGTGTCTATATTTTAGATATAAAAACGCATTGAAACTTTTATAAAAATGTATATGTAGGCTATTGTTTCCATTTTTTGCTAAGAACTTCAACATGCAGGATTATTGTCAATTAAAAAAATTAAATAATGCACCTTAGATGCTTTAGAAAGTTCAAAAATAGCCTTTAGTGTGAAAACTACTTTATAAAACATACATTATCACAAATAAAGCACTCCACTCGTGTTATTTACCTCAAGTCCTTCACTCGACGCCGCTCTGGCTTGACGCTTGTGTGTTTTACTCTTGTTGTGGTGCGTCGTGCGTTTGCCGTCGCTGCCAAGCAAAACACAACCTTTGTTTAACATTAGTCTCAATGATAAAATAATATCTTTACTTTGTTTTTAATGTGTCCGCTTTATGGCTATGTGACCCCCCCTTTACCTGAGAAAGAACAAACAGAGACTTCACTGACGCTCGCATAAAAGCAAATGAGATAATGACGCTTTCCTTTAATGGTTTATTGAAGATAATTTCTCAGTTTTTATTAGATTATAGGATCTTTGGGAGATTTGATTTGATAGTGGTACATTTGAGTCTGGCTTGAAGTTGAGATAAAATATTCTACCAATAAAAACTGGACTCTTTATCTGCTGTGTATAACGCCACACTCTCTTTTCTTCCTGGGCTCTTGTGTTTATTGACGCGTGTAGTACGTCTTTGCATGAGGCGGTTTTAATGTGGTGGTGTGCGTGTTTGTTGGCCGGCGAGCCGTTTCATGCGGCGTGTAATGGGATAAGAGCCACTCCATGCAGTCTGCCGTCTGGCCTTTATCTGAGCAACAG
Organism: Neodontobutis hainanensis; assembly: GCA_024349245.1. NCBI lineage: Eukaryota > Metazoa > Chordata > Actinopteri > Gobiiformes > Odontobutidae > Neodontobutis > Neodontobutis hainanensis. Next base: position 389,225 of record JALDNG010000210.1, read on the forward strand.
ATTACTGCAGGTGATCTCATTCCTGAAGAGATTGGTGAAGCGGGGGTCAACTCTGAGCACACTTATGTACAAATCAGTGGACAGACCAACTTATAAACTACTTAGTATACAGTGCTCATCAAAACCTCCTAATAATTCAAGGTAATCATTCAAATTTCAATTTTAATGTGATTTGCTGTTAAGATATCAAAGCATTATCTTATATTAAAAAAAAATCTTAGTGTCATAAAAGCCCCCTTTTTATTCATAAAGATTATATTGTATTGATCTTAAAATTAGTTATAAGCCCCTAACATCAAAGCTGATTTATGCTCCTAAAAAGGCATAATCCCAAACAGAAGGGCAGGATTTATTACACATTTGATCAAAAACAAAGGCGTATTGGTTGCCAGAATGAAGACTTACTGCATTTTGTTCACACAGATTCTAGCAGATTAGGTTTGTATCTGTGTTTTAAGTGGATTATCTTGTGGTGACAACAAGTTGCATAAGACTACTTAGCTTCACTCTCACAGAAGTGACAGGATTGATTTGTCGATTGAAGGCTGGATCGATTGACAAGTATTAGTACCGCTGCAATTGTTTTTATCATTTGACTTCATACTTTCTTCATCTGTCAGTCAAACATAAGTAATAACATCAATAACACTGTCAAATAGTCCCTTGTTTGACTCCAAAACAATTTTACTTCAATTACATTAAATCTATAAATGTGTGTTTCTAGGTAAATCTGACCTTTTGTTTTGAACCTTTGTAACGACAGTTAACCTTTTCTTCCAGCCAAGCACTACTTACTATGTCATTTTGAACACACATTCGCCTTTAGAAAAAAGCAGCACATTAGGCACATAGCCATAGCCTATTATCAGATAAAAATATTGCAGTTGCTGCAAGTCACTTAAAGCCGGGTTATAAGTTGTTCCTTTTAATGTGTCTGATGACATTAGATAAAAAAAAGCATAGTCCCTTTGCTTTTCATGTTATTTAATAATCTTAATGCATGAATATGGCAAGATTAATTAGGAATTCCCCTTGAACGCTTGTACCAAAGTTGTCAGAAGAGGACAGCCAACATCCTCTGTTCTCATTTCCACCTGCCCCAGAGAGCAGCCAACTCTCATTGGCTTAGAGCGTGGCCAATCAGATGTGAGCTCCCTGTTGAGGGGGAAGGCCATTCAAATGGAGTGTGTGGCTGGGATATTCATGAAGGCCAGACTGCTTTGAGACCCTTGTCACACAGCCAGCTAGTCACAACACTCGGGACTTCAAAGGCGAGTGTCCAGGGGGGTCAGTCTGCGGCGAAAAGAAAGGAAAGGTGCGAGTGGCAGGAAGACAGACTGAGACCATGAGAAGAGTGTGATACAAGTGAGAACAGGCAGAGGTAGATGGACGCAGTTTTTAAAAAAAAAGTGAACGTCAGATACACAGAAATAGAGTGAAACATATAGAGAATAGGAGGTGGACAAGAAAGACTGACATTTTTCCCTTTACTGGAGTATGGTGACAGAGTTCAGATGGATTTAGTCGACCTCTACCTCCCTGAGTGCTTCACCTACCACTCTGACACTGAGTAAGTACTTACCCACACGACAACAGGAGTGTGCTCCCCAAATTCTCTGTCATGCAAAATCTAAGTTGCATTGCCAGCTGTGAAAGTTGGTTTGCATTGGTAACAATCGCCATTGTTTAGCCTGTTTATTTTCAGATTATTAGGGAGTTGGCCAATTTCAAAGAAGTCTCTAGTTGTGCTTCTGTGTTTGTTTTTTTGTTTTTTTTTTACTTGATGTCATAAAACTATGCAAAAAAACAAAACAATGGTAAGTATGCATGTTTCATGAGTGCAATGCTTTCTTTTCTCCAGTGTAATCATCTTATCATCTGTGGTCTAACCTCTTAATTGCTCACTAAATACCATTTAAACACTGTATCTAGGCTAAATATGCAAAGACAGAAAAGACAAGTAGTGAAACAAGCACCCGTGTTGATTTACAGCAGATAAAGAGCGGTAAGTGCAGATGATCCAATGTATGGCGCGCTCTGTCGTGTGTGTAGTAAACCCAGTAACAGGACTGTCATCTCACTTCGAAAGGCTCTGTCCAAAGCCTGACTTAAGGCTCTTACACTTGGCTAGGGGAGCCACTGATCCCTGCTCAGCTCCTATTGGCTCAAAAAAAAGTATTGAGGCCCCACTGACCTAAATATGTGCTCCTAAGGGTTATGCTTATGTCACTAAATTGTATAGTTGCAAAATGAAAAATAAGACATTATTTTTTCTTCACATAGTCTTGTTTTTTTCCCCCACTCTCCCCCTCCTTCATGCGGTGGGTCATTGTCTGTGTTGTGACTCGTTTAAAAAGTGAGTGCAGCCTCCTCTCTTTTAACACCCCAGGTTAATGAGCCACAGGACTTTTCCTTTTTTGTCCCCTGCCAGACCTTTTTCACAGTGTCCCTCTCTATCTGTCTCCTTCTTGTAATGTCCTCCAGCCCCGCCTCCCACTATTCCCTTTCTTTTATCTTCTTCTTCTTTTTCTTTTTGTCGTTTCACGCTGCATTTTAACCATTGTTGCCAAGGTGCAATTAGAGTTGTTTTGGATACTGTCCCACAATAGGGTAAGCTGAGATAACCTGAATTCCCACACAAGACAGTCCCATACTTCTTAGGCGTTTAAATGTAGCTGTGGAATAGTAACCCATCAAAAAGATTATCACATCACATCTGATCACGTTATAAAGCCATTTCATTAGGGAAGCAAAACGCCAGCACCGTCACTCTTCCAATCCTGATGCATTATATCGGCAGAGCATAAAGTAAAGTACATCTCACCTGTCATAGACTTGACACAGAAATATGGATGTCTGTGATGGATAGCCAATAATAGTACCGGTGAGTCATTTTTAAAAGGAAACTCAAATTACATTTCTCTACTGTTTTTATAGTGGGTAAAGTGGATTAGAGGAGCAGGTAATGACAAGAGGTAGATTAAATGAGTAAATGGAGGAACAGTTTGCCATTTTAGCGCTTTAAGGTGACATACATATTTATTCCTAATAATTCCTTTAAAAAATAAAAGGTTTTATTTTAAGCCCAACTAAGACATATATATTTGATATATTAATGATTGTAGCATATTGTTTTATCTAACCACTTCTCTGAATGTTTGTTAAATCTCAGCTCAAGTTTTCAGTCTTGGCTAACCTCTAAGAATACTGCCAAGCTAACTCTACAACAGAACTAAATACACCAACGATAACAAAAAATATTCCTGGACAGACCGTTTCTTACATGTTAATATCAGGTAGCCTAGCCTAGTGATAACACACATTCATACACATGTTTTTTTGTAAACTAGCTAGCAATAGTCTTTAAAATTATTAGCAAAACAACTAACTCTTTGAGCTAATGTTATCCAAGTTAGTGCTAATACATTGCCACTAGCTTAAGTCAAATTTTAGCAATTATGTATAGCCTACTCATTACATTTCTTTATGTTTTATCTTTTTGTATCTATAACTACTTGTTCTGATGGATTTATTTTATTAGGAAAATATTTTAAGTAGCTAAAACTATGTAAACAACTTTACAAAAGCAATAGCAGTCAGGTTAAATTTTAAACGTCCTTAATGCACCTCAACCTTTTCACATTCTCATTTCTTCTGAGGATAAATTTAAAAGCCCTGGGATTGTACATTAAGTTCTGTACTGTGTTACACAGAACTGTAATGTACCGTAACGTTGGGTGACACCACATGATATGGCAACAGTGCACCATTAGCTTGGTTTTCTTAAAAACACTTAGAGCCTGTGTTGTTGGTTCTGCTAACATCAGGCTTACTGTTTATCTGGTCAGGTCTCTGTGGGATTGTAGAGGGGTAAGTAGCCCGTGGCAGTAGTTTACTCAGGGGGTGGTTAAAAACAGCCAAACTCTTTGCCTAACAAAGACTTGTGGATGAGGGAAAGCTGATTTGCCTAGCAGGAAACGAGTCTTCTCTGTGCACCAACAGATTATTTGTGCGCATGTGTGTTTCCCAGCATGTGAGTGACAAAGAGAGGCATCAGACTTTTTTTAAGGTGGCTTGGCGACATACAGTTGAATGCAAGTATGTGTTAAAGTGTTTATGAAGACACTTGCTTTAAAATATGTCTGTAAGTGTCAAGCATGTCCACATCATGTGAAACTAGAGAACATGTTGAAAACTGGGAGCCGGTCTATGAATTTTATTTTTACATGCACACACGCCTGACACCACAGTATGAGTGCTTGTGAGAGAGGTCAGTTCACATGACTGACAGCCTACAGTACAACTCAGATCATGGTTTCAGTTTGTGTGGTCACATGCGGTTTGTCAGATTTTAATATTTGAATGCACTCTTGTACCTAATGCAGCCCTAACCAAAACAAGTTTATTTAATTTAACCTCAACTGGTGACTAAATGTGCTATTATGTAAAACTTAAAACAGAGTTGTGTTGTCATGAACAATAAAAGACAATAAACAATGACAGAAGACAGTAAAAGCTGCAAGATGCAAGATCTGGTTGGGATATTTCCCTAAGTTTGCTTAAGCAAGTTCTGTTTCTGAAGACAAAGTAGAGTAATAGGCAGCAGTTTTGCATATGTGGTAAAATCACAAACGGCTGGTTTAGATAAGATAGAGATGGATGTCCACATGAACACAGGGGCAGAGAAGACAACACAGGGGCAGACAAAAATGTGGTTGTAGAATCACATCAGTCATAAGAACCAAACATCTAGGGTTATGTTAAATGTGTTTTTGATACAATGTAATCCTCACTAATGGTAAAACCTCTTTATTTACTCTCTATGGGTAAAACTCAGTAGGCTTCTGAAAGGGCTGTGTTAAATATTTAAATCAATGCCTGACGTAATTGAACACCAAGCACCTTTTATAGGTCGTCAAAACAATGCTGGGTGCCCTCTGGTGGTGGCTGCCAACTATGAATTTCTTTACGGGGATAATAAAGGGATGATAAATAAAAATAAGTCATCCATATTAATTAACACAAGGAGACTAATTTGTTCTTTTCTGCCTGTGCTCTAGACTTTTGGGCAGGATGTCAGTGAGGGGCCTGGACCCCACCTGTCCCACCTCTATCAAGCGTGAGCCATCTAGCCCCAGCCCAAGCTCTCATGGTGATGTAAGCCCACCCCAGCCAAGCCCAGGAAGCTCTTCCTCAGATACCAACTCCAGCTATGGGCTCCTGACCAAGGGCCACCCTCAAAGCAATGGACTGGACTCACCAAGCCTTTATGGTCACAATGCTGCCAACAATGCGGAGACAAACAGGTTTGTCAAAGAGCTTTTGTCTATTGCATACTGTCTCTTCTAAGTTCATGTCTGAGTCCTCTGTCTCTGCCCAGGCGGTTTGGGGATGACGATAGCCAAGTGAAGTGTGAGTTCATGCTTGGCACCGTAGCCAAGCGGTTGTGTCTTGTGTGCGGTGACATTGCCTCGGGCTACCACTATGGTGTCGCATCCTGTGAAGCCTGTAAGGCTTTTTTCAAGAGGACTATCCAAGGTAAAAGACAACATAATCCTGCACATGAACAGTTTTATACTTAGTAACAGTTTATTGTGCATGGCCGATAATGCCTTCCTGCATCATATAAACCTGTTTTACAAGCAACATGGTGTGATGAGCATTTGTTTGGGTAAAAACAAGCCCTGATGAGTTATCTTACAGCTTCCGTCTCCTGACTCTTAAACTGCATAAAGGCTTTAAATAAAGAGCTGTTTGCAAACATCTGATAAGAATTTAAACGTACAGCACATTGTGTATATAGTCAACATGTTTGGACTAAAGCTAAAAAGAATAGCACTGAGCTTTGCCAGCCGTGTCCCAGGTAAGAGACCTGGCGTCTGTGATGTGTTTAGGCCACTTCATGTTGGCCACTGCACACAGGTTCAAAGGGCAAACAGGATGAGCGGCTGTCAGCTCAAACGAAGAGATCTGATGCCTGGCTCATCAGATACTTCCTGTTTCTAATGAAGGGTGGCAGCTGAGAGCGCCTGCCACTGGCGGGATGCCACCAGACTTAACATGCACATTTGGCAACCATCATAGTCCCATAACCTCGGATGTAGAGTGCTCCCGGTTAAAGCAACTGGTAGCACAGTAACTGGTAGTAAGTAAAAATAAAAGCTTTGGCAGCAATATGTAATGGAAGGCCTATAACAATTAAAAAATTCAGTGTGTACAGTAGACTTTAGTGTTTCATGTTTTTTGTGTCCAAGCCTTTGGTCTATTTTCTCTGATTCAGGTAACATTGAGTACAGCTGCCCGGCGTCCAATGAATGTGAAATCACAAAGAGAAGAAGAAAGTCCTGCCAGGCCTGTCGATTTGTCAAGTGTCTTGCTGTGGGCATGTTGAGAGAAGGTCAGTCACACATTCACTTAGAACAAAACAGCCCAAATCAAAACAAACCCATTCTTCATAGTTAGAAAGGCAAGGCAAAGACCTGTCTGTTTCTGTTTGCCACATTCCTGAAAACAATACACATATTTTATTTCACTCTATTATTGACACTCTACAATTAATGCCTTTAATGTCTCACTAAGTAGTACCAATGAAATTTAAAACGCTTGACAGTTCAATTCAACAATGCAGCGAGGTGGAGACAATGCTTTTTAACTATTCAAAGTTTTGTTCTGCACATCATGACAGCAGTTATAAACAACCAAGTTATAATTACCGTTTGAATAATATCAAAGTAGAGTGTTAATGTGTACATGCACAGTACATTCCACAGTGGCTCTGTCACTGCAGTCAGGTGCTCGAATGTGTGCCTGTCTGCTGACATATTGTTGTCCGGATTTAGAAGTGACGCAAAAGGGAAAACATTAGGGACCTTCTACTGTACTGGACACTTGGTGCATGCTGCTTATGGCCAACAGATGATGATAAAAGAGAGGGGGGTAGATAAATGGGTATATGGGTATGGGTGTGTGAAGCTGTGGGTCTGGGGATATATAAGACAAGGATGGACAGTGAACAATGGTCAGTTGATTTGCTTTCTATATCATCAATCAAAATTATGGTCAGTCTATGAATTATTTTTCCTAATGCTACATAAAGTTACATTTTCAAATGCTGCATATTGATTTACAAGAGTTTGCCAATGTATAAACTTTGTCAAAACACATTTATGCTCACACCTCTGTGGTTGTGAGAGTGTGCCCTTTTTCTAAATCAGTTGTGTTTAATAGGACAGCAACATTGACAGCATCCTCACTCTCCCCCCTTTTTTCCTTGCAACCTTCCCCCTTTGGCTTTTTCACTCCCTACTCGTAAATTCCTCCAGATGCCTTGTGGGATTCCTGAACCTCCGTGAAATGCGAACTGCCCCTCGTAATTCCAGTCGTAAGCGCCCCTCATAACGCGCTTCAGCGTGTCTCGTAATGCCTTGCTTTCCCCCCGGAGAGGGACAGTAAAAGGCTGAAGACAGAGGAGCAGTGAGGTTTAACGTGGAGAGACGGAGACATATTAAATTGCAGCTAAAAAAAACATATAGATCTTGTCTTTAGCCCCACGTCCTGCATTTGGGATTAAAAATCTGATTTAAAAATATGGTTTAACATTTTGTTTTAAATTCACTTAAAAAAATGTGACTACTTATGGGACTTTAACAGCATGTAGGGGATGGTTCATGTTGTTTTGTAACATATCCATCAATCTATGCTTGTGTCACAACATCACCAGTTTCTTTATTTTTTGAGCTGATCTTTGTCAATTGATTGCCTTTTTGTATAAACACCTTGTAAGATTACTTTTATTGATTCTTTACAAACAGTACTATGTGGAAAGGCTTGTTTCTATTGCAAACAAAAGGCAGAAACATCAGATTTTCATTCTAGTTTAACAGAAAGGTATAAAATAGCAAAGCAGATGGCGATTCAAGCTTTAACAGTAACACTTCAATATCATGTTCTTAATTTCTAGGTAGCGGCCTGTAAAAGCCTCTCGTCGCTTTGGTCACCTGATCACAGCTTAATCATCTGTATTCTGAGTAAAGCCCTGCCAACTTTCCAAATTCCTTTCATTAGTCAACGAGAAGCAGCGGGGAAGGGAATGTAACCTCCACAGTGGCAATATACTGGCGGCTTATGTGTACATTTGTCACAATATCCGAGAAGCGTGGGATTGTTTACAGTAAATACAGCTGGTTGCGGCAGCATTAGTGGAGGCGAAGGAGGGGGTAGAGTGATGCCTTCGGAGGAGGAGACCATAGTAACCTGGATCAGTTTGGATTAGCAGATGGATGACTGTGTCGCTGATCCTACCGTGTGTGTTTTAGGATCTTGTAAAGCCCTCTCATGATATCATCTAGACCCCCTGGAAGAGGACTGAGTGATAAAAGATGGGGGAAAATAGATTGATAGCGTGACATGTCCATTTATTTTGAACTAACGAGGCTGTGTGTCTTCTCTGTTTTGTTATCCACCGCTGCTATTCCTGGCCTTTTAGTTGTCAGCACATTCCACTGTGAAGAGTTACACTTAGCCCAATGTGTGTGTACGATTATGGCACATCCACAAGCACACAAATACACCCTGCCGCATGCGCTATTCTTACACATCAAACTTCTTTGATTTCATCCGGCAACAGTTGCCAACAGTTGGCGTCGAATATGATGACGGTATAAAAAAACCTTTCAGAAAACAGGTAACGCATTCCCGAAATTATCTCTCTTAAGTTGCAGAAGTTGAAAGTTCAATTCTCAATATTCAACAAAACATGGCACAGATAGTGTCTCAATATGTCAAATATTTTAAAATTTGATAATGTTTCGGGCTTAGCCTTCTTCAGATCATTATGTCTGCTGAAATTGCCAGTTCTATTAAAAAAGGCAAAACACATTGTCATCAATCATCTCCTGCCAATCACCTAGGTTAAACCACAATTAATATTTGCGCTCTATAACATCACCAGGGAGACAGGGGGCATTTAGCTTACCCCAGACCATCATCTTCTGAGTTTCTGTTTCCTCGCTTTTTACATACTTTCTCATCTTAACCCCCAAACTGCACACACTCATCTTTATGTTACAGTAAGAAACTGACCTAAATTAACAGGCCAATGTGCCATTTCCTGTTTTCAGTCTTAAAATGAAACTCCAGTGGGGTTTCCACAATAAAAGTTAAGCTTATTTTAGGTCCACTCTTAAGCTCTTTTACTGCCTTCCAGTCAAAAAATATAAAAGATTTTAAGCATCAGTGGTTTAAGTTACAAAAAAAAACATGCTGCTTTTTATTACACCTAATGCAAGTAAAGAGTGAGAGTATCAAGGTGAAGTATAATTTCGCTCAAATTGCGATTAACACTACAGTGGTCATTGTTATAGGTGCTCCATAAATATCTAGCTTGTATAAAAATATGTAGGGAAGCAGCAGGCTTGAAGGTATAGGGTGTTAGAGTGAGGTGTCAGGTGGGCAAATAATACCCTCAAATAGCCTCTTTCAGTCTCGAGTGCCATTATAGATCTATTGAGCGCCACTATGGCAATTTACACTGCACACATCAGGTAACCCGACACTACTTCTGAAGACTTCTGTCAGCCTTGCCAGAGAGAGACACGTTTCCTCTACAGGCAATAATGGTATTCTCTTGAGCAAACTGCCCCTGTGCACCCTCTTAAATCGTCACAACCACAGCAACCCGCCTGTCACAGTGCTTGTTAGGATGAGCAGTTGTCATCAACTGGCCGAAAGTTGCGAGGTGTTGTATTACAGGGCGCGTGTTGATGTGCCAGCATAACTAAGGCCCGGCAAGTCTCCTTGGGCTCATCACCGCAGCGGAGGGAACGGTGACTGAGCAACATCCTGGCGTTTAGCTGGGTTCAGGAAGCTCTATTTAATTTCATGTGATCCGTGACAATTACCAGAATATGCGACTTCATTCTGTTACTGTGTTTTCATAGGTGTTCGTCTGGATCGGGTTCGTGGAGGCAGGCAGAAGTACAAGAGGAGGATAGACGCAGAGAACAGCCCGTACCTGCATCCACAGAATGCCTTGCCCCAGAAAAAATCATGTAAGCACGCACACTGAACTTAAAGTGAACTGTAGTGTATTTAAAACGTGATAGGGGCAATTACAAAAAGTCACACTACTACTTTAGTCAAACATTTAGAAGAATGTGACATCAGCTTGTTTATTCTTACCATCTGAAGTCCATGTTTCAGTTTATATTTAAATGTCCCTATCTTATTCTATTTTTCAGTTGCTGCTGGTAATGTAGAAAACAAAGTGGTCTCTCTGCTGCTGGTTGCTGAGCCTGAAAGCATCTTTGCCATGCCGGACCCTACTGTACCAGAGAGCGACATTAAGGCTCTGACTACACTGTGTGACCTGGCCGACCGGGAGCTGGTGGTCAATATCGGCTGGGCCAAACATATCCCAGGTACTGCTCACTGTCCATCTCTCTCTCTCGCTGTCAGCCAAAAGTGCACTACACATTAACTCACATTAAGTCTGTAATCAGATCAGAGGAGGGATTGTTGTAACTAGTGTATGCCAAGATGCCTGTTACAAGCCGTACACCCCGTACAAGCTCTACACTCTTACCCTTACAAACCGATTTCCTAATATATCCACCAGATGACCGCGGCCTCCTGGAAGTAAGAGCACATTTCCTGGGTTGTCTCGGGTTAGCAATGACCCGCTGGTACTTTTAGTTTGTCCACAGACACAGGAAGACAAGAAGGAACATCCAGGGTCTTTTCTCCTTTGGATGAGCGAGTGGAAAAAACGGGAAGTGCATTCTGACAGCTTAGTGGGATTAAAATGTTGGTGTGCCATTATGTTGACAGTTGTAATTGGGAACTCTCTGATTGCACCAAGCAACAGAGTAATGTGGATTAAAAAACTGTATTTTTTTCTTTTTAATTAATAGTTAATTTAATTTTTAAATAAAAAAAAATAAGGGAAATATACCTGCCTACAGTACTTGGTGATCAACTAAGCAGTTTCTAAATAAGTTTTAATCTTATAATCCTTGTTACTCACATTCTCAGTGACTGACACAAATTACAATATAACTTAATATCGCACATGTCATATCTGACATCTCTTATTATCTCATTATCAGGCATCATCTGAATTTCATAATTTCTTAAACCTTGTCGAAGATAAACCCATAACTTTTTCATTCCATTTGGAAAGTTCATTTTAGACGTCCATATTATTCCAGGTTAATCCTGAATGTTCATGGGGTCAAAATATTTAATTTTCACAAGTGTCAGTCTTTGGATTTCTTTAGCTTTGACGTGAAGCCAAGCAGGAACCACAAGAATGTCTCATGTTTTTCTCATTTTTTTTCATCTTTCCTCTCGCCGGCTTTCTTTATCAGCCACGTTTATCCTTACCCAAAACATCACCCGGGAAACACCTGGGCTTTTTGTTGATGCCTCACCTCGGGAATGCTTACAATACAAACAAAGCAGCTGTGTATGTGTGCCTTCTTCCATCTCAATTTGTCCCTGCGTTTCTTCCTACGTAGCAAGCACCGTTTTTCCGTGTCGGTGTTTCTCATCAGCAGTTCTGTTGTTCTGATTTTTATTTTTTTTTAAGGCATAGCAGCAGCTCCCTTCTATGTACTCACCCTCCAGGCTTCTGCTGTCCACCTCTTTTTGCCCCGTTGTTGGTTTACTGTCAGCAAACAAGGCAGAAGCAGTCCGACTGATGGTTGTATTTGTGGCCTTTTGCCAGTGGAGGAGCTGCAGAGCGTGGGGCTGTCATGAAAGCAGCAGATTCTGACCGGAGGCTGAAATACAGACAAAGACAAAGAATAAACTTCTGATACTTCTGAAATTCATTCATTAGGATTGAAATTATTAACATTAAAACACCATCACTGGACATAAAATACTTTTACAAAAACCTCTCTATGAAAATAATTTATTAGCTGTTTGTAAGGAGAATAATAAATGTACTAAAAAAGGTAGCAGCTATTATCAACTTGCTGTTTTTTATGCAAATAAAAATCTAAACATGATTGTGACTAGGCGGTAATGGAAAAAAAATTAAATACATGTGAAAAAATAAAAGCACACAGTGATAAAAACGGATATTTAGTAAGTAAAGCCCCTCCCAGAAGCGTAATGGTCATGTCACATCAGCTCTGGATGAGTGGCAGGCCACACAGCCCCATTTTGCTGAGAGGACCGTGGTCCTGGGCAAAGAGGCCCCGGCCATCTGAGTTCTTTGCCCAGGGGGAGGTGAGTGTGAGCGGGCTACTGTCCTGGCCGCTCCCCTTCCCTCTGTGTCAGCTCTGATTAGGCAGATTGACAGTGATGGGCACTGAAGTCTGAGGGGCAGACTGGCAGATGAGCTGGCTAAAGACCAACTGCCCGCTTTGCTTTTGGCCTTTTTGAGTCTACTGCGAGTTGGCGGTCTGTCTTACGTATGAAAGCAACTGTGGCATGAGCGGCTGTGTGTTACTTTAGTATGATATAATGAACAGTGGCATGAGAATGGTTTAGATGTCAACCCTTCTAATTTGCTTCACTGTTTATTGTCTTTATTTTCTATTGGAACTTGTAATGTATCAAAAACAGTCCAACGTCTCACACTATCATCTATGACTTGGTCTCTAATTGATGGATGCGTGCCACAATACTGATCCCTATCGACCAATGAAATTGTGCACAGACAGTGTTTCCAGTCAATCCGGGAGCGATAGTGGGGAAATCGGCGCCAGTGACACATCCCTGTGGTGGCTGTAAAGAGCAGTGGATTCTGATAACTATCAATGATGGTGTCAAAAATAAAAACACCCCCGTCCCTTCAGCCCTGTAAAATGATGTGTTTAATTACAGTAAGCGTGAGTTAGTGTGTGTGTGAATGGCTTTATGCAGTGGACGTGAGGTGTTTTAATCACACTCATGTGGAGTGTAATGTTCAGCAAAGTGGGTGTGTCCCATGGAACTTAATTAAATTCACAACCTATTCACTCCCATTGTCCTTTGTTATGCCCTTTACTGAAAGTCACAGTGCTATAAGGAAACATTACACTATCTCAAAGGCCACTGCAAAAAAAAAAAAGAAAAAAGAAAAACTGTCCCTATTTTCTTTACTTTAAAACTTCAAATTTAATGCTGTCCTTGTTGTACATCTGTACAACAGCTCAACACTAATGTATATTTGTTTCCTGGAAACATGACATACTCTGTCCTCAGTTGTGTCTTGGATCCAAAGAAAGGATTTCTCAAAATTCCCCCATATTTACATTAACATCAAGCTAGTTACAACGGGTTCAGATGACATCAGGAGCTAGCTTTAATCATGGTGGTTTGTTTTTGGTGGTGCCTTAGTGGAGTTAACTTTTTTGAAGAAAGGTGTATTTATTAAACCAACATTTTATTTAACCAACATTTCACAGAAGGCACCTTAATAAGTACTTCGTGGAATACGCTCCAAATCATAACTCATTCACATAAAACTTTTTCTTTTGGCTTGTTCTTGATTCACCAGGAGTTGAAACCTGATGATTTAGTGTATTGTCATTAAGTGTCATCTACCATTTTCCATAAACCATTTGTTTTATGTTTCTAGGCTTCCCGTCCTTGTCTCTCGCCGACCAGATGAGTCTGCTCCAGAGTGGCTGGATGGAGATTTTGATCTTGAGAGTGGTGTTTCGCTCGCTGGCTCTGGAGGACAAGCTGGTGTATGCTGAGGACTACATCATGGACGAGGAACAGTCTAAACTGGCGGGGCTGCTTGACCTCAACAACGCCATCCTGCAGTTGGTGAAAAAGTACAAAACGATGGGGCTTGAAAAGGAGGAGTTTGTTGTCCTGAAAGCCATCTCGCTCGCCAATTCAGGTACATGACTTTTTATTTATTTATTTTTTTTTTGTTTAGAAGTTAAGCTCAAGTCAAACACCTACTTTTATTACTCCTCATAGATTCCATGCAAATTGAAGATTCAGAGGCAGTTCAGCGACTCCAGGACGTACTTCATGGTGCTCTACAGGATTACGAGGCCACACACCACCCAGAGGACCCTCGGAGAGCCGGCAAACTAATCATGACGCTCCCCCTCCTCCGTCAGACAGCTGCACGTGCTGTCCAGCATTTCTGCAGCATCAAACAGGACGGCCGTGTGCCTATGCACAAACTGTTTCTTGAACTGCTGGAGGCCAAAGCCTAACATCAACACACAGTCATTAGCTTTATCCTAGCCGACAGAATGAAGGACTATGGGAAAAGCTGGGGTTCTCACCTCATATTTCTGCCCAGTTTTGCTTGCATTCAAGTTCTAAATTTGCAATTACCAGGAACATCAATAGAGCAAGCAACTGGATTATCCTTAGCGCCCCTTATATTCACAGTAAGTGTCCCACTTTTTTTTGAATGAAGACTGCAAATAGAGATGTGACACTAAACTAAACTGTGTTGACCTGCTTCAGGGTCGAAGAGGAATGAAGGATAATGTAAAAGCAGAAGACTCGCCTTCTAGAGATATTAACAATTATATGCCAAATGTAGAGCTTCTTTTGTTAAAAGACCACTTTATACTTGAAGATTGTGGATTATTTTGTCCATCTTGAAGCCTGTTAATGCATTCTAGCGCATTTAGAGAGTCTTTTGATAGTTTAATTTTGTCCATTTTGTATAGACAAGATAAATGTGTCCTAAGTGGCAAGTTTTGCCAAAGAGTAAAAGACTATACTATTGAAAAATACCAGCAACTGTCCACAATAATATAATGTGGTTTGTGAGACATTCACATAAACTTGCATCCCTTCAATGTTGTGTATTGCAAAGATATCTATTTGGGAAACATTATGTAGATGAATAAAAGGAATAGGTAATGTAATCAGCATCTTATAAAACACTAAAGGCTTCTTTGGTTTTAGCAGAAATGTTCAGGGAAAGAGTACTTAATGTCATAAAATGTGTCTGTGACAGCATATATTTATTTAAAAGTGGCTCTGTTTCTTTTCCTGTTACTTATGTGGCATTAATGAAGCGTAGAATAAAGCAATTACAGTCAATCATTTTGTAAAAGATTTTTAAATATCATTGTAAACTAATTTTTTACTAGCTTCTCCGCTACAGCACTGATAACTATAGCATATCATGAAACTCCAATTTAAAATGATTAGAAGTATACCTGATAATGTTGTAGACTTGTGTAGAACCATAGATATAAATACCTATTTAAAATGGCTGCCATACTCTATAATCTGGATTAGGGAAGTGCTCAATGACCTTTCTCTGATAGAACTGTATGTGTAGGATGAAGTTTGTGCACTACTACATTGCCTTTTAGCCATAACGTTTGGGGAAACTGGTGGTGGCCCTCTGTTAATCTGTGTGTCTTGTGTGAATAGTTAAATCTGGGAATGGTCTTTTATGCACATGTAAAATTAAGGGAAAGAATCGCTATACTCTATTAAAGCGTCACAAATGTGTTCCTCATTTGACTTTTTGGGTACTGTGACACTGTTGTGTGCATATTCTTTGAATGGGACAGCAATATGACATATTTAATGTATGTAATGTAACTTTTGCTGTATATGTCATGTCTTATGCCAACCGATATGTTTCAAGATGCAAATAAGCTTTGTTTGGATTGGCTGTTCTGTGCTATAATTCTCAGGTGGATTCTTGGGCAATAAAGATGATCCCCTTAATGCAGGGCTTACATCTAAGTGTCATTTTTCTGAACGCTGAGTAGGAAAGATAACACATCATAACCAATTTATTATAGGGTGGTAAGTGGACCCACTGTGCTCTCTGACGATGGACTGTCATTTCCAAGTAAGGCCCATTACAGCACTTTTAGGCCATCAGAGCTCAGTTGGATGGAGATTTATAATTAACAGCCATAATTTAATGAAGTCTAACAGTGGCTCTAGGGACTGCTAGTCATCAGATGCAGCTTGAAACTGATGCATAAGCTCCACTTGTCATCAAGCAGTGAGCTCCGCTGTCTCTTGATATAACTAGCTTCATAACATTTCATTAACAATCATAACATTAGGTTATATACAGTATTTCCCAATACATCTTTTAAATTGTGCAGAAACACAATTCCATACGCTGTTAATTTAGTCGTAGAGCAAAAAACTTTTTAAAGCATTAAATGATTTTCTGACTGGCAAACCGTTAGTTAGCTAACCTAACTAAGTTACTTACCATCACTTTATAAACAATCAAACACTAGCATCAAGAAAGGTAGCCATCTTTGCTAAGTTAGCTTCTTTGAGTGAGTCTGTGAAGAAGAAAAGAAGTATTAGAAAGAATTGCTCTTATTGTAGTATTTAAAGATATGTAGACAGTAAACGTGTCTGTAGACAGTAAACCAAAATCTCAACGTTAGCCAGTTAGCTTTACGGCTAGTCTAATTTGTCCCATTTGCAGCGTTGTAGGCATGGATGTGTAAAATCTATGATTGTAGGCCATAAATGTAAAAAAAATTAAATAAATAAAAAGGCCCTTAAATGCAGAAACCACAGACTAAATATGAATAAAGGCTCACAATAAAACAGCATACCAGTCAAACCTTCTTGAGACACCTGAATAAGTAAAAAATTAATAATTAAAATCTAAATGGCTACAATGTTGTGTTTTGTTTTTTATTTTGTCTTGAGACAGATTTCTTTTTCCCCCTTTAACTGAAAAAAGTTAAACAGTATTAATATGTAAAAAATAAAAATAAATAAAAAAATAGGAACACAGAGCACAAAATTAGGTCACTACTCAATTAACAGACATTCAGTAAATAACATGTTTGACCAGGTTTGTTGGGAGCCCTGTCAGTACACAGATAACCCATTTCCTGCGTTCTCATGTCGGATTGAATAAAAGGGGATGAGATAAACAACCAGAAAGAGAGTTGCTAGTCAATATTTGTTGTAAAGTAAAATAATTAAACAGTTTATTCTTTTGATCAGGGCTCTTTTCAGAAGAAAGCAGGGTGCTTTCAAAAACTGTGCAACAATCCTTGCCATGACCCTTGAGGTTTTCCGCAGTGAACCAAGGAATTTGGAACAAGCTGGAGGTTTTGCACCACATCAGCCATGGGTAAGTGAGTTAGAGATCTTGAGTGATACATCTCTGTGTGTCTTCCTAAATGAGTTAGTATGTGTCTAGTGGCAGTCACCCAGACACCTTGGTGATGGATGGGGCCCTGAGGAAATGAGCTGTAAAAAAGGCTGATTCTGGCACTCAAGGGTGAGATCACTTCCTCAATAAAAAAGCATTGTCCCGAATCATCAAGGCAAGGTATGAATGCTGATTAGGTTATTAGACAAAGGAGAGCTCATTTGTAAAAAAATAAATCAAATAAGATGTGAGGGTGCTGTGGAACATGGCCGGAGGGTTATCATTTAGGCCCCTTGCTCACTTATGTCAACATTTTACTAGTGTGTGAAATGAACACTTCGAAATGTCTGACTTTAAAGATAAGTTCCTTACTGAATAAATCTACACTCCCTAAAGTCCTCCAAGATGGTATAGGTTTATTTACACTTTCTAGTCAAATTTCCGAGGCAATAGAAACTAAAGTGAAAATGGAACAAATTTGTCTGGCTCCCTTCGGCTGCCTCCTCGGTTTTACATTTTTATAAGGCTACTTCCTGCAGCCCTATCACGGACGCACTGATAAAATGTTACTAAATCAGCTGCTGCACCTCTGGCCTGTCATTTTCAATCAAACCCCAGCAGCAGACGGACAACTGCATGCTATACAGTTAGAGGCCACCTCAGAATATCATAAAAAAAAAACATTTTTCACATCATATTTGTCTTGTGTGTCTATAGCCATATGTAATGTTTAGCTAGGCTAACGTTAGCAAGTAAAAATGTATATATTAGGCTATTAGGCTACTCATTTCCCTACAAAGTATTTTTTTAGGGCGATGAGTAGCTTGAAAAAAAATTTTAAATAAATAATAATAATAATAATAATAATGATAATAATAAAGTGGTAAAAATGAGTCAACATTAGCTGCGGGTTGTGCTTTTTACATCAATCACATCAATCCAACTGTCAATACCCAACAAACCGACCTACAGCTGCAGTCTACCGCCATCTTGTGGTTGTACAGCAAATACCAAGGACCGTTTTCTTACCTCACGTGGGGAATAAAAAAAAGAGCAGTTTATTATTATTATTATTATTTTTTTATTATCGTTTTGGTTGAATTTGTCAGTCTTAAGGAATTGGATTTCAGATATTATGCTTTTTATGCAGCAAAATTTCGAAAAATTATACAACCTGTAACAACCTGTATTTCTTATAATTATGCCAACTGCATTTGATTTTAATGTACATCCATATCATATGCTGGCCTTTTTGGTTAGAATAGCCTTTTACTATCACTAAAAATAGCAAATGAAAAATTATCTATAGGCTATGTTATATAGGCTGATATTCCTATTTAAGGTCACGCATGGTGGTATAATACTGTGATTACATTTATGGTTGTGTTAATGTCTTTTCCACAACTATAGACATTAAAATGCTAAAATTATGTATGCCTAAAGATGATAGGGCCTATCCAAGTTAAGTGAAACTGGACACCGGGCGGTTACCATGACACTGCCGAGGACAAGCGAAGGTTGATGGGACTACAGATGGTAGAGAAGCCCACAACGCAAGAAGTAGAGGATGTGTTTCCTCTTAGCTCTTAAGAAAACCGTGTTTAACTCAAGAGCAGTGGACCAGCTACGACTTCATAACTTCTGGATATTTGTTTGTAAACCTCATGTGATGACAGTCCATCTGAAGAGAGAGTATGCAAAGTGTCAGGTGTAAAATATTGATGGGGCGACAGGTGTGTTTCTAGAGGCGGACTTTGGCCTTCTGATTGATGCATCACACAACGAGGGGCCAGCACCCCCACCTCAGGCCCAACCACGGACCACAGGACTGGTGAGTGTCTGTTTCTCTGGACACTCTTTTAGGTTTCTATGCTTGTAATCCAACTTTCTTAATGTTAGTATTAACAGAAATCCAAATAGGTTTAGATTGTTAATGTCCAAAAATGGAATGCTTTAATTAACAATTTAGTTATTCTTCTTTAGGATTCTTGTGTATATAATAGACTATCATATGATTATTAGTTGTAGAGTGCACAATACCAGAGAAATAAGATGATTTAAACTGGATGATTAAGTAATCCAGCACTATCTTCTTATCTGCTTGAAACTAGGGCATGCAAGCAATGGATCCTGTTACCATTGTTATCCCTATAGTTCCATGTGTGATCAACTTTCTCACACTATGATGGCTTGTTTGTATAACTGCATATAAAAGAAAGTTTTACTCACAACTCAACTTACAACTCAGAGACGCTCAAATCAAACTTGGAAATTTATTCAGGTATAAGGTACACTCTTAAGATAAAACTGAATGATACTGTAGACAAAATGTTAAGGTTGGACCTAAAACTGTTTAGGTACCTCTTCAACAGATGCAGCAGGTCCCACTCCTCCTGGGGTAGGAGGAGGTGAGAGGGCAGAGGAGGGTCAGACAGAGCAGCCGGTCTACAGAGAGCTCTGGTTCATTGTAGTTATGGCAGGTATTGCACTGTTAGTGCTGGCCATCATCATAGCCATTGTGCTTCATAAGGTAAGTTCTAAAATAGACCTTTTGTAAAAAAAAATTCAGATCAATTATTTTATATTTTTATGTTGCATTAGGCTCTGAATAAGCCTCCCTTTAGCCGAGAGAGACCTCCACTGTTTGCTATAACCATGGAGAAGAGAAGCCCTATGGCAGTGTACCCTCCCAGCAACTCCATGTTGGTGAGTCATTCCTCATGCTATGATGAAAGCATTACCTGCATAGTGCCACACTTACTATTCTCCTGCCAACATCTAACTGTCAAAAACATCAACAATGGATTAATTTGTCTTGTCTGCAGTTGAGTGGAGTCTTATATTTTTTTTTTCAGTTCGACACTGTGCCAGACACAACTGGCTTCTCCAACAGCGTGACACTTAAAGGCTTCACCTTGAAAATAGAGGTAAAAAAACTACATAAATATATCTTGCTTATATGCATGAGACTGAATATACTGTGTTTCTCCACCAGGAGGTGATTGAGGCCAAATGTGAGGATGACTCTTCTCGGGGTGAACTGGGGATCATCAGTGTCAACTCTTTGAGGCGCAGTGTGAGTCAGGTCATGGATGGGCAGTCCCTCAGAAGAGACAGTGAAGTGTGGGACCCCAACATTTCAGGCCATGACAGTGGGATGGTGAGAGACCCCAGAAATGTATGCCAAATGTATGCAAAGAGTGAGATACTTTCCTTTCCCTCAAATGTTACCCAATTCTTTTTCTCTTCTAGTTTATGGATGATGAGGAATTTGTCGAGACCATCAAAGGCTTCAGCACAGTGAGGAAGGAGCACACCATGTTTACTGATACCAACCTGTGACGTGGGATTAATCTTTGAACCTGAGCCCCTTTGACTGAATGTTGTCATACAAAAGTTAGTTCATTCTTAAATGAAAACTGTGCAAAGAATTAGAAATAATTGTGGCTTGTGGGAGAAAGAACATCGACAACGTGACTTTGTGTTTAATGACAAATGGACTTTAAGAACAGAGCATCTCCACTGACAACAAATAAACAATATCTGCTCATCCTGGGAAAAAATATTTTCAAAGCACATCCTTTGTTAACAAACCAAAGCTTTGCATTAGAAATGATTGTATTTTATTTGAATTTAATTTATCATTACTTAGTGGACTTGATAAGAATCACACTTGTTTGTTGATATATTTAATGTTATTTTATCACTCGATTAAGAGCTTGCACATTTACATGAATGCAACTTAAAACTCATTGAAATCTCTCTGGTGGATGTCTTGCACAAGTGCCATTCATCTGTGCTTGCCTCTTTCTACCTGATTTAATTTGATTCAATGAGTGTATATGTAAAACCTCGTTACATTACTTTTTGATACACCTGGACTATTTGTTGGTACAAAATGAACTAATAAAGTTCAGAGCCTCTTAGCAAGGTCTTCACATTACTTTATTTGAAATGAGTTGCAATGTAATGTGGGCACAAAGACTTGTACCATTACAGTCAATATCAAGGTTATAAAACGAACATTTACATAATAAATTAATAAACTGCAGAACAACATGACATGAGACTGTAAACATTAAATCCCATAACTGGGGAATGACATTGTATTTAAACAAAATGGTTGTCAATTTTAATGTACAAAATATTCAGGAATTTACAAAGGCAGCCTTTTATCCTAGCGTGTCATGATAGAAATATAAATTTCTAAATTGTCATTACTCTTGTTGATATGTTACATGCTAAAGAGACCAGGATAAATGTTCTGACCTTGGACAGAACCTTTACATGACCTACAAACTGACTGCAAATCTGTCACTGACATTTTAGTGTAATAAACTCTCTTTAAAGCAGTTTTAAATGCCAGATTAAAATCCACTTTGAAACCAGTTTTATTTTCCCTTTTCCCTCATTGTTGCAACATGCTTTTGTCCATAGTGTAATAATAAAATTAAATTTATAAACGTATTGTGTTTAGAGCTGTAAAGTGCATGCAGCACATGCTATTTCTCAAAATGTTTCCATGCTGGCAACATTAAAAGCACCTGCTTCATAAGATTAGCACAGCACTATGTCCTTATGTCTGACATAAGAATAAAATAGACCTCATGGATCTGACAACCTACTGTGCAATTAGCTACAGCATCTGTAACCCAATCCCTTTTCTTCCTTTTTATGTTTAAGTTCAATCAACAATTTTCTAAAATAACCTAAATAACCTGCTACACACGAGGAGCTACATAAGACCTTTTCCTTGTACTACTTATGAAAACAATGTTAAAAAAAATAGTTCTTCAAAAAATCCAACATATGTAAAACTGCCCTGATTTAGTCTGCTAAGAGTTCAGATTTAAACAGCAGGTTGGTGTATATCTGCTCTATGTTAAAACGAGACAATGAGCAGTACCTGTTTGACACAATAACACTGATGGAAGTACCTGAGAGCTACTCTAGAGCTGACAGAGTGTGGAGCACCTGTAGCAGCTGGTGGTCTCAAAGTTGTAAGACATTGGTTTTCTACACTCAACACTTAGTGAGATGTGCAACCATCACAGAGTCCACTAGGACACTAAAGTGCTAACACAAAAACCAGGGCGTATACACAACATCAAGCAAAGAAAAACCTAAAATACAAGCTAACCCACAACATAACCAGAGATGGCTTTACAATCTAATGATCTGGTGAATAACAAAGGTATTACATCTCAAGTGAGGTGGGAAAAATCTCTAGGCAGCATTTACAAATGACAGTTTGATGTGGTTGTAAAAGTGGCTACTAAAAGAGTCTGTCTACAAACCCCATCCAAAAATATCATTAGTTTGTCCATTCAGCTAGACTTTCCACATCCCTTTTCAAAAGTACAAACTGTGCAATTTCACTTAATTGGTATACAAAATATTTGATTTTAACATTCCATTAAAAGCTAATAAGCGTTCATTTCAAATCAACATGCAACAAAAATAAAGGATTTGCTATTTGATCCTCAGCAAAAACTCATTCTCAATGCAATGGCAGAAACACATGCCACTCATTATATACAAGAGTCCAGGTTTGTCTTTACAACCTCTCTACCTGGCGATTTGTTTTTATGGTCAGGCATTAACTACCAAGATGCAAATTCATTCATTCCAGACACAAGCCTGGCTAAAACAACTTTAAATCACCTAAGCCTTTCATGTAGGAAAATTTGTTCTAGCTAATACTGATGCACACTGACAAAGACCGGTCATCGTGCAGACTGTGTACAAGGATGTAGCAATCATTAAAAAGTCAAAAGGTTACAAATAAAATCAGACTGAGGTGTTAACTAACAAATCTCACAAACTGCATTGGTTTTAAAAATGCCATAAGGGAAAAAATGTTTTAAAAAATTGGAAGAGGAAGGTTGACATTTTGTTCTGTGATCCCAGAGCCATCAGTGGTGTTTCCATGAGGTTCTGGAAAGAGGAGGCAGCTTCTCTGGATTTACGTGGGACACAGAACTGTGGAGACAAGAATTCAGTGGGTCATTATCAGTGCTGTAGTGCATATGCCCAGTGGGTTTGGAGAACTACTTCCTACTGCAGAAAGAGGTGGAGCTACAGGTGAAATGTAGGCACATGAACAGATGCTACAAGAAGCTTGCCAGAACAAGGGATTTATATGCATGAGATTTAGTGGAGGGAGACACTACATAGAAGTGTGAGTGAGGGAAGGCTACTGCTTCAAAGAAAGATGGTGCTAATAGTTACAGAAAAAAAATGAAAAGGACAAGGAGGTTTTTGAAACAGGGCTGAAAAGAGAAGGGATTAATGTGTCAGTGCCTCACAAACCTCTGTTTCCACCGCTCTCATACCAGAGCTACCAGAAGGACAGTACAGACAGGAGACAAAGGAAGGGACAGGTCAAAAGTGAAATTTATTTTCAAAGAAGAGTGCGCAGAAGTCAACATTTCTGGTAGTCAATGCTCACTTGCAGACAGTTTAAGACACCATTTTAGAATAAAAAAAACAAACAAGCAGAATTTACCTTTCAAAATGTAGTCTGTTAATAGGGCAGGGACCTTCTCACTGTCATCCCTCATGGCTTGAAGAACTGGCAGAAGTAAAACACATGTTACATTTTATCATCATAATTATTATGTGGAATTTTTTTATGAACTTACTTTTTGTAAGAATTTGCAGGTCTTCAACAGATGGTGAACCCGCTTTTTTCTCATAAGGGATTACTGTTGTCAGATACTAAAAAAGAAAAGGCAAGTAAGTTTTTACACATTTTAAATGAGCCTGTTGTTTTACAAAAAAAGCAATGGTATGGCATTAATTGGAGTTAATTTTGTGGTTGTGGTTTGTCAGAAACATATTCATGCTAATCAAATGGTAAAATAAATATGAGGGTCAAGAATGGGTAATCAAAAATACAAAGACAAAAAAAAAAGTAAAAAAAAAGACAAAACATTTATATAAAACAGATATAGGCACCAAACACACAAGCAGCTGTGAAGAAATAAAAGAGACGGATGATAAAACCTGTCTGAAAAAAAAAAACATTGTAAGTGCAGAAAAGAGAGAGGGGGCACCTGTTTGTCCCCTCCTGTGTTGCCAAAAGTTTGACGGATGCCATTTTGAATGACATTGGAGAGTTCCTCTAAGGTGAGATGCTACAAGGAGTGAAAGGAGGAAGGAAAAGAGTGGAAACAGATTAAGAGGCTTCTGTGTTAAAGGACCGTTAAGTCGGAGAGTAGGAACAAAGCCTGTGAGAGCATGCAGGCTTCAGGTCGTGCATTTTTGTCCACAGCTCAGTCTTAGATCTGTTTGTCACTTTTGTTCATGGCTCTTTCACTTGTTTCAGAGTGACTCACCGTGCCAGGGATGTGCGTGTTAGTTATCCTCTGGCCATTGGGCCCGGTAGTAACTTTACTTCTGATTTTCTTCTTCTTTCGTAGCAGCTCGCGATGCTCCTTCTGTCTGTTCTGCACGTCGATCAGCAGCGATATGAAGCTGTTCTTCACCTGTTTTAAAATAAAAGTTTCACATGACTGCAGATCAAAACTGGGGCTTGTAATGTTACATGATTAGTAAGCAGCATTGTACTTGCATATCGATAGTGTATTACAAGCCAGTGTACAACTGTATAAGAGCACTCTTATATTGGCAGTCTATACTGAACAAATAAACATCCATCAGCAGACCAGTGCCATAGATCTCTCAGCTAATGATCTGAGAAAAGCACTCAGAACCTGCTGCAGAAGAATACTGCTGTGGAGCACACTATAAGATCCAAAATAATGTCCATCTCACAGGAAAAAAAGCCACATGTACCTCCTTTTCATAGTCCAGTTCATCTCTAAGGGCCAGGGCCTGGATTAGCTCCTCACTGTAGCGGCGGATGGCTGTTTCCACTTCCTCCAAGGTTTCAGTCAGCTCTGACACAGACAGCTGTCGTAACCCTGACAAAGATTGACATTTTAGGGACATTTCTACATACACCTATTGCTTTATACTGGGAAAGCAGAAATACTGTGCTTTAATAGAACTCAACCACCAAGCTCATTTTTTTTTCATATTAAATTAACACCATTATCCTTGTTGTAAATGTTTGCCAAATCATTTGTTCCTCAGGTCCAAAAATCTCTATGTTTAATCTATAGAGGACAAATTTTTAGATTAGATTTGTGAACCCTGCCGCCTTAAGGTTACCCGTCTGCAGCTCAGATTTATAAAAAAATAAAATAAAAGATTTACATGCTGATGATTACATAACATGTAAGAGCATAGCAAGTGCTGTCAGTTATTATAGCACATATTCCATATTACATAACGATGTCACGTGCAAATGTGTGCAGTTGCCTTTCACGTTCTGAACACTACAGCCTATTACAGGTCACTGATTTTTTTTTGTGTTTTTCTTTTTAAGAGTTGGCAGCAGAGTGAAAAAAAAAGGAACAATGTAATTCCTCAAAAATAAAAGCACACACGTGTATGGGTATGCTTCAATGCCGTCCTGCTAGGCATTTTCTACATTTTAATTCTTTTGTCTTCTTTCGGCATGGGTACTTACGTTCCTCGTAGCTGGTGTTTGACCCCGAGCGCTTAAGTCCATGGAGGTCCTGCGAGAGCATGGACAAGTCCGAGTGGGATGGACTCTCATCGTCCTCTGGGTCCGGAGATTCTTGCATCATCTCTTCAATTTCCTCTATCACCTAAACAATAAATGCAAACATAAACATAAAGACAAATATACAAGTACTATGAGAGCGTATATAGACTTACTTGTTCGGCTGTGAAGAGCGGCTCATTGTTGATGCAGGAGACGATGATGGAGTGCATGTCCATCTGCTCCCTCAGCTCCTCGTCGTCAGACAAATCCAGAGACTGGTTATCGAGTTTCTGCTCATTGGCCAAAGATGTAAAAGAAATGTGGTTAAACAGATGCTGTCATAGCTGTAGGGATTTTATGAGAATTTATTCGGCTGATTCTTGACTAGGTGCATTACCTCAGGGTTAATGAGGTTGAGAGTGGGCAGGTGCAGGGAGCGAGTGTGTGAGGTTTTCCAATCCACGGGCATCACATTGCCGTAGTTGTCCGTTAGAGCGTTCCAGACCCTGAAATAAATGAGGAAATGAATTGTTTATTAGCTCGTAACAATAGGTGTTTTTGTGTCTCAAGAGATAAGACAAAGCTTGTTTCCTTCCCATTTACCATGACACACCATTACTCTGCACATTTATGTCCTGTTCTCAGTTCACTCACCACCAGTTTGTTTTTTCAGAGGCAGAGCCCTCAAAGCACTGACAAAGCAACACATTATTAATGTGTCATTCACAGCTTGTACAGTGATTGTTTGCATGTGTTAAAGCAAAGGATAGCTGACCGTTGAAAGAAATATGGCCTTAATTTCAGGGAGTTACATAGTTTATAGAGGATAGATAGAGGATAACTGATATAACAGTTGGTTGGGAGGCAAATTTCACAAACAGACTGCCGTGTGTACAATACAGTGCCACACGCTGAGAAGTGAAAGTACAATGCTCAAACAGATGGCAGCACAGATTCTGAGAAACATAATGCCACTTTACTCATAGCCCAATGTCAAAGATTTGTCAACATATGTTTGGAGATTCAAACCCCGGATGGGTTTTATTCAGTGCTGGTCACAAAGCACATAATATTGAGCTGCATTTATTTCATATTGTTTTCTCCAAAGGATCACTTGTAGATGAGCAAGTTGTCATGTGTGAGGGACAATCTTAGACTCTGTACATTGTTGTACATTACAATTTCAGCTTTATTTTAGTCTTATTGCGTTAAACTGGAACCACATCATTGTATATATCAAGTATCACAGCTTTATTGTAATATCATCAGACAATATATCATGAATTATATTGTAACACAGATTAATCAGTGATTCTCACCCATAGTCATGAGCCAGTTTTTGAAAGAAAGTAAACAACCAGTAGGCAGTCTGCACACTTTTAACAGTAATGATAAACGGTGGTTCACAACCCAACTGTTAATGTTTGCGATGGTGTTCTTCTTATTCCTGGCTCTGGCTGCTGAGGCGAGGCGGGATGCTGTGAACCCATGTGTCACAATGACTCAACATTGTCATAGCTTGCCCCCTTGCTTGCTTACACACACACACACACACACACACACACACACACGTTTACGTAACGTCCATGTTTCTCGCTGAAGTGGTCATACACAGCTTGGGGAGCAGGGGGCCAAGGGCCTGATCTAAATAGGGCAACGGCTGGCAAGGGGTATATTTTGCACTTTGGGCTGTCACACTGTGCTGGGCACGTGAGTGGCTGCCAAAAACACAATTTGCTTCAGCTTCACTGAAAGCTGAGCAGATTTAAGACCAAAGCTGGTGAGGAATTAAAAACAAGTATTGCGTTTAGCTCACTTTAATTCCTCAGATACAGTTGCATGTTAAGCAAATCCTCTATGTTTTGATTATTTAAAATTGTTATGAGTGAAATTACCTCTTAATTTCTTTCAATAACGCACCCGTGTTCAGATAAATGAACGTGTAAATGTGCGTACATTCCCAAAACAAAATGAATACATGGCCTCTCTTCGTTCTTGTCTTAGACTTCTTGTTGGAGAACTTGTTAAGGGCCTAGGCACGTTCAGTGAATGTGCGCTCAACCAGAAAAGACTTTTACCGAGTCTGGCGCTGTTCCTTGGGCTTGACCAGGCTGCTGTCCAATTATTTTCTTCCACTCTTGCTACTAAACACAGATCAGGATTTACGAGTTTGTACGCGACAGACCGTCTTTGTATTTACTGATAACAAACTCCCCTTTTGGTAAAGTGATAGAGACTTTCAGAATGAAATATAGTGCTGCACAGTCACAGTCTTGAAATGTGGCAGAGAAAGGAGGAGACCAATAGGAAGGTGCTTCATGTCTTGCACAGTCAAGTGTTTGTGCAGGTTTGATGTTGATGGTAACTGAGATGTGATAACATGTTGCAGTTGTGAAATGGATCTGTTTAGAATTAGAATAACTAGGAAGGAACTACTTATGATAGACCTATATTGATGAGAGTGTACAGCTGCTCACAATTGACAAAACAAAATCTGAAATATGCTGGAAGTAAAACCAAGAAAAGGCCAGTGCCACTTTAGAATATAATAATGTTTCTTTCAATGGTAGGCATTTTATTTATCTCTGCACATTTAACACAAATGCATATAATGGTAACGTGGCAAGACCCACCCACAAACTCAACACATACTTTTTCACCCTAAAAATACTACAGCCAAAAATACTACCACTGTACTGCCCCATAAGTCAAATTAACAAGAATCAGGCTGCGTCTAAAATAATACTACGGTAACATTTATTTTAGTGAGCTTGAGGTGCTAATGTGACTAGCTGATATTAAAAGTTACCCTAGCTATATTAGCGTATTGTAAAAATGAATGATACTTACTCGTCGTCTTTCAGATAGTTATCCTCTGTTATAGGTTTAATGGGAGCTATGTTTTCTGTGGCTGTGTTGTAATTTCGGAAGCACACTGTCAGCTTCTCATCGAAGTCATGGACGAGGTCTTCCATGGATTTGAAGCTGCATATCTCCCCCGAGAAGCTGTTGTCCAGGTCTGAGAAATCGTCTAGGCCCGAGGACGGTTCCGTCACATTGAAGTTAAGCTGGTCTAGCTGCTCGGCGGACTCCAGGGACGGGTTGAATTCGTTAAAGTCTTGCCAGTCCTCATCAAAGTGGGCTAAAGGTGCCGCCATGACTGCCTAAAAATCTGGGGCAGCCAGTGAGTGGGACCCACTCGACGGCGTTCTGTTTTCGGTTTGTAGACACTGGCCGAGACAGAGAGGAAGGAGAAAGCAGAGCGAGGGTGGGCGGTGCGTAATGACGTCAAACGCCTGACTCCGCCCCTTCCAGATAGAACAAAACAATCCTATGTTGGAGCAGAACAGAATGAACATGACTGCTGTGGTGGTAAAAATGGGCTTATACGCGTATTAAATAAAGCTACATGGCTTGCATTTAAATATATGAAGCTACCGGAAGTGCATCCTGTTCTTTCAAGTCATCAGAGCCTTTTACTTATGGCTTTGTAATAGTTCATATAGGTCTTCATGCTTTATTAATTTTTTTGTAATAGTGTCTATAAAGGGTTGTTATAGTTAGCACATGGCTGGGAAGAAAGCTTGTCATATAAAATGTTAAGCCAACAACAGTAGTTATTGAAAATAATGTTATTTTATTGGTAATTAGTGTCATTCCTAATTTTGGCATTGGAGATGTTACCAGTTGTGTATTATCCATTGCAGTCAAAATGTTTTATAATCTTTTTAATTTTTAAGAGACGTTTTCAGCCACAGTGTGTTTTGAAGGATTTTTTTACCATTATGGAAAGATGTGATATCAAAATATCAAATAGAATTATAAAACACACTAGGCCCATTGCAGTTTCTTGCTCCATGAAATGTCCATGGACCATTGTTAAAACCCTGAATGATTTATTGAAAATATGCATACATAACACTTCCTACACAACATTACAAAACAGTACAATCACTTTGTAATTAACACATTGTGAACGCAAACCCACACATAACCCCTGCCCCTACTTGCCCCAGGAACTTAGAGATGCTACAGTAAGCCCTTAGTATCCCCCAACACTATCACCCCTACTAACCACCACCAGCTGAGAAATAAGACATTTAAATCAGAAACAGCTCTTAAACTCAGACAAAATAACAGTTGACACAAGCTTGCATACAGACATAGCATTTGCCACCAGCAGATGTCTTGTGAGCCAAACCAAAGAGTTTGTTTTTTGTATGAGTAATCAGTTTTTTATATAATGTACGGTATGGAGGAAGAGTCCATTCAGCTTTCCAGGAGTTGAAATAGATGTTTGGAGAATGTCACATAAAACCTAGTGGAAAAAGCACTGTTTGCCTCAATGCTTTTGACTGTGATATGGTTTAAAACGGTGCAACTGCCAATCACTAACAACCCACTAATAGTAGTTCAGTCAGATACACAGACATGCAATAAAATACATCTTCACATGAAGGACTCTTAAAGGCGAGGGGTGGATAGTTCAGACCTGATTGATTGTCCGTTACACACTTCCTCAAGATTGGGCCCACTCCTTTTGGCATGGGTGTTACTGTGCATATTTCTTACTAATTGTGGTGTATAAAATGCAACTTAACATAACAAATCAAAAGATATGTATAAAAAATTAAATAAATAAAAAAAAAGGATTAAAAAAAGAAGAGACAAAATCTCTGGTTATATTTTAATATGATCATACAGGGAAAGAGGTCAACCAAAAATTATATAATGTCAACAAAAAATTGAAGTAACAAAAAGTTCAATAAAAACAGACAGAAAACACTGTTTTTAAACATTTTACTGTATATCAGTCTGTTGCAAAGAGTCATTACATACCCTGAAAAAGGGAGGAAGAAAGCTTTAAATGGTGCACTGACCACTGAATAACATGGCTGGACAGCAAGGGGGTGTTAATGCTGAATTCTCTCTAAACTCCAGGAGTGGCATCCTCCTGGTGCAGGCTGCTATGCCTTACATGTACGATGTTGGGAAATGTACAGTCAACAAGAAAAATCGTCCACTGCTCTGGTTGCATAGCGGCAGTGAGCGGAGTGAGGGCTCAGCTCTTTTAGCGTCAGGTTTGAAGTCTTTGCCAATACAACCTTTTGAGCCATCAGAATGGCCGGAGTGGCAACCATAGGTCTGCTAAGCAATAAACCTCATGGTTGTTTTTGCAGCAGGTGCAAGAGCGTGAAAGACCACTCAAAAGTGCAGAGGGGATGTCATACATAACTAAAGTTTGTGTTCAATCGAATGAACAGAAAGGCAGTCTGTGTGTACTTTTGAATTGCAACGACACTCCTTAAATGGGGCGGGCTTAGAGCATGGTTCTGGTTATTTGTACCTCTTCTTTTCTAGGACTGTGCAAACTACTCCAATAATTACAATCATCAACTCTTCATATGAAATGAGCCTTTGCTAATAACACAACACTACAACTTTTTGAAACATGCCTCACTCCAATTGCTTTTCCGAAATTACCACTTATTTTACCGACAAATATGATTCAATGCCAATAACTCAGTGCCATTTAAATGCCACGTGTTAAGGAGGAAAAAAAAGTCCAATGTAAAATTAAAGCCCCAGATTAAAAAAAACTTTTCCTTTTACAAAATGGCTCTCAAGTATTCTTTGTTCCCCAGATAGAGGTCCCTATGGGGCTTTGGATAACTTAGAATTAGTTTAAAATCCTCTTTACAATTTTACTATGGGATCAGGAGCTTAGGAAAGGGGGTGAGCAAAAATCTTCTGCTGGTGTGAACTGAACACATACAACACACGCCAATGAAACCTGCACCCACAAATGTCAACTCTCACATAACATGTGCATGCATAATTGGTCTCATTCATTCATTCACTCACTCACTCACTCACTCACTCACACACACACACACGCACACTCTCACTCTCACACACACACACACACACACGCACAGAGGAGGGACAGCAGTCATCAGTGTGCAATGGAAGTCGCACTTCAAAGTCGTGCACTTTCACATCTGAGAGCATGTCTTTTCTTGAGAAAGGTCTTTGTAATGTTCTGACAGTGGACACTCAACAATGTCTGACCCTCTCACTGTTGATATGTGTACTGTGAATCCCTCTGTCCTTCTCCTCTTAGGCAGATGTAATGGAGTTGTGCGGTAGCTAGCTCAACAGAGGGACTGGGGGCTGTCAGTTGTAACATTACAGCGATGTCCTTGTTAGAATTTAAATTAAGGAATAAAACGTTCCTAGTCTTGAGAAAAAGAAAGTGGAACCTTTGCGCTAAAGCTTTCCACGGGCACTACTTGAGCTAAGATTCACCTCTTAAATGAAAATAATGCTATGACTATTATAAAAAAAATCCCAACATTTAGCATAGCCTTTTGTTTGTGGTCGTCAGTTGGTCGGTCAGTGTTTTTATATCGAGGATTCCTCCAACAGATCAACCGAAGAATATAGCAAGAGAGAGGTCAAGAGAAAACATACATACAGAAGAGTTGCTATATCCCTCTTTGCACCATCCTTCCCCAACAAGCCCCCAACCCATGTCCATGGAGACATTATACAGGTACGTGCAAGACTAACAGGCAGACAAATGTAGTCCAATGAGACGAGGGCTGGTCTGCGGTGTCTGTCTGGAGGCATCACAAGGACTCAATGTGCTCCAAGTTTGAGGTGGTTTTGGGTTTTTTCCCGGGGATTTTCATTGAAGACTAGGGATGGTTGTGGCCATACGACAAGATGAAGGGAAGATCGATTGAAGGAGGACAGCCAGCGCAGATCACCTGGGGGTGTTGTTCGAGTGCTGCTGTGTGACGACTGGTTTTCCTGGCCTCTGGATCAGGGTAAGGTTTGGATGAACACCTGAATTTGTCACCTTTGCCGTTTGATGTAGGCCATCCTGGAGAATATTATTCTGTTGTTTTCTCTTTTCTTGGTTGCTTTTGTCTAATCTTCAGTTGCTTTACGTTGGTAGCAGATTTTGCTTGCCCATGTGGTTTTGCTATTTATAACGGGATTGTTGAATTTGTTGTTTAAGAGAGATGTCATCTGCTCCATTAGTGACCATCAACTGTCCATGTTACTGCAGTTTTCTAAAGTGAAAACGATAAGACAACTGGTCAAAACGTTCATTAACAACATGTCGTCGTGATCATGAAGTCATGATCAGACATTTTGGGATAAATATAGGAATTACCGTTGAGTCCGTCTGCCTCTTGTGAGTCGAGAAAGGGCGCAGGACCCCAGATGCGGACTGTGCCGTCGTCTGAGGCCGAAGCCATGAGCCCAGGGATTGCCGGGTTCCAGCTCACACAGTTAACGGTACGCGTGTGGCCTGTTAGCTCTGCAATGGGTAGCTCACCACGTCTGTGCCAGATGTACACTTTGTGGTCTTTTGTAAAAAATAAAAATAAAAAAAGAGGGCCAATTACTTTGTTACAGAAATGTGTGTAGTGATGACCATTAACTGTACCTTCACTGCCACTAGCAATAAAGTCTTCATTGTGTCCTCCAAAACAGGAGTGGATGGTGTAGAAGCCCTGGGTTACACCTTGGTATTTCCTCACCAGCACCCGGTCTTGCAGGTCCCACAGGTGCACTCCCTACAAAAAGGTTACAGAAAGATTCAATGTCATACTGATTACTGCATTTCTCAAAATGTGAATATGTGTTATATGAGCGCTGATAAAAGCTCTCACCTGAGTTGCTACATTTAACAAAGCTAATCTTCCGTTCTTTGAAACTGTAAAAGACATGATAGGGTGGTCTTCTTGAACTCTGTAAAAAAGAAAAAAAAGAAAAAAAGAAATGCACACAAACAATGAGCTAAGACAATTTGACAATCTGAGGCACTCTAGTTTAGTTCTATCTTTTGTGGAAGCCATTACTTTGCTGTGGGTGGGTACTAATGTATTATTGTGTGGAATTATTACATATTTAGCCATGAAAGTGTACCAAAGTCTGCACCCAAGAAGTCATAATTAGTTACACATTACCCCATTCCACATCTTATCATTATGACAACAGGAGGCAGATGTTTGCTTATCTGTTACTTCTTGTATTTGGTCCAAACAATCATCAAACTGAAACAAAAGGATGATAAAGCAAGTCTGTGCATGTACTGTATGCCCTGAGCAAGGTTTTTATTAAGCGAGTGTAAAGAAAGAAAAAAACACCAGATATGGCTTGAGGTTGTGGGATCATTTTGTGTAAAAAACATAAGTTTAAAAACCAGTGCGTGTAGCAATACGTGTTACATACATGTTTCTGTCCGTAAGGTCCTCAAAGTTGTACCCTCGGATTCGTTGATGAGTGTCTGAGGCCAGCACGGTCCTGCCGTCACCCAGACACCACAGGCACTGCACTCTTACACCTTCCCAAGAGTCCAACAAGTTACCATCCAGGTCCTAACAAAAATATATACATAAGTTGCTGTGTTCAGAGACAACCACAAGATGGATAAAGCCCCTTAAAAAGATGGTAAATCAATATTTTGAAAAAATTCAATTATATTGAAGCGTATGATTCTGCATTAGCAACGTGTAGCTGTCTTGCTTTGTTGTTGTTCCACTTACACACTGATAGAACTGTCCCCTTTGTCCTCCAGTGACAAAGCGTTTGCCGTCGGGATTCCAGGCCACGCTGGTCAGACTGTCTTCATGGGATTGGGACATCTTGGTCCGCAGCTCCCCCGTCTGGTCACCAAACAGGTCGACAGAGACGGTAGAAAAACACAACAAGGTGGGGATGGGGGAAGGGAGCCGGCAAAAAGACACGATGAAGTAAATGTGGAGGAGGGGTGGATAAAATTAAAGAAAGGGGAGGGGAGGAAAGGTCATCGAGTACACACCAGTAAAAATCTATCGGGGCTACAAACATGTTTTTAATTCAGGCAACTTGCCCTGAACCGGGATGTTTCAAGCATGTGTGAAATAATAGACCGATGCATTTTATTGAACATATAATTCTTTGTAGTTATGGCTTTATTAAAATGTATAGAGAACTGGGGTTGCCCCTGCTAAGTCAGTAATGCACATGCAAATACGCAAAATATGAGGAAGACCCATATTGAGTCTTGCCCTCTACCCTGTCAAAAGAAAGGCAAAAGGGCTAAAACAAATTCTTAACAAATAAATAAAATGTATAGAGAACTATGTGCATCTAAATGCCACACCTGAACATTCCAGAGCCAAAGCTCAGAGCAGTCGTCAGGTCCACAGGCGATTAGGTAGGTGTCGTCTGGACTCCAGGCTAAATAGGACACACCGTATGCATGTCCTTCAAGGGTTCGCAGAAGCTTCAGCTGGTGGCTCTCCTTAACAAAGATAAAACCGTGATTTTTATAGAAAACATCAGAAAAAACTGACTAGAAAGAAGTAATTTGATACATGGGGAAATGCTTGAGGATGCTCCCATGGCACATTTTTGCCCAAGCTGCATGACAAATGAATTTTCCACAGTGCACTTCCAGAAAAATGTACATTTCTAATAAATGTTGTAGCAAAGATCAGAGATTATTATTATTATTTTTTTTTCATAAAATAAAATAATAATAAACCATGGTGCAGATGGAGTTGAATCAAGATTTGAATAAACTTACTGGGTCCACTTGCCAAATTATGACAGTAGTGTCTTTGGAGCCTGTGGCTAGCTTGGTGCCATCATTTGAGAATTTACAGAACCATACTTCATTACAGTGCTCTGTAAGAATCTGTTGAGTGTAACAGGGGAACTGTTTTCTGTAAAGAGGACAGAGGATTGTGAAAAAGATTTTTTGAATTTTAAAGTGTATACATGCTGCACTGCTGAGTACTGACCTGCTGCAAACATGATCTAGGAGAAGAGACACTGAGTCGAGGCTATTGTCCAGCTTGGTATTGTGGTAGAGGCAGCGGTCTCTCTGCAGCTCCACGGCTTGTCTCAGAAGAGTCTGCAGCCGTCGAGGAGGCAGCATCACAGACGGAGGAAGGTATGCTGTAATGGAATGAAAACAGCACATAATAAACACATTTAAAAGTGATTGATTCCAGAAATAAAATATTAAATACAAACAATGTTTATAAATCCTATTACTTTGTAATTTGTCCAGCAGTCGTGAGCGTGAGGCAGTGCCCTTGCCCTCCCATTCAGCCTTAGCCCTCAGATCTTCAGCATGACTACACATAAGGTACCTGCCGACAGACATAATCTCAGAGCTTAAGATCAATCATGCACTAAAAAGGTGACCACAATAAAAACGACACAAAAAACATTCTGGGTATTACATTACAGCAATAGTTCTTGGTCAATGGTACATAAAGGGATTTCTGTTTACTAAAAGGAACATGCAAATTCATATTTTTAGCAAACATCTTAACCCATCACTGAAGACATTCAATGTGTTAGACTGTCAAGCCACAGTACAGAGAGATGAAATATTAGGCTTGTAACTGTACCCGCTGAGTACATGGATGCGGTCTGTGTTGTATTTGAGGGGTGTCAGATCTCCTCTGAGAACCTGAAGAGCCTCGAGGACTTTACCATCTTCAAGATACTCAAGGTATTTCTGCTGCAGCAGCAGGAACTTCATTCGCTAGAGAGTGAGAGAGCAGAACAAGTTGGTGAGAAAGGAGTGCAGAGAAGAGACTTAAAAATGAAAAGGAAAAGAAAATTGTTTACAAGTTACCCTCATAAAGAGAAGAAAACAGAAACTCAAACACACTATATCAAATTATCATTTAACATTGACAAGAAGCCATTTTAACCTATAACAGCCTCAGTATACACTTTATATACACTTCATATATCAGATAAATTAATAAAACAGTTTTTTCTCATTCTTAATGCATTTAAATAAATATCAAAAGACAATTAAAGGGATAAAGGTGTGCTCAGTTTTTTTTTTACTGAAGTAAAAGTGAGCTAATCATAACCATATACTTTTGGTATGTCTCAATACTAATACTGCACTGCTTGAGTACCAGAGCAATTCAGTATTTATTGTTCATAATGGGGACTAGGAGCCCTGCATAAAAAGAGTATTATTCTAGAGCGTTCCAGAGTTCGACCTCTTTGCCTGGCGATCATTCAACCCAGTTCATTTCAGGTTTGGGCAAAGGGGAGCTTACCACAATAGCATTGGGAGAATGCATCAGTGCTCTCAGCTCATTGAGATCATTCTCAGCCTGCGCCAAAACAAAGGGTGGGTGATGGAGGGGAGAGAGAAAAGACACAAATGATTAACTCAGCAGTTTCTGTGCATGTAGAACTAAAAAAAAGGTCATAACAAAAAACAATAGACACAATCAAATTGATTTTAAATAGACAAGTGATCATTCGAATAATACCATCACAGATTTTAATTCTGCTGAAGCTGGTAGCATGGCTCTCTGGTCAGACATTTTACCCAAACATTTACCTTGTGACGAAACCCCCTTTTAAGAAAAAGATTTTATCTTGACTGGTTGAATTTAAGTTGGATTACCCATTCTGAGTTTTCCTACTCAATATTTATGTGTGGTTAGGTTATATACTTTCCACAACCAAATGATTATTACTATACAATCTTTGCTGAATAATGCAACAAAAAATTATAAGCAAAATAAACTGTACAAAAACAGATAAACAAATCACTGATAGAAGCAATGTATTATAATTACATAACAATATCAATTGAAGACTAACCTTGTCCCACTCTCCCTCCATGACATGATTGCGGAACTTGGTGGCTGAAGAGTGTTCGAGCCTGCAGCCTGACTCCTGCATCAGCAGGTCCACTGTCTGACTGCAAAGACAAAAGATGAGAAGCAGACAGGGAGAAGGCAGACAAAGTTAGCCAGTTTTATGGAAAATAAATATAAAGACTGGCTAAGATTTGATAAATAATTAACATATACATTCAAGAAGAAGTCAGCTCAGTCAGCACCTAGGTTAACCTAGGTCATAAAATTTAAGATTGTGCTAGACAATAGGTTTGTTATAAACTACATTTTACAAGTTATTAAATGTTTAGAATTAGCTACTTATACAAAGACAGTACATTCTGACAGATGTCAGTGCTTATTGCCTGAACAGATCATTAGTTGTGAACATTATAAGCTGAGCTTCCACTGCAGCTACCCTGTCAAGGATGCGCTATAACCATCTGTCCGAACAGCACCCCTAAACTTAACAGACTCTTAACCACCATCACACAAGGGTCTGCCGAGGTTGTTGGGACAAATGACTATA
Source organism: Neodontobutis hainanensis (assembly GCA_024349245.1). Classification (NCBI taxonomy): domain Eukaryota; kingdom Metazoa; phylum Chordata; class Actinopteri; order Gobiiformes; family Odontobutidae; genus Neodontobutis; species Neodontobutis hainanensis. Next base: position 427,072 of record JALDNG010000210.1, read on the forward strand.
ATCTTAGGGGATATGGCACCTCCAGCATTATGACATCATTGCCAGGTATCAATGAAGTGGCGCAGCACCTTCGTGTTGTGCCTTTCATCCAACTGCACTTGTCTCTCTTGCATTTTCCTAAGCTCAAACGCAGAGGCAGGCAAAATGGTACATAGCCCCCAACCCACCTTCTGTGTAAACATAGTGCTGTTAAGCTGTCTTTTACTGTCTTGTAATGGCTGCTACACTTTCTCGGCAAGATACCAAAGGATGTCTAGCTTTAAGGCAGTAGCAACCATCCTTTGGAGAAGAGAGTGAGTTACTTAAAAAGCCCACTGTGCTATAATTAGATTCAAATACAGAATTTCAATCTAAAACAGCTGGGAGAAGACGCATTCCTCAGCCGCCATGAAACCAGCCTATTCTGCTCGCTTCTAGCCATAGGACTGACTGCAATGTTAATAAATCCATTCCTAAAAACATAAACCTTTTTGTGGTTGAAGCCTTAATCTATTACAAATAAACATATAAATTGAAGGTATCATTAAAGTAGCCAGAAATGCTTGAATATAACAAATAAATAATAATCAAATGACAGCTGAAGACATGCCAAGAGTATAAGCAATCATGAACTAACCAGGTCGGTTTTCATAACCATGCTCCTTATTATAACACTACAGCTGACATATCTATGTTATCCCCACACTATTCTGCACTAACCATACACTTCATTTAGGCTTCCAAAAATGCAAAACGAAGAAAAAACACAATCAGTTGAAACCAAAGCTGTCACCCCGCATATTAACGTTTTGTCTACATTTTAGCTACATCGTCTTTAGAAGTCAATATTACAAATTATGCACCAACAAATAAAACAATTATGACGTAGGTTTTTAAATATAACAGTATTGTCTTTGTACTCAGTATTTGATTTATTTGAATAACTAGGTGATGTAATGCCTTTATTTAAGGCGAAATCTTTTCAGCAACACGTTAGCGCTGGTCGCAGATAAAAGAAAGGGTACGAGGTAAAATGCGATTGAAAGAGTACATATTAACGTTGTTTTTCTTTTAAGTAAATGTGCTTAATCTTGGGACAGATCACTTCAGCACAGGCTTGTGCTGTTAGCTCTAAGGCTAAGTGTTATTGTGCAAGATGGACCCCATCTTCCTACCAAAGCAGAGCTCACAGGCTAAAACTACCCCATCCCCCCATGTTTGTGTCTGTCAAGCGCACTAACAGCGTTTTACCAGCTGCTATTTCGCACTTTCCTTTGAAATAGACGTGCTTGGTTTACAATTCCCATGTTTGTAAGGTTAATTGCTGGGGGTTTCCTCGACTGACACAGTGAATAAACTTACTTTAGCCCTAATCCGTGTAGATGTTGCCCTATTAATCGAATGACATCTTCCTCCGCCTGCGTTAAGCGTTTCTTCTTTTTAAGTTCTGAGCTTGAAGCTGAAGACCCTGCCAAAGAAGCCGAACCAGGTCCAGTTGAAGCCCCATTGCTGGTACCGACACTATTCCCGTTGTCTGTGCTGGAGAGGAGCCCATTGGAGTGGCCAGCCGAGGAAGACTCCCCGTTTTGAGCGCTGTTTAGGCAGGAAAGCTCTGCGGATTCCTGTCCCTGTCCTGCCCCGTTCGCCTGCATACTGCTGCTAAGATTGTTGACAATACTTCGGTTAAAGTGGATGGCAGAGGTGGCTTGAGAGTGGGTAGCAAGTCCTAAGACAACTCCGGTTAGGCCTGGTACGACTGCTGAAGCCCCGGGCTCTCCTGCTCCCTCCGCCGCCGAGGCTCGGTGCTTCTTCCGCGGGGGCGGCGACGCTCCACCGGTGTCCGAGTCGGAGGAGGAGGAAGCGGAGGCCAGAGTTTCCTCACCGAGAGCGGCCGTGGTTAGCAGCCGGCGAAGCTCCGGGTGGGAAATGGACGTCTAGCTTCCAGTTTTAAGGCTTGGTTGTCGGGCTCAGAGATGACTGTCAGTTATAGCCCGTTTTTGTTGTTGTTTCTCAAAACAGCTGCAGCTCTAATGGAGTCCTGACGCACTGACGTAACCGGAAATTCCTACACTACCAAGCTTCCGGGTAGAGCTATAATCCGTGGGCGGCGCATGTAAATTTACTTACTTTAATATCTAACACAGCATCGAAAAACATTAAAATTATTTCACACGTCTCTATACACTCAATATAAAAAATTTAAATATGTACTTGACGGACAAATTATTGAAAGCCGTTTGTACTTTCTTTACACACCACTCCTAAATCAAGCCAAATAATCTATAACAGATGGTTCATAAAAGAACCATGCTTAGAGTAATCATCTGATAACAGCCAAACCAATTTTCTATAGTTCGATTAATGTAGGTAGTAATAAAGTCATTACTCAGTTATAGGTGTGAACCTTTTTGTTCTTAAATAAAGTAAGGACTCCCCCAGATACCAACACAGGCCATTCACCTGGCTCCAAGTGATACTAGTCCTGAGCTCTTATTGGATATCAAACACCTTGGTAAAACCACTGCCTCTGAGGGATATAAAACTCGTCACACAGACCAGTCTACTTAAGAATTGACAAGTCCCTTCAATGAGGGACAAAACGTAATGTTTCCAAAATGTTTCAGGATTTTGACATCATTGACTTTTGTAATGACTCATTCTCATCAGTGCAGTAAATAAGTAAACAAAAAAAGTCAGGTCATTTAAATAAGGTCGATTTACTGTACGATGATTTGGGGTTTGTAAAATCTACCAAATGTTCATAAACTTCTTCACAATGCTTACCTTTACAGCGAGTGAGTCTTTTATTTAAATATTTATCTTTCAACAGTAAAAGCTGAAATTATGTCCAGCGGAAAAGACCGACAAAAAGTGCTTACTTTGAAAATAAAATGGTTCAAAATACAACTGATGTTTGCGAATATAAGTCAATGGGGGCATATGATCCACAACAGTAAATTAATATAAAAATATAACATGTTCTGGGATTTTCATTGAGTTATTTAAAATGTTATTTGCAGTCTACAATTATAGAAGTTATAAAAACTATAAATAACCAATATACATGAGTGCAAAGACCAAAAAAATGTGTCCAATTCTACTGTTATACAGATGGTAAAATCAGGAAACATCCACCACTTGATGAGGAAGAGCAGTAGTGACTGGAGCATTGGTTTGTGCAGGTTTGTCTCTGCCTTTCATAAAGAAAGTAAGTAGTTCGCCTTTTCCTTTAACATATATGGATCCTCTTCGTATAAAACGAAAATCATACTCCTTAAGAATTTTATAGCAGTCCTCCACTACCTGAGGGTAAAGGTAGATAAAGCGTATCAATGACAGTAATAAATAAAATAGGTAAAATGATCTGTTTGTATGCTATTACCTGAATGTTTCCCATGACCCCAGTGGACTCCATTCGGCTGGCAACATTTACTGTATTCCCCCAGATGTCATAGTGAGGTTTGCGTGCTCCAATCACACCTGCCAGTACTCCCCCCTTATTCAGACCTGAAAGAGTGGAACATAAAAATCTAATCATATCTCACTAGCACATTAGTTAATACCTGCATACAGAAACTGACCTATTCGAAGCATGAAGTTGTTGAAGGATTGTTTGTTGAGATTGTTAAGGGTAACTTTCATAGCCAATGCAAATTCAGCCAGGTCAGCAAGGTGTTGCCAACGCTGAATCAATGAATCAGACTGTGAAACAATAGCTTTCACTGTTAGTATATTAATTATTGGAAGTTTGTAATGGGTTGATGTACATTAGAACACACCTTGAGGTTGCCGTATCCATTGGAGCTACTCTCTGAAGTGAGTCCTGAAGCTGCCATGTAGGTGCTTCCTATGGTCTTTATCTTAGTGATACAACGGAATTCATCTCTGTCTAATAACTGGTGAACCAATATAAAAGACAATTCCAAGAATTGATTGTGAATGTTAACATACTGCAGTGAACTAAACTTACACTGTCAAAGTCTGAGATGATCTCATTGAGAATCCGGAGACACTCTAGGCCTCCATTGTTAATGCTCTCTTCAGTGTAGAAGTCAGAAAAGTTGGGGATGGAAGCAAACATCACACCAATCTCTTCATAAGACTGGCTGTACAGCTCCTAAACAAGCAAAACAAAAAAGTGTTTATAAAGCTCATCATTACAATGCACATCAACAAAGGAAGTAATGTGTAAGTACAAAACTAACCACAAGATGACACTGTTGTGAGACAGTTAGAGGTATAATAGTGCTATAATAATAATCCTTTTCAACCAAAATAAAAAGAACATTTAGTAAATAAAAAAGCTTACAAAATAAAATTGCACATTTATTGTCTTTGTCTTTTGTGTTTTTAATGATCCTCTTTTCTATAACCTCAATCAGTCATACATACCTCGTCTCTCTTCTTTGTGCCTAGGAAGTGTTTGGCAACATGTTCTGGGAGCATGTTGGTAACCAGAGCTTCATTCCATCGTCTCATTTCAGAAACCTTTTCCTTCTGTTCATGCACACCAATTTTCCACAGGAACAACTTCCTAGACTGATGCTCCAACTACAAAAAAAGCCAAAGCTATTATTACAATAAAAAAATCGAAAAAAAAAAACAGTGGGTTTATATTGATGTAAAAAAATATGAGCTGCAATTTGTGATACAGAGGGGTTTAACATCTGACTTACATGACGGGCAAAGAAGTAAAAGCCAATCATCATGACTATTATCATCATGGTCATAAGGTACTTGGATGGCACAATGGATGTTCTGGGAAACGCAAACATTTTTTAATTATATCTTACAATTTTACTATGGAGAATTAACATAGAATGTCTTTTATTTCTCTTTCATACCTGAAATTTTCAAATTTTAGGAAGTCATAAAGATCATAAATTTCTCCCCAGCTGTAGATATTTACAGCTCCCATAGCCGTGACAACCAGTACCATGAGGCCCAGTTTGATCAGGTGGCTAACCTGCACCAGCATGGCAGTTGCAATAAGTGACACTACAGCCATGAAGCTGTAGTGTTTGGGATTCTTTGCACAGTCGCCCAAAGCCTCCAACACAAAACCAGAAGAGCTGTTGACAACGCGGAGAGATGGTGGAATGCAGCTGAGCTAAAAGGCAATATGAATATTTTATACAACATATTTAAAATATAGTTGGTCACTTGAAGACAACAGCATATTGTTGCAAGTGTGACTGGCATTTGTAGATGGCAGCTACAACAACAAAAAAAAAAAAAAAAAAAAAAAAATGCTCATTTAGCATCCCATGTTTCTGTTATTCTTAAAAAGCAGCAGCATGTATAACAGGCTCCTCCTGTGGGACCATGACAAATGAGCCAGCAGGCAGTGAGACAGACAACTAATGGACCCCACTGGGAGCAAGTAGTCAGACTCTAAAAGACACTGATAGCTTGATGAGGATAAAGTGGCAACATGCAAATGGAAGCCTTGACTTCAATTTCCACTAAAATCCCTTTCTGGCAAAGTACTGTCCAAACACTCAGGTTGCAATATTTTGATCATTTAAGTTTCATGATCCCATTGCTGATAATATTATTAAATAACAACATCCTAAAAGTTAGTATGAATGAGTATTATGACAGCTTTGCTATACTCTCATAAACATGTGTATCATCTACAGTCAGCTCTAAAACACACAACAATAACAAATCACACAATATCATCCAACTGTGTTACCATGTCAGCGATTACGGCCATAGTAAGAACAAATATGGCTGCCATTGCCCATGTGTTCCTTGCCCAGCGTGTTTGATCAATCCACAAAGAGAAGGACACCAGCCGCTTTGAGAACATCTGTGGCACAAAAACAGATTTATACATTATTTTTATTCTCTCTTTTATGTCTCCAAGGGAAAATTCACTGTCGGCAACCGCCACTAGGTGGCCCCCAGCAGGTTTTAATGTTGATGGGGGAAACCGGAGTACCTGGAGGAAACCCACCCGAGCACTGGAGAACATGCAAACTCTACACATTCAAACCCTGGACCTCCTTGCTGTGAGGTGACAGTGCTAACCACTGCGCCACTTTGCATATATACACATACAGTATATACATAATGTATATGTCAAATGTTTGAATAAACGCTGCAAAGAAAAGAGCCAAAAGTATTATGGCTGTTAAAAGAGTGCATATAAAATGCTGTTTCCTGTGATCAACACCGACACTAGTTGTATTCTTACCCTGGGAAAGACAGCGGCTAAGGAGCAAACTGTGAGGATCAGCAAAAGAACCTCTCCAACTGCAAAAGTTACATAGTTCACAGCCAAACTGAAACAAGCACACAAAGGTGTATAGGTGATTATGGGTGTTTTCTGATTTTACAGTGGAACCAAAACAAATGGTATAAAACAATGTATTAAAAACTTACAGTGGGTCTATAAAAATCTGCATTGCTGTGATGAAAAATAGCACTATGGCACAGCAGGAGAAGGCTGCTCCACTTCGCTTCTCCTTCTCTGATGAGTAGCGCTCCTCCAGCTTTCCATCCATAAAACGCAGCGACAGAGGATTATTCTTGTGATCCTTCATTCTTTGAGGAACACATCAACCAGACATTTAAGTATGTAATGACACACTTAAATCTTTTAGTGTTTGTACATTAATTCTTACATTTGATTTGTTTCTCTTTCTAGGAGCTCCTGCTGTAGACGTCTGTTGATCACACGTTCCTCAACAACCTTGATTCCCAGAGACTGTCAATGAAGGGAAGGGACAGAACAGGTGTCAACACTGACGGTTATAATATGCATATTTCTCAGTAAAGAAGTCATTAAAATGACAGATAAAGTCACAGTTCACCTCATGTTTTGTTTCTGGTGTTCCCTGAGGAGATGCTGTTATTCCATTGGTAGATGTAGTTTTAATTAACTGGTTTGAATTTCTGTTTGGCATTGTTTCTGGTTTCTGGAAGCAAAGAAATAAAAAATGGTTATGTTTTATAAGATGTCGATTAAATGGAAGCATGTAAGAGCCACTACTGTATGTTAAGAGTCAGTTTGGTCAGCACTCACATTTCCACTGAGCACATTTGCCTTCTGGTTTGACACTACAACCAGGTAAGTGTCAATTCCTTTTTCCATCAGGTACTCACACCTCTCACCACCATTGCCTGGCTCTAGCTCAAACTCTCCTTTCAAACTGTCCTTAGTGCTTTGGGATATGTGCACTCTCCTGTTCAACACACACACTAATAAACATTCAACTTAACACATAACGGATATATTTGTAATGCTTAGTTAAAAAAAAAGAGTTTTCTAACCCAGGGATCCCTCCAGATTCCATCTTATTGGCCACAGTAACATCTGTGGACCAGACATCAAACTGCCAACGCTTTTGTCCCAGGACCCCTCCCAGCACAATGCCTGTGTGAACTCCTACACGCATATCCACATCAGTTTTAGTCTTCTCTCTCACATACCTAATAGAAGAGAATAAAAATATACTTATGTACATTTACATAAATATACAATGTTTTTTTTTTGCATTACTTACGAGATGGCCTCTACCATGGCAAGGCCCATCTGGATAGAACAGACAGCATGGTCCTCTCTGAAGTCTGGAAGACCACAGATACAGTAATAACAGTCGCCAAGAATCTTAATCCTTAGTTGGTGATGTTGCTGTTCGATGAAAAAAAAAAAAACAATATCCAAGCAATTAGTTTAGTGACTCAAGTATGAAATCTAATATTAATAATACAAGAATATACAAGAAACTCACTGCAGCCAGTTTGTCAAAGCGGGCGAACAGTTCATTGAGAAGCTTTACAAGCTCATGGGCGCTACAGGTTGAGGACAGTTGGGTGAAGCCCACAATATCTGCAAACAGGATACTAAAGCACAGATGTTAAAACCCCTCCAGTTCATATGTGAGTTACAACTTTACATCATTTAAAAGGTGAGAAATGGTTAAGGGAGCCTGACCTGACATTTTCATGGCGGTACATGTACATTGTGTTGAACTGCTGTTGCCGCTGCACCACTTTCTGATCGGCCTGGTTCTTCATGCCTTGCAGCATCTCATCAGCAATGTGTTTAGGCAGGATAGACAATAAGAGCTCCTCCTGCGTGACATGCATACAGTCCAAGACAAGTGTCAACATAGATATTTACTAGAAGGGAGGGAAACTCTCAGTAATGAGTCAGTTCTGAGACAGAAGACAGAAGCAGTAACTGGATCGTGACAGGAGGATGCTCTCCGCTGGTTACATGTCTTGTGGTTTGTCAGTTTTTCCTCTCTTCTAATAAACCACCAAGTGCAGAGACACATTGGGAATACTGTCTTTTTCCTATCTTTCTTCCAAGTAATCCAATTTATCTTTTTTTTTTTTTTTTTTTTGTCAAATCAACAAGCAGTTAATTTGTTTAGTCGCAGTTGGGGAAAGGGTCAAAGTGCAGACTGGTATCTGGTTTTCTAATAATCTAATTTGCAGAATAATCTTAAGGAATAAGATAACATGTAAAAGTATTGAATTTAAAGACAGAGTAATGACTGATTGTATTATCTACACTGAAAGGTCCCTGAAGGTGACACTACTGAAAATAACAGCTCTCCACTCGGCCCATTAGCCTTTAATGAAACCAAACACGCTTGTGCCAATTAGGTGGTAGTGGGGCATTAATACGGTAATGTGTCACCTGCTGAGTACTCTGCTCCTCCAGAGTGAGTTTGACCTCCAGTGACTGACGCGCCTCTAGGAAAGCCGTCCTGTACTTTCTGTCTGCCATGTAGTATGACATCACCCCCACTATAGCCGCACACAGGTACAGCATCACGTTGGCAAGAAGCTGCAACAAATAAAAAAAAAGTGCATATATGCTAAATGTTTACCAGACCACAACGGGGCACATTGCAAACATATAAAGTGCAATTTAATGATTTTTAGATAGAAATGAGGGCTGAACTGTAAGCTACGTGTGATCAGTAGCATTTGCTGTGATTTTGTTCAGCATTTCTGGTTGCTATAATTTAAAAAAAAAAAAAAAAAAAAAAAAATTTAGGGTGCACGTGGCAGAGTGGTTAGCACTTCTGCCTTACAGCAAGAAGGTCGTGAGTTCAAAACCCGGCCGACTCAAATATTCTCGGCTGACTCCGGTCTTTCTGTGAGGAGTCTGCATGTCCTCCACGTGTTACCGTGGGTTCTCTCCGGGTACTCCGGCTTCCTCCCACCGTCCAAAGACATGTATGTACAGGTTAATTGGCAACTCTAAAGTGTCCCTAGTGAATGAATGTGAGAGTGAATGGTTGTCTGTCAATGTTTGTCTCTATATGTTAGCCCTGCGACTAACTGGCCACTGTCCAGGGTGTACCCTGCCTCAGGCCCAAAGCTGCTGGGATAGGCTCCAGCCACCTGCGACCCCTAACGGGACAAAGCGGTAGAAAATGAATGAATGAATGAATGAATGAATAACTCCAATTTAAAGACATAGCTACATTATTGATATACAATATATAAAGATAAGGTAATGCATGCTATATTAAATTTGACCATTGCTGATTTGTAAATTGCATATTAAGCAACACTGTGTGAAATTGTTTGGTCTCTGTATGACACACGACAAACTTAAGGCCCAGGGGCCACATGCAGCCCTTTGCAATGTTTTTGTTGTGTTTTAATTAGATTTGAACAGGTTTTAGATGGATTTGAGTCAGATTAAAACAAATATTAAAATCCATCTAAAACCAGTTTCCATAAAAGGAGGAAATGAATGTTAAAGATAACTTTTGTAAGACTCAAATTAAGGCTGTATACTATACCTTCAATCACCAGACAAATGATATACTTTTTATACTGACACATAACAGCCCTGTGTGTTGATGGCACTGCAGTGCACACAAATGCCTAAATGTTACTATAGGTTTGGGCCTGACTATGCTTTATTACAATCTTTTATTGCATATGTATATACCATAGGCTTTCTTTTACCTGTCTGACCAGCATAGGCCCCTGAAGGTTATTATTAAACCTCTGGGCCACAGTGACTCCCTGCACCAGCACGTGGAGCCCACAGGAGAGGGCACTGAGCAGGAGCAGAGGCAGCAGCTTCAGGGGCAGCGTCAGGAAGGAAGAGAAGGTGAAAAAGGTCTGCCATCCCACCGAGTCACTGGCGTGGGGGGCTTGCCCGTAGTTTATCGTCATGTAACACAGGACGTGCACAGTTATCATAAACCACAGTACGTACGGCAATCCTCCACGTATGACGGGTGACGCAGGAAGTTTATGCAGCCAACACAAAACAAAAAGTGCTATATCAGCAGCTAAACCCACCACCGCTACTACTAGCATCGCCAACTTGTCTTGCGTGTACACCACAGCGCACATGATAACGATGAAGCTGTTGAAAAGGGCAGCAAATAGCACTAATACAAGCAGACTTTTCTGTCTCTGGCGGCGGAAGTAACTTTGGTAAAGTCTCTCCAGTGAGTCAGGAGAAAAGGTGAGGCGGACTGCGCGCGGGAAGCAGCGGCAGCACGTGGACTCGGACACCTTGACCTCTCGAGTGCGAGGAGCAGTGGGGTCACCGGCGGGAACCTGGACTGAATACTCCCCCGAGGACTCCACAGACTGGTGTCGGTGTGGTGTGTGGAGCATGTTTACAGACATTGTATTTTCAAGTAGGCCTAATCCTCTTTGTTGCAGGTAATACTGCTTTACAACACTTTGTGTAGGAATAGTTTCTCCATGTGTCTCATCTTCAGACTTCAGTTGTTTATCAAAAGTTGCAAAACTTCACTTCAGTAGAATCCCATAAATCCACTTTGACACTCCAAAAAAGATTGTTTTTTTTATCCTCAAAAAAAGTGCAACATTGAAAGTAACATTGTTTCAGTCCCAGGACGCTTTTCTTGGAGCCCAAGTCCTATGTTCCTCAATAATCATCATCCAAAAGTGTGCATCCATACTTACTGCCATCTACTAATGTCGCTTCATGTTTGCATATATACACTAAGTCTTGTCATGATAAGTCTCTCTTCTCTCTAATTTCTTTTGTCTTATGGCTCTGCTTTCTTCTCCTCCCACTCCTCCCTCCTTCCCCCTTTCTTTCTCTCCAAACAGCCTCTGTTACTGTTGCTAAGATGAAACCAAAGTAACTGCCACCATGCAATCACATCTTGGGAAAAGTGGCAAACCAACGACGCAAGGAGGTGAGAGGAGGGCATTGTTAAAGCCACTTATTCAAAACAAAAAGCATTTTATTCAGCATTGCTCTGTACAGTAAACATGCAATGACTCAATACAATGTAAACATGTTATTAAGTAGTATTTACATATATCTATTGTCCAATAGTGTTGTTTTTCTTGCTTCAAAATGTGTATCAGACTTATACGTTTGAAGAGTCCTCCTTCGAGTAGAAATAAGCAATTGATGGAAAAAATATTTCTGTGCACAAGTTTAGTCTTCAGGCTTCAGAAAGAACAAGCACATTGCACATAGATAAAAACTAAAAAGCTAAGCATAGATATGAAGATTTGACAAATTTTGTTCTAACAGACTGTATGTCACAAAAACTCCCAAGCTTGGTTTAGCAGGAAGTGGCATAACGTGTTAAAGACTGGGACTATTACTATATTCATGAGCATTTTAATTTAATATAATTTATCCAGTACAGCCAGAGAGCTAATCTGTGCATTTGTCCTACTTCAGAGAAACCACATATAAAATTACATTCATACAGACAAACCATATATCAGAATGATATAACTACCTGTTTTGAAATCAGATACTATACTCTTCCTTTGTTTCAGACTTAATTTAGTCAATTTTAGGTCAAAAGGTCAAATTAATGGTAGATTTTATAGAAACAAAAATCATTAATACACACACATAGATGAAGATGTACCTCTAAAACAGTGTATTTGACAACAGTCAGTCAGTGTGTTCAGTTTTGGAAGGTACAGCTAGTGATCGTCCAATCATGCCGATCAGAGTACTTCCCAAAGCCAGAGTTATAGCCACAAAAACTCCAGCTGTCCCCAGCTTCCCTAGAGCTGCTGTGCCTATTGCTGCGGCTCCCAACACCCCGGCTCCAATAGGTGCTGCTGCTGCGGTGATTGTTTCTATGCCAATTCCTTTAATTAGCTCTGGTCCTGTGAGAAGTCCCTGTCGTAGGTTAATCTCAGTGTTGAATGGGCTTCTTGGTGCGCCCAGGATGTAAGCTCCCACTGCAACAAGGCTGAGTGTCGTGAGTTCTGACGTCGCCGTTAGAGTAGATTGGAATACTTTAGTGGAAATAATTACTCCAACAACAATTGAGGCTAGAGTTGCTAAAAATGAGTTTCTAGACTTGTACATGTTTTTGGCTGCGACACCTGCAGCCCCAAGTGAGACCCCCGCAGCTGTGGTAACTCCTAACATCCCTCCGGTGCTGCTTCGGGTCCCTAATACGGGCATGTTATGCAAAATGACTCTTAGGGCAATTGCTGAGATTAAAGAAGTCCCCAGAGCAATTTTTCCAGCCATTTCTGTCCCTGCTCCAACCATGGCCACTGTTCCCAAGCCTGCACCAAGAAGCCCTGCAGACAAAAAGGCCACCCAAAGGATAGACTCCAGCATAATTTCAACTTCTGCTTCAGAGTTTTCTTTTGCCTCACCTGCCCCTAACCCCACTCCAAATCCGAGTATCCCCACCACAACACAATAGAAGAATATTCTCTCCAGTAATTTGCACTCAGTTTGGGATTTGGGGTTTGGTGTTACTCTTTCTGTCAGAACTTTTCGAAGAGCACAGAGGAATGCGATGGTAAATCCCGTTAGGAGCAATCCAAATATGACACCCATTCTCCCGTAATAGACACTGACATAGAGAGTGGTGAAGATGATTAACAGGGCTTGTGTCATCTGATTTATATTTGAGTAGAAATAGGCTGCAACAACCAGAACTATTTGAGCAGTGATGTACATCCACTCCGGAAGAAGGCCCCCTAATAGTCCCGTAATCGAAGCTCCCACTACTAAAGATACTGCTGTTGCTACCTCTGTAAGCCATGGTATACCAGCTCCAACCCTACTCAGGAGCTTTATCGCCATCGCAGCCAATAGAAACCCACTTCCCAGAGAGATGAGCAACGAGGTGTACACAAGGCACGCAGTCACAACTCCGATTCCAGTGGAACCTGCTCGCCCAGCGGACAGAACTGCAACACGAAGCAGTACAGGGTCTTCAATCAGGACTGGCTCTAGTGCAAATGAGGCAGCTTCTGCAAAAACAAAACCAGCTGCTGTGCCTCGAAGGATAGCCTTTACCAGATCGAAACCACCTAGGAAAGGTAAAAGACAGAAAGAGTGATTAAAAATGACAATGTATTAAAATATTCTGAAAGTGTACTATACAGTAAAGTAAGATTATTGGATGTCATGTTTGTTTTTTACATTGTTTAAATACCTAATACACTTTATGACACAAATTTTTACTGAACGCCTACTTCAAGTTGTAACATGTAGCTGTCACTTTAAAAAGAAATGAAAGTAGTTGAAATGCTCCATGCTGAAACTTTAAACCAGGAAGAACGTTTTAGATAGAAAAAGAACAAGGCATATGTCACGAATCATTTCAGAAACATCAAAACAAATGACTAACTGCATAAAAAATGTTTCTGTTTGTACAATGATTTATTACCACAGTCCAATATGTGACATGGCCACAGTTTTCACATCTGGACTCACTCCTCTCACAAACAGAATAGTTGTATTGTAACAGTACAGTAACAGGTCTATGTGCAAGTCTAGTTTTACTATTTTAGTATAAGTTCTAGTCTGTTTTAATTTTATATTGATCTTACCTAAGCTTGTTTTCTCCATGGCACCTTATTGGTCCTGCTCCCTTGCTGCTGGACTTCAACTCTAAGCTCCACCTTTTCCTGTTTGGTATCTTTGTGAGTGACACATGGGCAGATCCCTATGCAGAACTGCATTTTTAAGTCATTAGAGCACAATTAAGTATAGCCTTTATTTTAAACATAGCCTGTATATTAGAAAAACATATATTTATTTTAATGAAGCACAATACTCACAAAAATTATTTTATGTTTGCTACAAAGGAATGGATTATACCCAATCAAGAAACAAAAACTGTATAAAGTAAAAAAAGTAAAAAGATGGTGATAGTAACAAACTTCAAACCCAAATTAGCAGTGAAGCCTTTTATTAAACGCTAATTCAAAAGCTTCTTCTGTGAGACTCATTATGTAAACCATCTATAATGTCTATGCTTTACGCAGTTAATTGTTGAATTAAATAAATTACTGACTTTATATGGTAACCTATGGAAAAACAACGCAAAATCTAAAATGTCGAATAGTAGGCTATTTATTCCAACTTCCGGTCCCGCGGTCAGCTGAGAGTGACGTCGTATCACATGACTGCGGCTTCCTCATAAACACCAGCAGGTTTTATTTCCCTCTCATCGTGCTGGAAGGAGTCCGTCGGCTGTTGTCCGAAGAAGGGATTTTAGAAGTTTTTATCTGATTGTCTGTATAAACAACGTAATACGGTATTGTTTTTTTTTATCTGATTAACTCCTCATTGCGGACTGGTCACAGGGCAGCTTCAGTAAGTTTTAGAATCACTTAAATGTTTTTCTTTGTAACTTAGGTTGTTATTTCACTTTTCATTGCTCTAAATACACATACATTATAACCGTAAATGTATACTACACGTATTAATCACTATACGTACATATTATGCAGGTTCCAATCTATATACTCCAAAAGTGATCCTTTGGTCTTCAATCTATGACAGTTAACCTTTTTGTTTTCTTATCAGACCAATGTTTTTAAGAGTTTACCTTGAAATGTTGCGACTGCTAAACCTCCTGCAGTCTATTTTAGAAGAGTCACGTGTGATTATAAGAAAACAAAAAGTTAGGTTATAATCTATTATTGTTTTAAACAAAAAGGTTAATACAACCTATAGCCAAATACACATTTTATTTTGGTATAATTACATGTAGAACACACTGGTAATCACTGGCAATCTTATAAAGATTCTACACCTTTGACATAAGAGTGCAGTCATATGACAAGTTAGGAGTGTTTAATGGGAGAAGTCACCTGGCAGGATGTAGTAATTGTCATGACAGCTGCGCCCGCCTTACTTACCTTGCTTTGTAAATTGAAATTTATTGAATCATTTCCTTTTATTTTTATTACATTAGATCTTGCTGTAGGCAATTGTTTTAGCATATTTTTTTTTCTTCAGCGAATGGCAAATTAAATTTACTTTAACTCAAGTTTATTACACTTTAATATGACAACACTTGCTTATCCTACCATCAAAAGAAAGAAAGATGTTACAACTTTGACAAAGTGACTGTGAGTTACTGTAGGCCTACAACTTATTAGTCTTATTAGTCAGTCTTTGAAATGTTTTGATGGCGTCCTGAACATGTGAGCTTATGATTTATCCACATTGCATAACACAAATCGTTTTCTTCTTTTTACACATTTTTCATAGGTATGTATCAAGTTGTGCTGGTCCTGGCATGGGCCCTCTGTGCATCAGCCCTCGACAATGGTCTAATGCTGACTCCTCCAATGGGCTGGCTGGCATGGGAAAGATTTCGCTGTGACATTGACTGTGAGAATGATCCTAAAAACTGTATTAGGTAAGACATCTTCCCAAACATGGATAAAAAGATTTAACCAGTTCTTGTGGTTATATTGTGACTTTTTCTGGGTTTCAGTGAGAAACTCTTCATGGACATGGCAGACAGACTCTCAGAAGACGGCTGGAGGGAACTTGGCTACGTCTACATCAATATAGATGATTGCTGGTCGTCTATGCAGCGAGACAAAGATGGACGACTTCAGGCTGACCCAAAGAGGTGTAGCTTCATATTGTGCAAAATTGACACAGTACAATTTACTCATGTGGTGTCTATTGGTGTAAACTGTTATCGGTAAGCCTATAGGTCATAAAAGCTCAATGTGACAGTCACGCAGTCAGATGTTAAGTTGACTTTGATGTTTAGGACTTCAGTACATGCAGCAAATAGCACATGGGTATATGGGCTGTAATAAAGATAGATGATTCCACTGGAGATGGAAAATGCACAGTAGATGCAGAATAAACCACAAATCATGCTGTTTCTGCATCAAAACAGTATTTACTCTTAAGTAATTTCTTGCCTATTTTCAATAAGTTTTTTGAACTTTTGCTATAATATGTAGTACGACGTGGGCTATTATTTATTTATTCATTTAGAATTATTCATTGTGCATTTATTGTACTATGGGAATAAAGTATGAAAATCTTTATTTCAGGTTTCCAGGAGGCATCCGTAAATTGTCCCGCTACCTGCACGATAGAGGCCTCAAGTTGGGAATCTATGGTGACATGGGATCACATACCTGCGGTGGTTATCCTGGGACCCCGCTAGACAAAATTGAACTGGATGCCCAGACCTTTGCTGAATGGGAGGTGGACATGTTCAAATATGACGGCTGTTATTCAAATGCCACAGAACAGGCACAGGGTAAGTCTACAATTGTTTATTCTGATATGTGTGCTACTGGTCTATTGCTGTAGTTTGCTAAATGACTGTCTCTTGCCTAGGTTACCCTAGCATGTCAAAGGCACTAAATGCAACTGGGCGCCCCATTGCTTACTCCTGCAGTTGGCCTGCTTATCAGGGTGGTCTCCCTCCAAAGGTCTGTCTTCAAGTGTCTTATATTTTTGTAAATACACTGCACTATGTTTGTTGTTTTCACCCCTGAATGCTACGAGGTTAATGAGTGTCAAACCATTTTCAGGTGAACTACACTCAATTAGGAGAGATCTGCAACCTGTGGCGTAACTATGGTGACATCCAGGACTCTTGGGACAGTGTTCTGAACATTATTAATTGGTTCTTTGAAAACCAGGAAGTTCTGATACCTGCAGCAGGACCAGGGGCATGGAATGACCCTGACATGGTGTGAAATATTCTTCACCCTCCATATTTATAGATGCTCTATACTGAATAGTACAATGACATTCTTTCCATTGTTGTAGTTGCCAAACAAATAATAGCTGAATGGTCTTTTGCAGTTGGTTATTGGAGACTTTGGTCTGAGCATGGATCAGTCTCGCTCTCAGATGGCCATTTGGGCGATAATGGCCGCTCCTCTTTTTATGTCCAATGACTTGCGTACCATCAGCAGTGGCGCTCGAACCATTCTGCAGAATAAAATGATCATTGGCATCAACCAGGACCCACTGGGCCTTCAGGGACGACGCATTGTCAAGGTCCGTTCATGTTTAGCTGTTAATGTATATAAATCTGAGTGAAAAATCAATATTTGTTGTCTATTTTACTAGGAGAAGATTGGCATCCAAGTCTTCTGGCGACCGTTGTCAAAAAATGCTAGTGCCTTGGTTTTTTTTAGTGGCCGCACTGACATGCCCTACCGCTACAAGACGTCACTTAGTAAACTCAATTACACCACTGGCAGTTACAAGGTTTGTCTATATTTATATTTACCACTTTTTTTGCCGTGCACCTCTCTTTATACTGAATGTGTTGTTCCATAGGTCACAGATGTCTACACAGATAAGACTACAGTGTTGAAAGACTCTACTGAGTTTGTGGTGTCAGTGAATCCCACAGGTGTCGTCATGTGGT
Source organism: Neodontobutis hainanensis (assembly GCA_024349245.1). Classification (NCBI taxonomy): domain Eukaryota; kingdom Metazoa; phylum Chordata; class Actinopteri; order Gobiiformes; family Odontobutidae; genus Neodontobutis; species Neodontobutis hainanensis. The sequence goes on from JALDNG010000210.1 coordinate 444,675, forward strand.
ATGTCTCTGCACCGGCAAAACTAAACGTGCGTCTGTTTTACAGAGGTGGTAACGTCCCAGGTTCTGCCTATGATGAAGATGAAAATGCCATCCCGCCAATCTTTCTCTAAACCTCTGAATGTACTTAATACTTAGTACCTAATATTTTGATCTAAATGGAACATTGATGTTCCCAAGCCAATTTTTTTATATGTACATTTTAACTAGTAAAGCGTTAAGTAGTAAATTTTTAAGTAATCAATTCTTTTTACTTATTGTTAATGTAATTTTTCACAAAATGAATAAAAACTTTTAATGAGAAATTATAGTTTTAAGTGTTTTTAAACAGATGTTATTGGTATTGGTTATGCCATATAGATAATGTAGTTTGGGTATTGATAAAAAAGGTTCATACTTAAAATGATCACGAGCATAACAAAAATGTTAAATTAAGTGCAAGGATGCAATAATTGTAAAAGGCAAACCATTTCTTTGTGGTCAATTACCTTTATTTCCACTTCCTTGTTGCCCTTTTTACTCCATGGTCCTTATCATAGAACCCCACTAAAATAGGAAAGGATGCTTTTACCCGGGGTAACTGTGCACCTCTGATGTGAGCCACTAGAGGTCAGTGCTGACCCTTTACAGTATCCATGTGCCTTTAGTGGCTAGTGGTGCCAAGAAATGCACCTGCTGAAGATCACAAGGTCAGCCGGTGCATTCTGCTCGCTCCTCTATCTCTATGTTGTGATTCACACCCATCTGACATCACCTTTTATTTTCACACACGCACAGTATTGTACATTTTATACGGTTTTGTCCTTGGTTGGTGCTTCTCATTTGAAATAAAGTCATTGTATTCGTTTAGCTGTATCATGCATATCTTTGACCCTCCTCCCATAACGTCTTGTTTCCAAACTGTGCACGCTGCTCTGACCTTGGCCTTAAAGCTGTGTGTTTGTCTTAAGATACTCGGCCAGTCACATGCCCAAGCTTGGAAGAAATGCATGAGTGACATAGAGACGCATATAACCCTTTGAGGTCATTGCAGGCCAGATCCAAATCTGTGTCTGAGCCAGTGTGTGTGAAAGAAGATATATGCCTTCCTTTCTTTTTCTTTCAGTAGTCTCAGATAGGATAACGCTTAGCCTGCCAAATACGGCAGGTCTTTCAGTGTCAAGGTCTCAGTCAGTCGTGAACATGATGTGGGAAAGAGGAGAACAGACAGATTCCATTTTTTTTTTTTTTTTTAAGAAATAAAAAAAAGGACTGGTTTTGTTAGAGATGAGACAGTATTGGGACGAGGAAGGGAGGGGGTTTGAGATGAGCGAGAGCAAGTGTTCCTGCCGATGCTCACGTAGGCCCACAGCTGCAGAGGCGCAGTTGCCATGCTCGTCTTTGTACCCCCCAAAGACTGGTATCGAAAAGTCTTTATTCAATTCTGGACACCCCTCCCGCTCACGCACCCTGTGGTCACCCCGCAAGTCACGCTGTGTGCCTCGCACCGCTTAACCCTAAAAAATTCACTGGGGGTTTAGGGCTCGTGGCTCAGCTGCTTATTCAAACCGGACACTTGATGGTCACTTGGGCTCATGGATTTGCCTAAGCATAGTGACAGTTTGTGAACACAACTAATCTTGCAGTCTTCATACCTAAGTCCTGTCCGAAATGCCGGGGAATGAACTTAAGCATGGACTGCCAAACAGAGACTCCCAGTCGAACAATGGTCTGAACTATTGTGCTGGGTTAAAAGGGCAGCAGTTTAAGCAAAGATGCCCAGACTTCCCTCTCCCCAGACACTTCATCCAGCACTTCTGGGGGAATTACACGGCATTCCCAAACCAGCCAAGAGATACAGTCTCTCGGGAATGTCCTTGGTCTGTCCAGGGTCTACTCCTAAGTATGATCCAAAATGGACTACCCACAACTGTCAAACACACAAATTGTGAAAAAAAAAAATCACAAAATGTAATCCAGAATGTTTCTGCAGTGTAAATAATGGAGTATTCTCACAGCCTTCAAACCTGTTTAGCTCATGATCAATACTCGCACACACCTACTGGCACTGGTGCTATTCAGTCTGTCCCTCTGGTATCATTGCTCTGGCCCTGTCTGCATAGCTATTCGCTGAGTCATGAAACATAGCTATTCGCTGAGTCATGAAATAACCTTCCCACAAAAGTATGACAACGACCGTCATGTGATTCCGCAAGTGCACATGTTTAATGCATGGTGTGTAAGGGGCTTCCAATAGTGTCTATAAAGGATTGTGATGTAGTGTACAACATATGATGTTGGGTGACGTACAAAGGCTGTTCATACCAGGAAACTGACCTGGCTTCCATAACTGTATCATTTCTCAGTGAACCTCTGGAAATAATTGGAAACATGTTTCTTAACCAACGAGTACAGAAATATACCCATACCCACTACACTAGAAATCCTTGCCTCTTGATGACAGTGCTTAGAAGTCGTTTTTAGCCCGGCTCGGTCATTCATTGGCAGCAGAGATTTCCAGCAGTGGGTTTTATTTTAAGCAAATGTGGAAAGTCTGGGAGGTATTACTTAACAGGGACTTCTCTGTTGTAGCTGGGCTCTTTGCTTTCTCCATGCACCTGTGACGTCTTTCCCCTCCTTCTTTTACCCACTCATGCATTAGGCAAAGACACCTCCTGTGTTTGATGTGTTTCAAAAGTCCATGTTTTATGTTTGCACTGGCCTATATGCTGTTACATAAAGTGTCCCGCTGACTGACTATAGTCTGTTGTTTCAGCTGGAGTGAAGATGTGTCAATATATTAACAATATACTTTATGTGACAATGTGTGCACTCATTTACCAGTGTTACACACAATAGCATTATTTCACAACATTCCTGTGATTTAGCATTTGTATTTTAACTACAATTCATCTGCTGTGTTGCTTTTTATGAATGACTGTCTCAATTTGTCCACCAGTGGCTGCTGTTCACTCATTTAAATGAGTCCACTGACTATTTCCATCCGCCGTTGTGTATGAGCGGAGCTGCACGTTGCCGAGGCATTTGGGTTCGCATGGCAACGGGCCAGCTGTCAGCTGCCTGCTTACTGGTAGCTTGTGTGGGTCAGGAAACTGCAGCCAATACTTGGTTTTCTCTGTGTCTCTTTGCAGTCAGACGAGCACACATGACACATAAACTCTGTCTCATCTCATTCTTTCCTTTTTAGTCTATGTCTGTCAAATTGACTCTCCTATTTCTTCTGTAGACAAGTCCTTCCTGGATTCTGTAACTTCATGTGCCTTTCACCCGACGAGCTGTAAACTATAATACATCATTCAACATTAATTCCTCACTTCATTAATCCACTATTTTTTACACAAAATGAAAACACTGATCAAACATTAAACATCAGTTTTTTAATTTAAGAATGCCCCTTGAATGTCTGTCTGAAGCAGCACTATTAAGTTGTCTCACATTGATCACTGGTACCTTGGATAAATCAAATTAGAATCTGGTCATATGCTCACACTTGCCTGAAAAGTAGTCCAAATCTGCTCAACTGGATTTAGGCCATTTCTGCAAGTTTATAAACCAGTTTCAGATTGGATTTACAGAATACTGTGATCAGATCAGAATTTATTGTGTGTAGACCTACATTGTCATATTTCTCAATGACTGTGGGAGATAGGACTATTCAAAACATAAACATTCTAAAAACTTAAAAGGTACCGTGTAATGTAACGTCTGATAAAAATCCACGGGCTGCCTTTATATTGTTCACATTGTTCTGTCATCGTCTCTTTTACCACAGAGCTGTGGTTTCTGTTTTATTCTGAAGCTTTTCTTCTGTCTTCTCTTTCATTGGATCCATCATTGCAAACACAGCAGCAGCATTAGGCCCGAGTCATTCTCAAGGAGAAAGGACTGCACAGAGCAGGTGGAGTCCATTGGCAAGCCTGTAGTGTGTAGATATTGGATACATATTCACACACCAACAATCTGCTTGGTAACGTGATGCCATCTGAGCTGCTGCTGCTGCTGATAATGCATCTATTTCTGGGTGAAGCCCCATAATGAAACAAGGCATGATGCATTGGGAAGTTGACAGACAAGATTAGCTTGCAAAAAAGTCAGCATGGTAGGTCGGCCAATAAAAATAGAGCTGTGATCGGTCAACAATGTGTCTTAGTGCCTCATAACTTTCAGTCTGTATTGTAGGTCATGTAAGCAGTTCGATGATTGAGTGGTTTTAATGGCTGTTATGATTGTCGTCTCTTTGGACACTCTCTTTGTTACAGACTTTCATCTGCCTGTCCAACCTGTCACTTGTTTCCTGCAACAGGAATAAATCAAAGAACATTGTTGCTGTCCTTGTTAACCCTTCTATAGGTCTCCTGATATAAGCCTATCCCTACATTTATACAAGTAGATTAGCAAACTATACAAATATACTTTTAGATAACCTGCTCTGGAGCTCTCTGACTTCGATTTTGTGCATAAAGATCAACAATCAGTCTCAGTTTAAGTGGACCGTTATGAGATTTGAAACAAAATCAACTAAACCATCATGTATGTACTCAAAAAGAAAAAAGACTGTGCTTCCAGCAGTGCTCAGTTTGTCCAGTCTGGGGGTCAGTACACACAGGAACAAGAAATAATGTAACTTCGACTGTGTTTTATGAAGCTTTACATGTCTGTTTTTCTCAGGATAATGATGTGTTCCATCTTCTTCCAACTGTATACTACAATATTTTACTCATTGCACCTTTAATCTTAATTGGCCCTATGTTTCTAAACAAAGTAATGTGTTATCAGTAAGATAATCCAAGAGTAGTAAATGTAAAGTAATTCCAACAGATGGTTGATAAACGAAGTAATATAGTAACAATGCGATAAGGAGCTGTGAATGTAAACCTGTTAACATGACCTTAACAAACTCTATACCACACTGTCTGTGTCTCATTGACCCATTTGGGGTGAGGTGATCATGGCTCTTTTAAAGCCCACACTCTGTATCAGGTCGGGCCACTTGCAGCCCGTCCTTCGGCCCTCTACCCCCTCCCCAAAAGGTTCTTAAATAAATCCATGTCATTTGGTTGGAAAAGATCAAACAGCACATGTAAGGCTGACCTTCAGCCCAGCGCCAGCCCCCGCCAACCCGCCGAGTATATCTCTGCAGGCTCAGAGCGTCTAAACATTAACTCTAGGGACCGGGCACAGTTTAGTCTAATGGTGCTGTATTTGTGTGTGTGGTTATAGACTTTGGTTGTATAAGCGATACAGAAAGATATGAAGACAAAAATGGTAGAAAGATCTGCAGAATGTGAAAATGTTGTGTGAGCCTTTGATGTGTCCCAGGTCAAACCCATAAAGAAACAGAAAAGTTCACTCTGCAGTATATGGAGGCACAGATCAAAATTTTGACATGACAGGGAAATTAACCAAATGGACTTGATTTTGTGTCCATTTAACATTTTACTTCACATTTATCACCTCTCTGCAACCTGTGCATTCTTATTTACTTGAGAAACAGAACAACATTGATCAATGAAAAGAGAAAGGCTCAATATTGATTTTGGAGAAACACATCTGGATCTGGTCTAAATCAGACCGATCTTGCCATCAGATTTTTTGGCCACTTTGGGTTTGTGTAAACACATCATCCCTCCACATTCATTCTCACATTAACAGTTAAAGGAATCGGGTTTTAATTCTTGTGAAATGTAACCACTCCTTGTGACATTCATGTGTAACATTAACAATCTTAATCTAACTTCTTTAACTCTAGACTGTAACTGTAAATGTCAGTATATTTTGGCCTAAATGTGTCATAACATTGAGTTACAGTTGCACCTGTTCTCTACCTAAATCTCGCGCTCCATGGGGACCACCTGTTCTCCGAAGCCCTCCAGTGCCTGCCACCTGCAGCACAGGCCTGATCTGCGCGTGGTTCCCAGTCCCGGAGCAACCATGTGAGCAACTGTTCTTTCACTCCATTATGTGCACAGTCGAGGCTTTGTGCAGCCCAAAGAAAAGAGCTGCTTGTCAAAATTGTGACGTTGAAAAGTCCCAGCACTCTGTGTGTGTTGCAGAGAGTCAAAGGGGGAGATTTTTAGGTCAAGTCATATTCAGCGATGTGTGAACCTTGTCACGTACAGCACTGTTAATGACTGACGGTACAATGCAGTGTCAATCAGGTGCCCAGATCAGATTGTCTTTATAATGCCCACTTATTGAGTGCTTACCTGCTCACTGGGGCATAAGTGCAAGGGCATATTTCCAAGGCTGGTGCAACCTCTCTAGTACCAGCAAAGGCCACTTCAATATTCAATAGTGGTCTAAATAATTCTTGGAGGCTAGTAATTGACGCCTACCACTTCCCACAATTCCAGTGATCATGTGCCTCACACTGCAAATTTTGCATTCACAGACAAACCAATAATGATTTCTGTCAAAACTGCATTGCCTTCAATTTAGTGGTTGTAGGTTGCATAGTTTTAATGGTTACAATTAGAATAAACATCATCCCATACAACATCTATACATACACACTGTGTATCATTGACCACACACAGTACATGTGAAAGATGCAAGAGCCAACTCTAGCTTCTCCAGTTCCCCTCCAACAATCAGCACCAGCACAGTTGTCTGAGCTATCTAATGTTAGCGCCAGAGGTCATGCTTTTACTAGACCAACAATAGTCTGCTGACACATTTTAGATGATAAGTCCTGTTTGATGTTGATATGAATGTTTGCCTTCTCAGTTATCCCATTGAGGATTTCCATTCCGACATTGGCTCGTATTATTTTAGATTAACCCAAACGATTACCTCCTTTTTCAATTGTTGATTGTCAACATCACTCCCCAAATGAATGCACTTGACCAGCAGAAACGTGAATGAACTTGACCCCGAAGTTCCTTTGCATCTACCCCGTAACCACTAGGGGGTAGTAGGGTATTTCCTGGCTTGCTTTGGGGAACCTGATTTTAAATAGCAGGTTGCCTCAGAGCCCAAGGTGCCACTTGTCCTCTGTTCCACGTGCTCATGAATGGCCAGCATGCGATGTGACATCAGCAGACATTGTTTCCAGTTATGAGCCACAGTGTAAACACCAGCCCTTTGCCCAAACTGTATTGTAATCATCTAGTCATGCTTTTCCATCCTTCTTTTACACTGTTGCAAAAGCTGTGGTGATACAAAGTATATGCTGGTGGTAGAATCATTTCTTGGAAAGTCAACTGTATACTGTAATTTGGGAATTTCAGCTCAGATTAGGTCAAATGCTCAAATGTCTGAGTTAAGAGTGGACAGGAAAGAAAGAGGTTGTAAAAACTGTATCATAACCAAAGTTTATATTCAGGGTATCCGCGGATCCTTAAAAAGTCTTAAAAGGATTAAATTCCATAATGTAAAAATAAGGCCTTAATTAGAATTGAAATGTCTTAAATCCATGTTTCAAAGGTCTTAAAAACTAACTAACAAATTACATGTTTGCAGCATGGTAAAGACCAGATAGTTTATTGTGCAAGAAAGTTTTAAAACTCTGAACAATGGGAATAAAAGCTTTGGAGACCCACATGCAGTGCGAAAAACACAAAGCAGCTGCGTAAACTATCCAGAAAACACCAGACATTTCTCAGTTCTGTTCCGTCGCGCCCACTACCTCAACACCACAGAGCGCTGCTCCAAATTTTTTGCTATTGGTCTTAAATTTAATTTTAGATGGTATTAAAAAGGTCTTAAAAAGTCTTAAATCTAAATCTCAGAAACCTGCAGATAGCCTAATATTAATGAACCTAAGACCCTATAAACCACCAGCCGTTGACCTTGTGACATCAACCAATCCAGCAGTAGCTGTATGGGTTTTCCTTATCTCAGTTGAAACTCTTATCGTGGTAATTTAAACCACTAAAGAGCCTATTTTCACATCTTTAAGGCTTCTAAGTCTTGAAGTGGTCCCTTTGTTAAGAGCTGCCATTTAAAAGAATGATAAAATGTTTGGGACATGGAATTTGACTTAGAGGAATAATACCTTGGAAAGTTGAGGAATGCAGTATGAATGGCATATTGTGGAAAGATTTATTATCAGTGTGTATGTGAACATGAATACGTTTGAACGGTTTACATACAAACACCTTTTAACTTCAGTCAGTGTCAAGTCACGCAAACTTTTTGTTTTTAACACCTACGGGAAAATATGACCACAAAAAGTCACAAGACTGCTGTCCTAATTAGCCAAGGTGAAATATTTGGCCTGTCCTTACAACCAGCTGTCTCTCATAGTCCACACACGCACTTGCCTTTGCCACTGAGAATGAGAACACGGGTGGTAAACTTTGACAGAATATTATTGTCTTGCACAATGTTTAACTGAAACCAAATGAGGTATAAAAAAGAGCTGCCTGAGCCTAAGTAACAAACATTGTTCTTAATGCTTCAGACTTAACTGCTGGTCAAATTGTAATACAAATAATTTCATTTTATGACCTATATTTAAGTTATATTGAACACTGTGACAGATTTTGATAAGATCACTTATTATTAAATCTCGTGGAATATCTGTTGAACCAGCTGCTCATTTTATTCTCTCCATTACATCTCGAGAAGCCATTCAAACGGATTTGAGACTATTTTTATCATTTTCAGACTAAAGTTACATTTTGTTTGACTGAGGATCATGTGAAGACTGCGGTGTCTAGGACCAGGGGTCAAAGATTAGAGAAGTAGTATGGTATGGGCTGCTTTTCCGTAATGCTTCAGGAACCCTTTAGGTGATAAAAACATACCTGTACTGACCTGACTCATACATACCACCTGGAAACAAGGCTATAGGTCAAATCGGCTCAACTTGTTCTGAAGTGAGCTGTGATTGGTCAAAAATCAGGCCATCAATAACATCTCGCCCATAATTCCATTTAATGCAGCTACACAAGAGAAAAATGACAGTGAACAGCTCAGCCATTACCAAGAACCTGGCGGATATTTTAGACTGCAGCTCTCAACCACTGTAGACCGTGGATAAACACATACTGTTTGAGTTCCTTGTCATAAGCCTACAGTCAGCAAAACCTTCCCTGGCAACACTGCCCTGCAAGTTAACAAGGCTTAGCCACAATTATCCCAGCCCTTATTACTGGGTTACCTTCTGTGTGTGCTGTAATTGTGTGAGTGTGACTGTGCATAATATCTGTTTCTGCAAAGCTCTGCCAACATCTGCACCAGAAAGAGGAGTCGGGGGGCACTTCATTAGTAGGTGGGGTTTCAACTATACTGTATAAACAGACACATTTCTCAGATACTACATGGCAGTTCTTGTTTTATGTAATATTTCCTTAGCCCTGCTCAGATATACTAGGCCCTCAATTTCCTTGCTTCATTACGTGGTTGCTCTGAGGCTAATAGGTGGTTGTGCGGCACCGTAGAATGTAGCTAGTTGTCTATTTTCCCTATGTGTGTTATTTCTTTGTTCTTCCTAATGTGGTGGCATCTCTAATTTGTCTCAACATGTGTCTATTAACGTGGTGTGCTAATATTGTAAACTTATCCATTAGCAGTCAGATCAGTGTAGATGTACAGTAAATGCTTTATTGCTAAATGCTACGCTAAAAGAGGTAGCGTTCTTTGCTAAGAGTAATTGCTATAACTGTAGGCTTATTGAACTTTAGTTTTAACAATAACTTTAATTGTGTGAGGCATGCTTTAGATTGTATGTGTTGATAAAAATGGTCAAAGTTTAGTTTTATTTTCTTAAGTAAGGTTAAGTAAAAGACACATTAGCCAGGTAAGGTACCATTGTAGCTACAGTTAACCTTTGTGCTTTTATCTGCAGCTAACCATTAAAAGTAAGAGACCTGCATAAAATTCGACTTTAAACTTTTTAAATAAAAAACAAAATCTTGTATAATGTTAGACACAAAATCATGTTAAAATTTTCTGTATTCATAATATTTCTGTTTGGTGTTTTGTGACAACATAAGTCTTTCTGCTAAGTAGCCTATACGTTTCTCAGCTTCTGTGGTCTATGTGTCATTACTCTCATTATATAATATAGTTTTAGCATCAAATTCCAGAGCACAGTACAGGAGAAGAACAAATAAATTGGATATCTGGAGGGCGTTAAGTGAAAACAATCGACCAAGGATAAAAACATAATCAGAGAGTTTTTTAAAATGGAGAGTAGCAAAGAAATAGGCTGCTCCAGCAAATAATCGTCTTATTTTAAGAAGGTGGAGTGGACATGTCCTGAGTTAATTTTAAGTCCCATTTCCCTCCTCTCCATTCACCTTGACATTTTGCTGCATATGGCTTCCTCTCTAAGAACGCCAACATTCAGTGGCACACACTCAAAGGCCATAAACTGTCCTGTCACTGCTTAGTAGCAGAAAGACCTATGTAAAACTGTAAATGTGCACACTATGCATGCAACATACATTCTTCCCATTAGTCACGCACATAACATATGTGCTCTTAAACCTGCTGTATATTAGGATGACATGATGCACACAATCGTGTTCTGGCGAGAAGGTGCCAAAAAGCGCCTGGCTCTCCCTCAAAGTGATTTCTTCTGAAACCAGAGAGGGAACACTAACATTATCTGTGCACAACAGCATTTGGTAGAAGTATAGGCGCCAAAACCCCAATGAACCAGCACCTTTATAACTCAACTGCAAATAACAACTAATCTGGTGTCGATTTCTCCTTGTTTCACCGGTAACCTTTAGGATGGCTCCATGCGGGCCTTAGCTGACCGCCTTTTCCTCTTGGAAGCTTTGATAAGCTACAAACCTGACCTATGGCTCTCCCTGAGAAAGCCCCTTGGTTTGTAGTTGTGTGGTCGGCGTCTGTTAAGCTGCCAATTGAGAACGCATGCCATTCCTCGGGTTTGGACCAGGGGATCTGGTGACAGCGGCTCTTGACTTACAGATAGTCGATGCTAAAAGGAGATACACTTAGAGCGGGCGAGTGGAGGAGCAGGAGAGTGTTTAGGGAGGAATGGTAGCTATGAGAGAGTGAGGCGGAAGAGAGGATGGCGGCCAAAAGAAAAAAGCAGGAGTGGTCACGTGTCAGTGAGTTCATGTTTATCCCTGCTTACTACTTAGGAAATTCAGAGGTCTTCCATTTGGTATCTCCATCAAAAGAGAGGCTACACCGGTTTCAAAATGCCCTATGTATTTTTCTAGTAGGCCTATATACAATTATTTATTTAAAATGGGAACAAACAAAAAGTATAATATTGTCTTAATGTATTTATCATTCCGTCCCCAATCATAATTGTGAGCCTAGCAAAATCTTCCTATTGTGTAATGTGGTTTAAAAATTATTGGTTTAAAGTGAAATGCTTTGCTAACTGCTAAACCCACATGAAGCTAATGTAACTAGCATCATTAGTAATAGAAACTGATAATAATAGGCTATCAAGAGATAAACTCAACAATTATGAGTATGTAGAAATGTTGAGATGCAAAAATGCTGGTATATTTTAAATTTGAGGCAATCCTTTACTCCTGTTTAACTTTTCTTTGGATTTGATCAATTCGGGCCCATTTGGATGTGTAGATATGCTCAGTATGTGTGCACTTGAGCTTGACAGACAAACTCGGTCTGCCAACTCTGCTTGTAGTAATACAGTATTTTTTTTTATTTTTTCAAAGTATGCAGCTTGGTCATAGACTTTTTAATTTAAAACAAATTACTGCACGCTTCATTGTGCTGTCACTTTTTGAGTATTACTTACTTTTAGTTCTCCATAGGCTTTGAAGAAGTTTTATTTTTGTCATCTGACTTATTGTGTCAAAGAAGTTATGTCAAATAATCTGCTCTCATGTCATATCTAGTTTATTGAACCTCATATGTGTTGGGCCTCACTTGGCTACAGTAATGATACTCTATTCCATTCTTGTGAACTTCTGGATAGGAAGCAAGCAACAGAGCATGAACTTTTGATCCAAAGGCTGGTGATAACCATCCATGTAATTTGCTGATTTTGCAGAATGTTATGTGACAAAACTCATGACGCAACACAAAAGGGCTTGGGTTTGCGCTTGTCCAAATGCACTGCAGCAGCTTGTCCCTTAAATAAACTTTCTTTAGTTCAGCAGCTTCCTGTTGTAGCTGTTTGTCCTGATGCAGCAAGTAAGCTGTCCTTTACTGACGTACTGATTTCCTAAACAGTTTTGGCAAGAGCTGTCAGTCAATGTCTGTAAAAATCCTTATATACAGCACAGTAAGAAGATTATTGCAAATCCATTTAGGGTTTAGGTATAATAATAATAATACATCAAATTTATATAGCACTTTTCATGGGACACAAAGACACTTTACATACAACAAATACATACAACAGAACAATAAACAAAACAACATATTGCAAAGGAGATTTTAATTTCTTGAGAAAGTGAGTTTTTAACTGTTTCTTAAATGTTTCCAGTGAGTCAGAGGTTCAGATTTGTGGAGGGAGGGGGTTCCAGAGGGGCAAAAGCTCTGTCCCCTCAGGTTTGGTGCTCGGATTTGGTGATGGGTGTGAGTAGATTTGAGTCAGAGGATTGGAGACGGCGGGATGGGCAATGTCGCTGAAGGAGATCTGAGAGGTATAAGGGAGTAAGGTTTTTGAGGGCTTTGTAGGTGATGAGGAGGACCTTGAAGTGGATACGGTACTGAATGGGAAGCCAGTGGAGCTGTTGAATGACGGGGGTGATGTGTTCACTGGAGCGGGTGTGGGTTAATAATATATGGCAAGATCATAAAATAAGACATAATGTAGACAGAACTGTAAACTGTAAACATGTAAACTGGTCACGTTCACACTGATATATACATAAATATCACATCAACAATGAGCTATTTAGATTTTCGTTTTGCTTTGAGGTGATAAAATATGAGGAATCAGGCTTTGTGAGATCAACTATGGTCTGGGTCTCATCCTTGACCTTAGACATAGTGACCTGTAGATTGTAAATTAAGTTGTTTATATGTGCCCAACAATGAACGGTATTGTTATTAGAGAAAATAGATAACTTTGTTTCATGGGCCAAAAAAACACCATCAGTTAATTTACCAAAGAACAAAAATGAATCTTAAAACATCGGATTTCTTTGGTGAAACTGGCCAACAGTACAGAAAAATATGAAAATACTTTTATCACATTAACAAGATGGAAATTACCCAAGGTTTTAAAAAAAGACTCCACTCCATCTTTGCATCTGTCTTTATTTACAGACATCTTCTTTCCATTTCATCTCAGCTTTTTCTTACCGCAGTTGGATAAACTGACATGGCTCAGTAAAAAAAAGTGATCACATGTAGATGATTGGAGTTGTCCGAAATAGGGCAATTTCTCGTAGAACATGCAGAGAATGTCTGAAGATGACCTTTTTGTGGCCCCTCGTTTTGCTTATCTAATCCTCAATAAATATCTACGGTTCCTGGACACACTGGTCACAGAGCTACATGCTAACACCAAATGAATTGGAGGCTCAGTAGCTCTTATACCAGTTATAAGTCCCATTTACCTTACATTGATTTTTTTTACTCCTTCTTAGCAAACAGCTAATTTAGCATTTAAACTACTTGTCCAAACTTGTCTTGCCAACAAACTACATTTATCACCTGTGGAAGCATGGATTTTAAGGTCATAGTTTACACTGAATTAGGCCCAAAGTTGAGCTAATCTGAACTAGTGATAGTGCTGTATTTGCATGTAATAGAGAATAAGAGGGTTCAGAAATTTAAGCTCTAATTTTCTCGTGTGTCTGTATTTCCCATTTTGACATGTGCCTCTAGGTAGTGTTAGCATAAACTCAGTGAAAAGGAAATAAAATACAGTGAATCTAAACAGCGAGTGGATAGATCTCCTCAGCTCTATCCAGCACTGTAAACAGTACAGGAATGTCTTTTGTCTTTTTTTTTGTCGTCTTCTCTTCTGCCAAGTGTTAATGTGAGTGCAGGGCTATTTATCAGTTAGTTTTCAAATAAAAGGGTTTATTGTACTGTCTGTGTCCCGCTTTAGATAGAGACAAACTCCAGTCTAAACAGTCAAATGTCTTTTGACGGACAAATTATGTTTTGAAGACTCTGAACTTGTGCCACATTTGTAGTTAGTAAAAAAACTCTAACCTTGCACCTCCAGCTTGCTCCTTGCCATGTTTGAGACTTTACTAAATCAATCTTGACCTGCTCCAAGCAAAGTATTCACGGTTCCAACCCTGGCCTTGTTGTGTCCAATAATGTGACAGCAGAGATCTGGGCTTAGGTTTACAGATGTAGCAACCAAACATAAACAACATGGCGCTGCTCTGATTGGATAAAACTACAATGATAAATCCAATCATCGACTAGGTATCCATTTAAAGTACCTGCCCTTTTGCAAACACTTTCAACGGGAGCGCTCCCAGATGATACTGCGGAGCAGACTATGTTCTGTGGAGCAGTTCTATCTCCAGATGTCCGGTTAATAAAACTCTGCAGTGGGATTCAGATTCTGAAAGAGATATAAACTTTTTGTAGGACAGAATGTAAAAATAAGTAAGTTAAAAGTTGAAGACAGGGTCATTGGACAATGACTACACTGAATAAATGATGACCATGAAATGTGATCAGAGTTTGTTTTGGACATTCTTCTTTGGAGAAAATATCTGAGTCATATAGAGGATAAAGAGAAAGAGCCAAAGGAAGGTGACAAAAGCATCATCAACTTTGACCAAATGACTGAACAAACTTAGCTTCAAAATGATGCATTACCAAAACAGTAATTCCTCTACAAAAATGTCACTTTGAAAGTACTTGGCACGCACATTAATAAGAGTAATTGGAAGGAGTTGACTTGTAGGTCAAATATGGAGGGTAGGAAAGGCCAATTTATAGTGAGTGTGGGAGGGTACATTGTTTACATTGTGGAGGAGTCTGCACTATAGAACCTGGAGGAATATTTACACAGTGCTGATATGTACATTTTAAGATTTAGCACAAAGTCACGCAATGTTACATATTTACAGCATACCTTCTCATTGCAGCGAAGCTTCGTGTAAAATGGTTCTTATCAGTGCTTACAGTGGAGTTTTATATATTAAATATTTCTTATAATGGTCTTTCTCAACATGAATAAACTTGACAAGAGGCCACACCACTCCCAGCAAGCACACGCAGTGATGAGTTGAGAACGCTCAGTTGGTCTAGGGGATCATATGAATCACGTTTCTCTATGACTGCTTTTTTGTTTTTGACAAAATGCCAATGTGGCTGATCCTCAATTCAATGGTTTTATTCCTGATGAAAGAGTACAAATCGCTGTGAAATCTTTATCTCAATAACATAATTTCATGGCTTTTGGAGTCGGCTTCCTCAGCTGTGCTTTTAACCCATGTGCGGTTGATGAGGTTGGATAGATTTACTTGATTTAAAATACTAAACCCGTGTGGATTGCCTAACAAGGCCAGGCCTGTCTGATAGAGCAGCAACAAAACATCACTTTTCTGTCTGATCTCAAGTAGTTTCCCATGGCACACAACTTCCTGACGGACAGATTTCACACTGATATTATCTGATATATCAGTGTATTTTGGGCTTACTTTAAAGTGCTTTAGATGGAAATGATCTGGCTCCAAGAACAATTGATCTATTGTCTGTCCACTGTTCTGTATTTATTTGCAAACTAATATTTTCATTGAACTGTTCATTGGAGGAAAGTGAAAGTGAAAAAACAGGTTTTTAATTTTTAACCAGCAGTCATGGGACAAAGATCAAAGCTGACTGTCAATGAAACTGCAGTTCCTTGGATAGCCACTCGAGGCAGGCTTCAATAAATCATCATTCTAGCTCAAGAGTATATATAAAATATGCATCTGTAAAATTGATTGGACATTTAGGAATAGAGAATGGAGTTTGTTAGTTTTTTCGATTTTATTGGTAAGTTTGAACATAAACAAGCTATTCTGATCATTTTTAGTTTGAAATAGCAACGTCACTTTTCGGAGAAGATAAAAGGAAGAGACAAAGTTCATGCAGAAGTGAGAGTTGGCTTTACTGTAGCTAAGGAAGTCAATATTTTTCCAGTCATAATGCTGGGCTATTTAGTTTTAATTAAATACTTTTGACAGCTGACTTTTGACAGTTGTATTTTCTGATTCCGCCTTCAAAGCTACTGTTACGTCTGCGGTTTGCTATGATTTATTAACTTTAATTGCCTTGAATTACCTGAGTGCTGCTTTCTACAGGAGCCCAACCTCTGAACATTTGTGGTTTTATATATCCATTGCTTACATGGGTGACATCATTACCTGTCTGCTATTTTTGTAATCAGTGTTTTTTTTAATTCCAGGTTGGATCATGTCTATATATGGTCACATAAACTTATCTAAATGAATAGCTAATGATAGTTTACGATCCCAGCCTCCGTGCGGTCACTTTGTCCACTTTTCATACATTCTGGGTCGGTCCTTTTAATGAAGACTATCACAATGAAGCAACAAAAGACTGAAACTAAAATCCCCCAAAGCTAATGAGGAAAGCCTATACCTCTTACTTAGACACACTGAAACTGGCCCAGTGAATGGTAATGCTGAGGTAATGAGAGTAAGCTGCCCTGTGCAGAGAGGTGACCGGGTGCATTCAGACTGGCAAAACCACAATTACCATCTGCAGAACTGCATCTCCACAAAGGCAAAAATGCAGACACTTTTATGCAGAGCTGCAGTTAAAGCATTTACTGTGTCAGTAGGTTTTAGAACCGGCTGGAAGGGGATGATGAAAAAAGTATAAAGTATCACGTCCTCATATCAGTTTACCTGTGCCCTGCCCTGCCACTCAGATAAATGGCATGGTATTACAGTGCACTTTTACTTTTCTACATTTTCTTTCACATCCCACTTTGATCCTCTTTTCCACTAACCCTCCAGCTCAGTTAGTTCTCTTTCACCCCTCTTGTCTGATCCATCCGTCTTATTCCCTCCCGCTCCGGTTTCCCTTCCTCATGACTCATGTAGGGTGGGTATTTGTCAGTGTCACAATCAGAAAGGAGGGAGTAAATATAGATCGGTGTAGGCTAAACGATGTACTACGTGTGAAAGAACACATATTAGACTCCACTATACGCGGGGACACGCCTAAGAGAGGGGTTTTTCATAATATACCTCAGTAGCACGTGGTCACTTACCTGACTGCAAGCACGTCGCCCGGCTCAAAGCTTAAACCAATGTAGAGCCACCTTTTTACTCCATCTCCTGCTAGTTTAGCTAACGATCAAATAACATAATCCCATAAATACAGCAACATCTATGACACAAAACACAGGTGCTACAAGAACAATAGGAAATATCTTATTGGCAATGTGATGACTGCCATGGACTTGCAAGATGAGATTTTGGTTAAACTATTGTTTCTGAAATTGAAAGTCAAAGAACCAGTTCAATGTTACTATAAGGAAAACCAACCAACCAAATATTTCAGAGAAAATAAATGATCTTCAGTTACATAATGTCACAATTTCTAATTTTACTTTTATTTGATAGGACAGGAAACTGGGTGAGAGAGAGGAGAGTGACATTGGGCAAATGGCCCAAGCAAGAATTAAACCCAGGTCTACCTTGAAGGGTATATCTTTTTCTTCCGTGTGTGTGTGTTTTTGGCCATTGTCGCTAAGCAGAATTTTCATTCAACAAAAAGCCATAATCAAATAATGAATAAATGGCAGCTGATGGTGTGTGTTACTTATAGTAACGTTAATAAATGTGATGGAAGTTTTTTCCTGCCTAGTGATTTACTAATTTAGTAAATAGGAAATAGACCTACTGGTGCTTTTGTAGACTTTAGACTTACCTATTCCTAACTTTAACCAAAACCCTGTTCATTTTCTAAAAACCTCCATTCAACTTCACATGACAGTGTCTCTTTCAGTTATAAAATTCTCTTAATAGGTGTGGGCTGGTTTCAAAGTTATTGTTGATGTCTCTTAGCAACATACAGTGTGATTCATCAGTGTTTTACTGAATGAGATGACCTTTTATAAATTAATGTTTGTAGATTAGAGAGGCAGTTCCCGTAAGATCTTTCTAACATTTCCTACAATTATTATTTTTTTTTATAATCTAATTGTAATCCAAACAGTAGTCTACAGGTGATAAGACTCTCAAACACTAGACCTAAATGGAAGTTAATGTACACACAGTTAACCCCACGCTAAATCTATCATGAGAAGATTTCTTTGGTGCTTTGGTTCAGTTTACATTACATTTTAAACCATGGCGTCTTTAGGTTTCACATTAAAACATCAACAGTTATCAGACTTGATAAATGGCAAAAGCTAAGGGTTAAAGGTTTGTTTAGGGTGACCAGATTTTCAAACCTCAGAACTGGGACACTTTAATTTCATAAACACAATTCAAAGAACAGCACCTTAATAGAAATCCCTTATTAGAATATGCTGCACAAAATCAATATACCACCAGGTAACACTGAATTAGGTAAATTTTTATTATTCCAAAACAGCTAATGGAAATTAGCTGTTAAGCTATAGTGTGGTACAAGCCTCTATGCTTTGGCTTAATGTAAATTGTAAATTGTCCTAATAAGAAAAGAAAAGAAAACAGTTGATTTAACAGTGAAAGCTGGAGAAGGGGACGCTTTGCAAAAGCCTCACGCTTAAGCACAAAAAGGGACCCATTAGAATTGAGTTACAGACACTGTTGATTTTTTCAACTGGTTAACATTGCTGTAACTATGGCAACTCTGTGATTGACACATAGTCTACAGACAAATGTCTTACAGACAAATTGTGTGGCTTTATGATAAACAAATAAAACACATTTTTAATATCAGGACAAGAGGATGGGAAAACTAGGACATTTTTGTATTTTTGCAGATACAGGGCTTAAAAATGGGACTGTCCCAGCTAAAACAAGACGTATGGTCACCGTGGGTTTGATAAATGTATAATGTTTCTTTGTTTTCCTAAAATCTTGATTTCCTCTTTTCACAAATTGTTAGGTTGATTGAACTTTTTTGATATTGTAAGTCCAGACACCTAAACATATAGGTTAATTGGCAACTCTGAAGTGTCCCTTGGCAATGAATGTGAGAAGGAATGGTTGTCTGTCAGTGTCTATGTCTAAATGTCAGCCTTGTGACTAACCGGCCACAGTCCAGGGTGTACCCTGGGACACAGTTAGTTTGCATGGTACACAAACAAATAGCTATAGGTCACAAGGTCCTGCTAAGTCAGAGATTATATGGTTTATGACATTCTTTGGGGTGTTTTAGCTAACTGAAAGGGGCCCCAACAATTTGCAGGGATTTACATGGTACGCTTTATATTTAGGTATGTCCATAAAGAGCATGAGTGAGTGAGAGCAGAGCTTTTGCACGTCTCCATTAGTGCCATGTGAGAAGATAATCCAGTGAGAAGCAAGGAAGTAATGAGGCTATAAGAGGTCCCGGATTTCAAAACAAACATAACCAAAGAGCTAACAACCTTTAATTTAATCTACATTCAGAGGGGTTACATTTGATCCTGAGGCCCCACAGATCAGCTAATGCTACAGTGTCACTAAACAAGTCCCTAATCTGGCACTGGCAGTTAATACTTTGTCCTTGCTGTGCACAGGTGATCGAGATAATCTGGTGCAAAGTATAACAGGAAACAAAGAGGTTATTGCATTAGGATATAGTTCACTAAAGTTTATGAAGCGTTTATGCTAAATACTGAACTGGTTTATGGACCAATACTGGCCTGGTGGGATGACAGAAAGTATCCCATGGACCAAATTTAGAAATATGTTCCAGGAACTTTGGTTCTTGGCAATCATTTCTAGCCTACATGGGTTCTTGGAAAGGTTTGATGGAAAATTGCCAGTAATGGACCATTGAAAGTACATTTTATGGCAATTTTTTACTTTTTCTTGCTTTTACCTTTAAAGCCTGCTTTAGTATAGGTTTTAACATTTATATAGTTTTTTTTATCATTAGTTTTGTTGTGTACATTACTTTAACTCAGGCTTGCCATATATTTTTTGAGCTGCTCTCTGAAAGTATAATTTACAAAGACATTTAGTTAATACACACATCGGAAGTCATACCATCAGATTAATGTTAGCATCCGTGTTTTCTTTGACAGACTCCTAAACGAGATTGGTTATTAAAACTGTCAGTGTCTAGATTGGTAATTATAACCAAAGTCAAGCAAATTTTTCAGCAGGACGACCCAATAGGATGTACAGCAGAAGTGTTATTTCTTTAACTATTACTGAAGTCCTTTGTCATAATTGAGTCTGTATAGCAGATAGAATAAGCATGGCTTCAAAGTAGTGTTTCATTTAATGATGCAGGCTCTAGCTAACCTTTATGGAACAGTGTGCAATACTTAAGTAGCAGATACTTTTATGATTGGTGAAATAAACACTCTAATAAAACTTGCAGAAAACACAACATTCACAACACAGTGACCTTTTCCTTATTTTATATAAAACAATATAATTTGAAAAATAAATATGTTTTACTGTTTTACAGACACCAAAGCATGATAGTAGGAAAGAAAATTAACTGCTATAGAGGGCTCCAAGATCAGTGGCAGGCAGTCTACGAGGATTATTATTAAAATTCTAAATGGGGGTGTATGGTGGTACAACTAGCAGTACTTTATTTGTTGTTGCACCTTACAGGATGGAAAGTACATACAACACTTAAATACATCTGAAGTTGAGACACAAGACAATCGCACACTCACACACATAGACAGAAATACACAAGCACCAGTCTACACACAGAAAAGTACACCCACATTTTAAGATAAGAGGGGCAGAAAAGAGATAGCATCAGTAAAAAAAAGAGAAAAAAAAAAAAAAGAATTCTATTTCGGGAATGTTAACAAATATTTTGTTGTTTCTTACAAAAGCACAGAGAGCTCTATGCTGCAAATAGCCAAATGACCTTACACATAACACTGTATATATAAATAGACCAAATTAAATATGGGTAGAATGAATACTGCAAAATACTCTATAACATAAATTATCTAGTATGTACTATGCCATAAAAGAATAGAGTATGTACACTAAAAAGTAATTATGGATTCTGTATAGAGTTCATAGCCAAAACTATATCAGCTCCCCTCCAAAGCAAAATAATTTAAAGAACTCTCAAAGCATTTCTTAGTACATTACATGGTTTTAGATGAAGAGTATCCTTTAATGTATATGGCACTCCGCAGTCTCTTCTACGCGTCGATTCCAAAAGTGAAAACACTGTCCACAGTTCAGTCCTGCAGCTTTCAGGTAGAGGCAGATTCAAGAGTCATTCACTCCATTGAAAAGAGTTTTTTTTTCTTCAGCCTCAGCCATTGTTTTAGCAGTAAAATATACTAAAGGTTGTGCCATTTACAATAAACACACGTCCCCAAGACACTTTTATCCAGTGAAGTAGTTGCACACATTGAATTGACAACAAAAGAACACCTGCACTGCAAACCCATTAGAACACAAAACCACATGGGGGCTAGTTTGCTTTTATGTTACATGATAGGTTTAGTTGTAGCAGCATAAAAAAATCAGTACTTGTATCATGGTCTATATACACACAGATATACAGAGGGAGGAAACTTCCGGTTTTGTTCAGTCTGGACTCTTTTTTTTTTTTTTTTGGGTCAGTCCATTTGGGAATGCTTTCCGGGCAAAATAAGAGCTTACAGATCAAAGTGCTGAAATATCTGTACAGTATTCCTTCATCTTGGATATCTGGTGCCTTCCCCTTTCTCATCTTGGCTTGTCACATCTGGACAATGACAAAAGAACAACACAATCAAAAGGATGTAAATTACAGACATTCATAACAATTATTTTTTGACAGATGTGCAGTAAAACCGTGTACCATTACATACCAAGACAAGACACCAGCAATAACCACAGTTACTGCCAATATTACTAATAGTGCAGGTACTTTCAATGAATAACTGGTCGGTGATTTAATTTACAATCGCAGTTATCCAATCAGAGCAGAGCCAAGTTGTTAACATTTGTAATGGTAAAAAGTTTGCTCATTTTTCAAACCTAAAACTTGACCAGAAGTGTAGGTACTACCACCTCTGTGTACACAACAGGCAAGTTTCCCCAGGGTAACCACAAATACTTTGCTTGGAGCAATTCAAGATGGATTTTTGTGAGTTAAAAAAAAAATCACAAATTTTGTTTTAGGGTTAATGTTTCAAGGCTGTGTTTCTTCACCACTGTCAGAAAACAGTTCGTAAAATATTATATAGAAAAGTTTTTTTATTTCTTAAGTTCTGCCTACTGCCTTAGCCTCATTTCTATAAGATCAGAGATAACTTTAGCCCAGTAGCTTCTTAATAACATTCTAGTAATAGTTCCACGTTTCATGCTATTGCAAGTTTCTTGACAAAGTAAGAAAGTACATAACTCCAAAAAGACATTGTTTTTATTCACAAAACCTCAACACTTACTTGCAGGTCCTCTCGTTGAGCTCTAACTGGCGTTCTTTACAGTGTGCATCTGTGTGTTTACAGGAGCACCGGCAGGTTACTGGATCCTGCACGAACAAGCGCTTCCTTCGTTCCGTGCAGTGATTACAACAAGGCTCACAGACACTAGACAGAGAGAGGGAAAAGAGGGACATTAACATTCATTTGTGATACAACAACTCCTGAAGAAAGGTCAACCCTTATCTTCTTGCTCCTGTTAGCTCTTCCAATAGCAGAAGCTTGAGAAGTATTGCACACAGGTTTCCACAAAGCAGGCTTGGATTGAGGCGCGTTTGTAAAATCACTGACCGCTTCACCCCACTCTTTTGATTGGATTGTCCAGGAGTGCTTGGTTAGGCGCTATACATGCAGTGAGTAAAGCCAGTTCATGCAGCATAAAACACTTTTGCACATCGACCGCTGTCAGCAAACTCACACTTTTGCAATGAAGACTCAAGGATATGTTGGTGCTCTATTAAGAAACACTTAATTTTATTGAAACCATATGAATCATTTGAATCAGACATTAGGCAGTATACTTTACTGACAGAAATAAAGTTTCCTGGATTCTGTACAAATTACAAACAAAGATTTGTGTCACAGTAAGATCACAGTGAGACAGTATATTCACAGTTCAAGAGTAAAATATGTGTGCTTTTGTAGCGAACCGCTAGCACACAAAGACACTAATACACTTGGCAAAACATTTACAAATTCTACTTGAAGGATGAAAGGAAGAAAAAGGCAACAGATTGGCATCAATCATTATCTTGATGTTACATAAAAGTACCAGCATTTTGCATGGAGACAGCAAAAAACCTGTTTGGAAAGATGAAAAGAAACAAAGAGGAGAAAGGAGACAGGTACGAGACACACAAAAGCAACACAGACTCAACAGTGAAGGCAGAAGCGAGATTATGATCCTGGCGATCCCTGCACAGATACCAGAACAGTATGGGCTGGTGTGCAAAGCCATGCTGGTCAATCTTCTGGAGGAGGTTCACGTAACAGCTAACAGCCAATCATCCTCTGCTTTTTACAGAGTGGCATGATAGGTAGGGTGACCATACCTCCCGTTTTAACCCTGTGTCCCGGGGATATCTCCAAAAACACTAAAATAAAATGTCCCAGTTTTCCCCTTTTCCTGTCCCGATTGACATTGACAGTACAAAAACAGTACAATCACAAAGCCAAAGCAGCACACTTTGCTTGTAACTCATTTGTCTGTAAACTGCCTATGTGTCAGTCACAGAGTTGACATGGTTACGGCAATATTAACCAATTGGAAAAGATTTTTCCACATGTCTGTAACTAGATATCGATTGGTCCATTTAGATGCTTAAGCATGAGGGTATTGCTAAGCGCCTTTTCTCCAGCTTTCACTGTTTCAGTCTGTTATCAGCCAAAAAGAAAGTTGCCATTTACTAACAAGCTTAAGGAACAATATGCCTGTTTGCTTTTAGGAAAGAACATGTTTGTAGAAATAATAAAAACTCAATTCAAACAGTTCATGCAGCATTTTTTTAAGAAATTTTGTTTATTAATTTTGTACCGTTAAGGTGCTGTGCTTTGATTTGCGTTCATAGTGTCCTAGTTGTGAGGTTTAAATATCTGGTCACCCTAATGATAAGAGCGACTTTTGACCAGCTACAGCCGTGATCTTTTTACAAAAAAGGCAGCTGATAAAGTTGGAAAGACGATTTAGACAAGGTTCTGACAAGGTGATTTGTGTTTTTAAGTCTACTGTACTGTACTTCTCTCATAAGCACACGTTTTTGCCAAAACTAATGTTAGCGAAACAGGTTAGCGCACAAAAAAATAAAAAATAAAAAAGCTAGCATGGTTGGTGCGACATGGTAGTTAGCACAACACATGTATGTTGACATAAGCATCATGCTAATTAACGATGGTGGCAAAGGTGAGGTGCGTTGAATTAAAAGGGGCACAGGAGCTCCTCCCAAATGAGTTTAGTTATGAGAAGCGCAACACTCAGGTGCAGATAGGTGGAGAAGGCGGCGCTGACATACGCATCATGATTTGTTTTGTCTCTGTTTTTCTTTCGTTTTTTCTTTTGGCCTTTACCCTTGCCTTTCCGAGGTTTTCTGGAAGAGAGACAGAAAGCACAACAACGCAGAGAGATGCCTGAGAGACTGAAGAAAATTGATGTTGGTGTTTTAAAAACTCCTTGATGGGTGAATGCTAATACAGGGTGATTGGAAAAAGATTAGTAAATCAATTAGTCATTTAGTTGTTACTGATGAGTATTAATGAATAAAACTGAGCATATGGAGTGCATCACATAAAAACGATGAAATTTAAAAAATCTGGAAAGATTGCAAACAGCTGAAGCTGATATTGGTACAACAATCAATGCCAAATGTCCCATGAGGTTTAAACTTGAACTGGGTTAAAAACAACACTGTTTCAACAGTACAATGACTGTGTGAAAGAGATTAATGGTGTGCGGTTTGGCTCCGGAGGACATCCAATTTCCCAGATGGATTGAGGACAAAAAACTTTTACCAAAATTATATTTCCCAACCTATCTGGGTCAGTCAACTCGTTATGGCTGATTCAAGCACAATGAAAATAATGTAGCTTACAAAGCACATTATTTCACAGGTGCAGACTGGGTCAGAATGAATAACCCACGCTTTGATAATGTGAACAGTGGCTCAAGATGCGGTAGGGTAAAAAAAACAAAACATATCAATAAATTGCATGTTCTCACCATTCAGCATCAGATAAGCAGTGAAATATATGATGGCTATATGTGTAGGAATTTCCTTTTGGTTCAACTAGTTTCACAACCTCAGCGGGGTGAGTGTCTGTGTGACCTCTTGCTACTGTGGGGTCCGCAGCACACTCACTTGAAAGCGAGGCAGCATCGCAAACAGCAGTTGAATGACCCCAGAACTCATTTATAGTGAAATGCCGCAATCTGCTGCTTGTAAACACTTAAGACAAGGTTAAAGACTTAGCTTCAGAACAAGCTTATCTATATGACAGACGACCTGCGATGGGACTGACATTAGGAAAAGAACAGCTTTAATGGCACAAACTGATTGAGTGTTGCATGAAATGGGAAGACAGCCATAAACACAACAGTTAACAGCTTTTTCAAAAGCACTGCTATTGGTGTAAGTAGGAACACTAGGAACACACAAGAAAGGGCAGTGACCAGATCAGAAAGGACAATAACCTCATCAAGTGTCACTCATTTACCTGAACAGAAAAAACCTGGTTTTGTGGTACTGTGAGTGTGTTTAAAGGAGAAGTAAGTGGCATTTTTTTAATTTAAATAAGAGATTAACTAGCTCTATATTACCACGGATATAACTGTTTTAAATTGTGTCTTCTGCTTAATAAAAAACAACAACACAATGTCCTGGTATCCCGTCACATTTTATCCAATTACAAGTGAGAACTGCACAAACAGGTGGTCTACACATTCACAGGCTTTTAATCAAAGCCAGACCAGAAAAAAAAACAAGCAAGTAGTTATGCTGTATTTTACTGTACAATGACCATGTAGATGTTTGATATTTGATCTTGAACAATAACTAAAATGACACTTACTTCTCCTTTAAAGGAAATATAATAGATACAATAGAAAAAGCATGTTATTGGTTAATGTCTGAAAATGTTTTGAATGTGGAAAGAGATCAAATCTCAACTTTCCATTCTGTCCCCGGACAAAAACTCATCTCAAAGCAAAACAAAAAGAGTGGCACTCACTTTTCTTTCGGTTCTTTCACTTCTGTCTTTAACCTGAAGAGAAAGGAAGAAAACATTGCGATATGAGATCATAGCGCGCCATTGTTTTCCGGTAAATAGATACACATCAAATCATCCACACATAAAGAGGGAGCTCACGAGGATTCTTACCGGCTCATGTGAGATACAGTAATCTTTATAAAGCATGTTACGTCATCTTTCTTAACCAGAAACTGATAAAAGTGTCTCTTCTTTTTAAACTTGAATGGCAATATGGCGTGTATGCACTACAGGGAAAAGCACACTGAGGGGTGTGTTTGTCGATGGATACCAAAGGATACAGACATCGTTACAATAGCCATGACACTGGGTGATTGTTTCACT
Organism: Neodontobutis hainanensis; assembly: GCA_024349245.1. Lineage (NCBI taxonomy): Eukaryota > Metazoa > Chordata > Actinopteri > Gobiiformes > Odontobutidae > Neodontobutis > Neodontobutis hainanensis. The sequence goes on from JALDNG010000210.1 coordinate 471,193, forward strand.
TGCTGCTCAGGTAATGTGGCGTCTCACACTTCAGGCAACTAACATTTTCTGACAGCCTCATACGAGAAGTTGTTGCTTAAGCATGTTCTGTCGAGATTGTAAGTAGACCTAAAACTTTATAGCTGATTGTGAATGTAACATAAAGTGTCAAGTGAGTATAACAGCTCACTGAGAGTTCATATGTTTAGGCAGGGGTCCCCTCTATAATGTTTGTTTGTCTGTTACAAGTTGACTGGGAAATGGGAAGAGGATTTATGCCGCATCTGTGTTGATAACACACTGATTCATGTTACACTTTGACATCAGCCGACATATGACCTGACTTTGGGACCGAGGGAACTTGGGGACCCTGGCTTGTATTAGGACACTACAATTTCCAATGTAGCTTATTCTGCTGTCCTTGCCAGTCCATTTTAAATCAATTGACTAAATAATATAAAGAGTGTGCTGCTAATTCATCACACCTTCTGTTTCATAAATGACCTTTACTTGCCACTGAATCGGCACAATGCACTAGGCTGCTATGTTCTCACACAAATGTATCTTAGTGTAAGCAACGTAATGGCATAAAGACAAACTACAGCAGCCTGCACAAAGTCTTAACAGATATGCTTCAACCTGAAACACTGCTATCTGGAGATCAGTGAGGCCCCAAGAAACAGAGATAAAGATAAGGATGACTCAGAAATGTGTCTCTTAGATGTGTCAAGGGTAAACACTCTAAGTTACATGTATTCGGGAAACCCCTTATTCATAGTGGCTATATATTTGTGTGGCTTTATGGCAGTGGACGTGTGATGATGAGAGGTTTCTTACCTACACTCACATGAGCTGTGTTCTGTAAAGCTCATGAAAATATCATTTTGTTGCCTCTGTGGTTTTATTCTCTTAATCTGTAAAATGAGATAAACCAAAGAAAAACATATTAGCATTAACTGTATGGTCAAACACAAAAATAGGCCACAAAGTGTAGTGTTTCACTGCAGAGTGTATTGTTCCCCAAAGTTTACACTTCAAGGTTTACACATGAACACACTAAACTATTTTACTACTATAAAAATGTCATTATTAAATACAAATTAAATGTTCTTTTAAATATTATAATCTCATGCATTTTAATTATATTATACTCTTGAGTTCTGATTGTGTGTCTTTTAAAGCACCTTATTAGAGCAACCTCCAATTTTGTTTATTATTCTATACAATGACAATAAAGACTTTCTATTCTATTCAATTTCTGGATCTGTAGAAGAGTAAATTTTGGGACCCAACACTTTAGTGTGTATGCATTGTATACTTTTTACGTATTGTACACCTTTACAACAGATATTTCCCTGATAAACAGACTTGTTTAAAAAAAATTAAAGGAATTGAAAATTAAATGACACCTGGTTTTGATACTGTATGTTTAACTCTGAATTGTATTTTAGAAAACATATAGATCAGGAGAGCCAACTCAGGACCAAGGGGTTAAATCTGCCCAACTCATATGGCTGCTATGTTGTTTCTTACCTCCATTGTTACGTTATAACTGGAGGTTGGCATACACTGCAGCATCTCATCACTGCAGCACCCGGCGCAGCGCGTCAACACTACGCAGGACGGTATAAAGATGTGTTCCACTTCTTCGGGATACTCCTGTATAATCTCCACAAGGAGCTCCCGTGGTTTACACAAACTCTTGTTGTACACCTCCATTAAGGGGATCACTGCAAGACAAGCACAGGTCCAAGATCAGAGGAGATTTAATCTAAACCATTGTCTAAGTTTATACTTGTATAATAATAAAAAAGAAGACATGTTTTGGCATGCTGATAAAGCAGTCAGAATAGACAAGATTTTTTGTAGGCCTCAACTTTACTCCCTTTAACCCTTACTTAGACTTGGCTGAGGTCAGACTCTTGAGAAACCTAAAAAGGCCACAAGCAGATGACATCGCAGAACATTTGTGAGCCTAAAACAACTTCTTTGCAACAGTACAATGCCAAGCCAAACACACCAGGCCTGAACAATATCATAGGTTGAGCTTCTGATTGTCCAAATTAGATTAGGCAACCCCGCTATTGTGCAAAATTATATTACAAGCCAAGAGGGTGAAATTCTCTTCAGTGAAAAAAAGTCTGGTCAACATGACATTTCTCCAGCTTAACCCCAAACAAGATGCACACAATGTAGACCCCCCAAAGTTCTAAAGTTTATTCAGGAGTAGAAATGTGTTATGTTTAGGGTGACAGTTTTGGAAAGGGACTGCACAGTTGTCCGCTAGGAGGCGACTCTTTCCTTGTTTGAACAGAGCAGCATTTGGCTGCCACTGAGGAGCCCAGTAGACTGTATTCCCACGGTGCCCTGAGAAACACCTACCGTCATGTGGACCTCTTACTGCTTCCTTCGGTAAATGGGCGCTCTGCGAGAAGAAAAAACAAAAATGTTAGCTTGAGCACACTGTAGCTACATCAGCCTTAATGTTGCCATAATGTAGCTAGCTAGCGTGTTTAACAAGTTGACATTTGCGGAGACTTCAGTGGAGTCTGAATTTAGTAATTAGGTGAATTATTGTAGCTTTCCAACTCCATATATTAGGAAGTAGGCAGTATGAGTATGCTAGTGCCTGATTAGCCGAACTGTTAAGACCGCTTTTGCCAGATATGCGACGTGGCAGAGCAACATAAACGCTATCTCTTGTGATAATAGGAGTTTGTAATGTGTGTCTCCTCTACCCGTGGGCAATGCGGATAAATAAAGGCTAGAACTGGTACGTATTTCAGATGCTTTCCGCACACAGCGAGAAGTCCTGGCCAAGTTTCCAGTGGGTGACTGGCTCCGCGCTACGTTCCACTTTTCCCTCACGTACAGACATAGGCGCGCGCACCTCCGCTCTTTGTCCGTCGCTACTGGCAACACCTCGCCGGTATTGGGTTAGATCCGCAGCTTGTATGGGATGAGTTATAACGATTTTAGAGAAGCTATAGAGACTGAAACCCCAGACTGACAATTACAAAACCTCAAATTTAGTGTAGTGGCGGGAGTGGGACATACTTTCCTATAAAATACTGTATAATTAATGGATATAAGTGTTAAGTGAGAAATGATAGGAGCGACAAGTCCTGCATGTCTTGAGGAGTTGGCACCGCCCCCTGGAAATATTCAGCATTGATTGGTTGGCTTAACTATCAAAAGACCTACCAGTAAGTGAAATTAACACTTAGTAGCTACAGCATTTCCCTGTGGATATGTTCTTAACTTACAAATCTAAATGTGCACATGTGGCGTTCACTGCATTTTTTTCCCAACTTTGCTCACAGCCTCCCCGGAGACATCACAGCACTTAAATAATGATTATATAGCAAACATTTACTGTGCCCACTGTTAAACAGCCATTAGAAGTCTCGAGTCATTAAGCTGTAAAGTAGTGAATATCTGCCTATTCTGTCTCTAAAAATAAGTCTGAAACTATCCACTTTTGCCTGAAGTATTAAGGCCAAAAGGGAACCTTCGTATTTCATGTCGTATTTCAGAATGGAGCCACTGCGCCTTTAAAGCGTAATAATATCTCCAAGGTGCCTTAACAGCAGGCCTGCAATCACCCAACGCTAAACTTCATATCATCATTTGAGCAAAATCACCTCTAAAGCTTCATTTGTCACATCCGCCCACGACTGAGTGGGTTTGGTTTACTCTCTTCTTTGCGTAATGTCTGTTAAAGCTCCCCAAAGGCACTCAACATTTTAGCTTGTTTAAACATGAGCAATGACCTAGCCAGTGGAAAGGCAAGGACGAGCTACATTAATGATCGTGACTAACATTTCGCAAATAGAGGTCGCTTTTAACCCCCACCCCCCCCCCCTTCTCTCGTTGGCTCTAGTGACTCACCTTGATAGCTGACAGCGTCAAAAATAATAGTGTCAAACTGTCAATAAAGTTCATGATGTTGGAAATACAATCCAGAGATAAGCTAAGCAACGTTTGAAAATCCAAAAGAGCCAATGAGGCGATTTGTTCTTGAAGTTTACAACATCAACATGAGCAGACCGGCTAAAACTTCTCTATAGAAGTAAATCCCATGTTGCGCCCAGACTGGGAACATGCGATCCTTTTAAGCATTTCTCAGCTGTTGCCAATGATATTTATCCAAAAACACGAAAATCCATAACGCACGTCTCACATTGTTGCTGAGCAGCTCTTCAAAATCATGAATCCACATTACAAATATAATCCCATGCTTGTTGCACAGCCGCCTCCAAGTGTCTGTCCATCGGATCTTTCCACTTGCTGCTTGCTTAGGCCTACTCCGGCGTGCAAACACAATGTTGTTACAGAACCCCACTCCTTACAAAACTTTTAGACCCTCTTTTGGGTTATTACCTTCGCTCTGGTCAGGTCTCACACAGAGCTGTGTGCACTTAACGCGTCCAGCTCTGTTTCGCACTCCGTAGTGTGTTCAAGTCCAGAGACCTGCGATTGGATCACTGGAACTAGTAGGTGTGTCTTCAGAACTACGCGCCACTAAGTTTCACCTAATAAAAGTTGCATCATGTGATCGTGTCATTATTTGACCATCGACTACTGAGGAGGTTGCCAAAAATATTTTTTTGTGATATTGTGCACTTTATTGGCTTCCAATAACTGTGGACATGCTTATAATACTTCTAGAAAACTGCATTTTGGGCATTTAGAAACTCATTTTGGGACAGTTTCAAACACAATTTATTAACTGCGTAAATCACTTGAAATGTTCATGAATGTTTATCCTGGGTCACGTTATGTCTTTGAAGTGACCTGTTGCACATCACCTGCAATATTTCCGAGTCTAATAAGGTCCTGCTACTTCTACCTCCCGCAAGGAGGTCGTGTGTGTCCGGACACGTAGTCTATACGAGGTGTGTGCGTGCACTTCACAGCGTCGTCATCTGAGTCTCCAGTCTCTGGACTCCAGTTTCCCGTTAGAGCGCGCGTCATTACGCCAGTCGTGACTTCCTCGTTGGGGCTAATGAATGAATGTTCGCAGACGCACCTGACCACTGACCAGGCATATATTCCCCTCAGACATCGAGTCGAGGAAGTGGGAAAAGAGGGGAAGGTAACGCAGACAAAAGAAGCGATCGGAATGAAAAAAGGGCGTGAGTGTGATTACGAGTTTGTTATAACATAACCCCCTTCAAGCGTTTTATTCTTGCATCATTCTAGTATTTCATTACCATTCACTTTTATAATGCCAATGTTTAATGGCTGTACACATCATATAATGTTCACCTTTTCTTTATTGAATAATAAAAGGCACTGTTCCCCACTTTATAGACATCTTACAAACAGAATCCATTCCACAGTTTCCCATTATCAAAATTGGATCATTTGCCTGGAACAACACTGATCAAGTTTGGCTTGTTGTTTAACTCATTTGGGTGAACACAGTTACCACAGTAATTCAGTTATATATATTAAATCATTACAAAACAGCTGTCTATTACAAAATAACTCCAACTAATGCCCAATAATCAGCCCGGTATTCACCGATCTGGCCACGTTAAAGACTTGCCACGTAATTGGACATCTTTCATAATTGGGATGCCCTCTGCTGGACTAAGCGCGTGCCTGCGTGTAAAAAACCTAACAAACTAATGGATGCCGAGGACATGAAAAGAGCTGAGAAGTAATGACATAAGTTGGCAGGTATGTCTGTGTCTTCTCAAGTTTACCTGCTCCAACTCATTCTTGGCCACGGAGGAGGAGGGAATGAGACAAGGCTTTTGCACCGGGGATAGTTACAGTAAAAGAGAGACATACAAGGAGAAAGAAGTAATTTAGGAAGGGACAGATTCTGCTGTAACATGAGAATCTCAAAGAGGAGTCCCTTTGCCTAGTATTAATTGAAAAATAACACTTGGGTTCATTAGTAGTGTCACCAAGCTCCTCTTTCTGCTGACTCAGTGGGCTCTGGGCAACAGCGGATACACTGCACGCGTATCCTGGTTTGTGCTGACTACATTACATACCACACACACAGAGGTACTTTAATGAAATGGTTCTCGTCGTAAAAGTACAATAAACAGCCTCCCCCTTGCATTAATCTGCACTAAAGCACATTTGTAAATGTCATGTCACCTGTAAACCAGGATATACTCAAGGACAGGGGTTACATTAAAGGCAAATACAATAGAACAGACATTGTGATGTTTTTACGCCCATATTGAACGTATGGGCAATTAAATACCTATGTATCAAGGCCAGTTAAAATTCATCTTAATACTTACTTTTTTGATAATCTTTGGGCAGAAACTAAAATAAATGTTGCAGAGGTCAATAGAGATGGAACAGTGACATTTTGGCTCCTAGGCTTTTAAATATTTCATGTGTTTGTATACAGAGGCAATAAATACAATTTTACATGATGTACTTCCCTGATAAACAAGATGATTACATACTTTTATTTCAGTTGAATGAATGGAGCCGAGAGTATCAATGAATGACTGCACTCCACAAGAAAAGCGTTGTGCTCACATGCATGAGCATGTAGGGTTGAAAGTGACATTGTATTACTGTATAATGTATCTGAGGCACTTTATTACCAAAAGCCCAATGGCAGGCTGCCACACTCTTTTATCACCTGGCGCCAAATTATACATTCCTTTTCCTCCTTTCTGTTGTACACTCCCTGTTTGTATTTGAGTCTTTGCCTCATGTCACAGTGCATAGGAGGGATATTAAAAGCTAGGTGCTTTTCACCCTAGACCTGACTTAATCTTACTTTAGTTATAATAGAAATTAACCTTTAGTTAAATAGAAATTAACCTTTAGTGTTAATTAGTGCCTATTAATAAGCCCTGATAATATTCACATTAAACATAATGTGACCTATTGGCCTACAACTATATGCGGGTAGGTAAGTGTCTGAATTAAGTTACATGCTGCAGAAGATGTATGTGCAAATCAGCACTGAACTCTAAATTTAAACAGTTTTCTAACTTTCAAGAATTACGTGTGAAGTTACTGGTGAAGGTAATGTTTTTAATGTGAAATTATGTGAAAGTGTTGCAGATCGTTGTGGCATCAAGGCAAGCCTAGTGGCTTCCCCCGTTACTGGCTAAGGAGGAGTGTGTGATTTTACCTATAATGTGTTGAGCATTGTTCACTTGATATAGAATATATAGGTATAAGGCTAGAGGTATTGATGGGGTATTCAACACTCCTGTTGCAGCTCAAGACACAAAAAATGTGTTGATGTGTGTTTCACACAAAACCAAAAGCTGTGGCATGTGGCTAAAGTTACTAGATGTTAGATTGAAAGCCCAGTTCATGTGCAACTTTACATATGTGCTTAGCACATTCTATCCTATGATGCATCATGGTCAGTTCCAAAATCTTGGCAAGGCTGCTCTGGTGATTGTGTAGTGCTGAAGATTTTGTTAAATGTACCCGGAACAATAATACTTCAGCAAGTACCACACTTTCAGTCATAATGCAGGGTAGTAACTAGTTTGACCCATAATGCCCTTTTTTCACAGAAAACGGTAATTCTTCTCACTCCAAAGACAAAGAACCTTTATTTACAGGCCTTCCAATCCTCCGTGAAAAATATCTAACTTATTTGTAATGATGCAGCACAGATGATATCTCTCAACCCTGATAGTAGTGGTATAAATCACAAACCAATCAGTGCTGCAACCATTGACCGAGTCCAGCTGTG